>BSBM01001097.1:0-600000 GCA_027924585.1 Larix kaempferi | reverse complement strand
AAGTTGCATTCAAGTATGTTGATGATCAAGATTTGGTTTTGATATGGCTATGTCTAGGCATTTCCCTCCAAGATACCAAAAAAAATGCATGTTGGATGAGCTAGGATTTAAACATGGAACTCCAGCTTGAAAGATTTCTCTTCTTTGCATTGTTGCATGGTAATTATTTGTGGCGGTTTTATGGATGACAATATATTTTCATATGTTTATCCATTTTATCCCATTCATTTCCACATTTTGTTTCTCCAATATATTAGGAGAATACACTAATCTTAGGGTTATTCCCTCAAATTGTTGGACTAGAATTTTAGAATTAAGATAGGAGGCAAGCAAGCTTGACTCCTTGAATGCCCATATTCTTTTGTGTAAAAATAAGAGCCCGAAAATGTAAACTAACATGCTAGTTTGTCTTGTGATATCTGGAGTGTTTAATTATCTTTTCCCATTTATTAGAGAAGTGAAGAGTTGAAGATGCTCTAAGAGGATAGAACCCCTAAGATGAAGATTGTAGAGCCATCTATCCTTAAAATATACGACCTTTTGTAAGCTTATCTTTATTTGATTGAATCTCCAACATTTTTACTATAATGTTTTTTTAGATTATCCCAAAACACGTTGGAACAACACTATATTTTTAAATAGAACTTACCATCATTCTACCGGCGTCTTAGTGTTCGTCTACCAACAAATTGAAACATAATATGTAACGGAAAACTATCAAAAGCATGGAAAAACCGTCGGACATTTGTACCAAGCGACTACCTTTAGATGGTCAACCGATGGCAAGATTTCGGTGTACTGACAGAAATGTGTCAATGTGCCAAACATGGCGCCTGTCCAATGACAAGCGTGCTTGGGTTAGAGTAGTACTAGGATGGGTGACCTCCCGGGAAGTCCTAGTGTTGCACCCTCCACCCTTTATAGGGTGCGATCATACCAGCATTAATGCACCGGATCCCATCAGAACTCCGCAGTTAAGCGTGCTTGGGCTAGAGTAGTAATGGGATGGGTGACCTCCCAGGAAGTCCTAATGTTGCACCTTCCACCCCTTTTCAGGGTGCGATCATACCAGCGTTAATGCACCGGATCCCATTAGAACTCCGCAGTTAAGTGCGCTTGGGCTAGAGTAGTACTAGGATGGGTGACCTCTCGGGAAGTCCTAGTGTTGCACCCTCCACCCTTTTTGTTATCTCCGTGGAGGTCACAGGTTCAAAACCGGTGGGGGGTAGGGTTGCTCATTGGCCTGTTGTGACAAGGATTGAAGGGTAGGTGACCCCTGGGATAGAGGCTCTCCCCTGGGATAAAGGGTCTCGGGACATCTTGGCCCATGTTGAGTCACAAGTTTCTGGTATATCTGGCTTGCGGGTTGTTGGATATACCCTTGGAAGGTTGCTGTTCCCATGGTTAAAAAAAAGGTTTCGGTGTACCAAGGAAAAGTAAAAAGTGTGCCAAAGGTATGTTCCGGTCCAACGACATACTAGTGTCGGTCCACAGACGAGGATGTGCTTGTGTAACAAAGCCACATTAAAAGGGTGCCAAAAGTATAAGTTGATGAAACGATGTGAATCTCTCGGTGAACCGACGGACTTGTCTCG
Organism: Larix kaempferi; assembly: GCA_027924585.1. Lineage (NCBI taxonomy): Eukaryota > Viridiplantae > Streptophyta > Pinopsida > Pinales > Pinaceae > Larix > Larix kaempferi. Next base: position 598,405 of record BSBM01001097.1, on the reverse strand, counting down.
GTCCACCAACATCAATTAAAACGTGCCAAAGGTATGAGCCGGTCAACGGATGGAACTATCTTGGTCAACCGATGGCATTGTCTCAGTCCACTGACATAATTGTTTCGGTGTGCCAAAAGATAATGCCAGTCTTTCAACTGACATGGGTCAACCAACCGACGAGAATGTGCCTGCAGCCTGTCACAGATGACGTTGTCTCAGTCAATCGACAGACGTGTGTAGGCCAACCGATGTACAGGTTCCAGTCAACCGATGGATTCACAATTTGACACATCGGCCCTCAAGCTGACACATGCCATTTATTTTTTCGGTCTTCATACAAAAAACCAAATCCCTCGGATAACCGAAGATTTCTCAATCAATGGTTTAAGTACCCTAGGTTCATCGGTTGTAATACATAAAATCGTGTGATAACACCAAGTACCCCAACATTGAAGAGCCAAATTTCCACAGACATAATAAAAGAGGAGTTGGTAATATACGTATGATGTAATATGAACCCTAGATAATGCCAAATAAAATACGCAAAATGGCGAGGAATCTAGTACCGGTTTCGCATATCAGTTTGTGGACCTCCTAAGAGCTTCCATAATTCTTGCTTAGATATCATCATATAAACTTCAATAATGTGCAACTTCTTACAATGATTTCATCTCCTCAAGAAAATGCCTTGTACCAATGATCGTCCTTCTACCTCTTGTCCGAGATAATTCACATGTTATTGTCACCAATTGTCTCTTCCCATCATTGTTATATGTCCTCTTTCCATCCACCTATCATGTAACACAACTATGTCGAGATGACCTATAAACCTCATCCCACATCCCTAACACTCCATCCATAAATAATTTATATTACATCTTAAAAGATAAACAAAACTCAAAAACCATTCAAATTTATTTATCTCTCTTTCTTACCCACCATATTATCTTCTAACTTTTATAAATATAATAAATCAATGCATTGTGAGCTCTTAAACCTTCATAGAATAAACTTTATGAGTTGTAGAATTCAAAAATTGTAGCATAAGATAAGATAAAAGTTAATTTTACTATATATAACCAATAAAAACACAAATAAAAAAGATAAAAAGTTTTCATATGCCTACATTATCACATTTTTAACAATAGGAAAATAACTCATAACATAGTCCAAAAAGAGCTTTAAAAAAAATACATAAATGAAATCTCCTCGAGAATGTTTAATGTAGTGGTACTAGAAGTAGAAGTCAAAGAAAAAGGATAAAGGAAAACTCCACATGAAAGTCATTAATCATCAATAATTAACATATGGTCTAAATGCATTGTGTAAAAAAATATCAATTTGATAAATACCAATTTGATTTTATAACATTGTACTGTAAAAGTAAAATATAAAATTATTTTAATTATATATGTTGGTGAGAAATTTTTAGTTTTAACTATTATTAAATAAGATAATGATATTGGAAAATATCTTCAATAATTTAATTATTTTTCAGAATTTAGAAAATAGAATTAAGAAGTTGATACTTGATCTAAAGAGGTTCTACACTTGTCTCAAGAGTATTAATTTATTTTGAACATTAAAAATAAGTCAGATATTTTATCTTAAGAGGCTCTACATTTACGTTAGGAATACAAATATATTTTGGAGATTAAAAATACCATGAAATCAAAATATAAATATATTTCATTTTGATAACTTCCATTTTATATTTCATGTTTTTATTAATATTATATACTTATATATACTTATTTTAGTATATTTTGATATCTTATATTCATTTTTTGGTTTCACTCTAATAAAGTTCCAAAATTACACTATACAACAAAGTTTTATAAAGTTATGTAGCGCCTATGTGTTTTTATATATGTCACCTTACTACCTTTAATTACCCTAACAAAACAATTTGACTATTTAAAAACTTTTAAGCATCTTTGAAATGTAATTTTGAATAAAAAATAATATATATATTTTTTAAATATTAAAGTTCATATATACTTATTTTAAATTTATATATTACCTTTTTAGGTTTTTTATTTTTATAATTTTTTTAATATGAGCTTCCATTTACTTTATGCAAACAGCACTTTATATACATTTTATTATTATTTTCATTTATCAACTTTAAAATTATTTTTAATTAAATTTATTAATATATCGTATGTTTATATTTCATGCTGGAAGCTAATTGTCGAGTTAAGTTGATGTGAAAGTCATTTAAGAAGTTACAGAGACATTTTGGGAATACGAATACAATAGTCATCTTATATGTATTAATATGTACAATTGTTAACGAGAAAAGTATCACATGCTTATCTATCTCTTTTGTATTTGACTTTGTTTTTAGTCAATTGATTATGTGCTTTGTTAAGCACTGCAACATGGTATCAGAGCGTGAAAGAGATTTAGAAGGCTACTAAAGGGATATGGTGTTGCATTGTTCACCTATATCAACACGTCCTTATTGTTCTTAAGGGCCTGTAGCATATGAAGAGGAATGATGTCCATAAATGAGGGCTTCATTGCTATCCAAACAAAGAGTAGTAAGCTTGCTATGAGGTAGTTGCCGACAGATTGAAAGAGCTGTGCAGTGAAGGTGGGAGTCGTGAAAGGAAGTTGATGCTATGGTTAAAAGTGGAATCATCCACGTGAAGGTGCGTTGGTTGTGAAGTGTTGCAAACTCACAACATGTAAAAGGTAACATCTAGTAAGTTGCATGAGGATTTGATCATGTATTGTAGTCGTTCTATTTTATTAAAATCATTGTGCAATTAGGAACTGCTATGTGTTGAGATCAATGTTTTAGAAGAAGCTCGCATGGAGGAATATCGAGTCGTTCATTGAGGGAAGCGTGTGGAAAACCACTGCTATTTAAAGGAGTCAAGCAACCAAGTGAGAGGGCGCATCAAGGCTTCGATAGGGTAACCATGAGAGGCTGTTACCAATATGTTGGCACATTGTTGATGATTACATGAGATAGAGATAGGGAAGGTACCACATCGAATTTGCTGGAGGAAAAGCGCTTGAACAACCTAACTAGTGCATTGACCAACAAGGTGTGGACTGCTGCAAATTTGATACAAAATACGCTTGTACAAAGAAGTTTTGGAGAACAATTGTGAAGCTCGGTATTATATATGAATTGACAGATTCATAAGAGAAGGAAAAGTGTTGCGCTATCAATTGGTCAAACTAAAACTGAAACTAAGATCTGTGTCAGCCACTATTTGTCGATTATGTTGTTTGTTGTTGTCATGAATTCAGAGATATAGAAATTTCCTAGTGGCTATTGTGAATATGTTGATAGATATTGCTAACAAAGAAAGGATTCTGGCGAAAGTATATGAGTTGAAGTCACTAATACACAACCACAAGGAATGAATTCATTAATCGGTTGAAAAATTTGTGCACAAGAATTCCAATGATCGTCATATTTAGTTGAGATATTCGTGGACAAGAATTCCAATGGTCATATTTTACTTCGTATTCTCTTTCTTAACTTGTATTCTTGCTTGGATACGTTAGATAGACAGATACTCGATTGCTACCTTTAACTAATGGAGTCGTTGTATGAAACCCATGATCTAGTATGCCAGTTCATTGAGAGGCGCATGAGGCCGAACGCGTCCAAGCACTGAAAGGATGCCTATGCGTCAGAGTTCTTTGTAACAAGATACACCTAGTTTGCAAAATACATTTATGAAGGTGCCAGATTTGTTGAGGCAGATGTATGCATATTGTTGCTCCATGATTGGGTGCTCCTCAAAGAATAGTTGTAGATTGAAATCATTATTTTGGAATTGCTTATTCTTGAAGTGATTTTGGTTATAATATGCATTCTCTCAATCCTTTGACGATTGACATAGATGTATCTATTTATTTGTGTATGGTTTGATGTAAGGTGGTCCATTCTTCTCTCTTTCTTTTGCTTGGATGGTAAGTTTGTTCGCTAGCTTGAACATAATCAAAATCATTGGGAGTATGGTTATCATGAAAACCTGGTGAATGGTTGAGAGACACACATAGAGGCATTTCCACACAATTTACATTCACCACTTGTTGACACTAGTAGAGATTAGGAATGCGTCTGGAAATTACTAGATTACATGGTAAATGATAAAACATTGCATTGGAAGATTTCTTTATAATAAACCTTACTTTTGGAAGCAACGTTGTTGCTGAAGCAGAACATGCCAAGTTTGTTGTTGAGAAGGCATAACAAGATACAAATATTTCTATCATTAGAGCTCAGCGAGAAGCCACAAGTGTTCAACTTATTGGTGAAGCTATTTCTAATAATCCGACTTTCATGAAATTGAGAAAGATTGAAGCCATCATGGAAATAGAACATACTATCTCTAAATCAACTATTAGGTCTTCTTGAGTTTTGATGCATTGCTGCTAAACCTTCAAGATATGAGCGTGGATGATGCACACATGCCACCACCTTATTTTGTTGCAGACCTTATTACATAGAGTATAGAATATAGTGGTGGACACTTTGTCGCGTGGCCTTGACACCACAATAGAGATCACTAAAGGACTTAGAGGTAAAGCATTTATCAATTCAATTTCAGATTCAATTGTAACTTGCAAACTATGATTTTTGTAAGTTCATTTGCACTTGCAATTATTTTCTCTGAGTTGTTTGTAATTGGGTGCATTTTTGGTTGTATCCGACACCTTTTCATGTTATGAGTTCAAGTTTTGGTTGCTAACTTTGTTTGTAAAAGGGTGGAATTGCAAGAAACCCTTCTCTATTTGAGTGAGTCTTGAGTCGCATGTTTCAATGGTGCAAATCAATGGCTTGGTAGAGTTACTAAACACTCTACTTGTTTCTTCTGTTGATAACACAGTCATGGTAAAAAAACAACTCTCACTTATATTCAAAATTGTGTACAAGATTCACAAGACACACTTGAGTTTCTTCAACTTGAGTCACAACTCCTACAAGAAAAAAAACATTCTAAACTTGTTCCCCTTCAAAACAATCCTCTTTATGATTTTGTTCAACACCATGCACAATGATGCCACTTCAAAAGCACATAAGCAAATCAGTGGCTCCACTACAAAAGCAAAAAAAAATGATGATGAAGATATGCATACAGAGGTTCTTCTTGCACTTCTCAAGCCCATCATTAGACTATGTGAAGATATCACCCAAAACAAACACGAAATCGGTCAAACTTGGAATACGACAAGGAAGTGACCATTCACATTCCTAATATCTCCAATCCAATCTAGTTTCTAAGTGTTGGGTTCATAAAAGAAATTTCATCTTCATCAAATCCAGTTCAAAGCTCAAAATGCTAACATTGTGATCGAGATGGCCACATGAAAAATTATCGTTTTGATTTTCATCCTTGTAAGCATTGTGGAGAGCATACCCACTCTTCAAACAAATTCTTCATTTTAAATAAGCATGCAAGAGAGAAGATTCACTACAGGTGGATTGCTTCTTCGTAATGGTCGTCAACGACCAAGAAGATATATATGCCATACCAAACAGTTCTTTCTCTAGTAATGACACATCTTGTAGTTGAGAGATCTCCTTCTCCTCTCCTTATTCCCAACAGGGAGGAATGCCTAACAGTCATAAACAAGTGAGCCTAAATCAATGCTAAAGTTAGAACCTTGTGCCAATTTCCAGAGCCTCATACCAGAGCCACCTAGCAAAATTCATAGCTACAATGTTGAACAAGAGTCAGAGCCATGTTACACTGAGCTACATTTGGTTTGTGGTCAGTCTAAAACCGCCCATGTAGTAGAAGACATCAATCTCCTCTTGCTTATGCTAGACATCAGTATGTGGTGGTCCTTAAACCACCATTTCCACAAGGAATTGTTGAGCCCTGGAGCCAAGTTCTAGAGAGAACCACTGAGCAAGAACATGAGTCAAATCCAGGTTCCAGAGAACTACTAAGCTAGAATTAGAGTTTTTGGTCATCCTCAAACCACCCATTTAGTAGAAGACCTCGGCTTCTGATAGCCTTTGATTCAAAGATCACTTTCAACCATTTGTAGCTACAAATTCAACTCTTTGCTTGGACTTTTATACACCCATTTCCGGATTAAGGGGTTGATTGTTGGAACCTAATCTAACAAGTTAGGTGGAGATGAAGAGTCTTCTCAGAAGTTTAAGAGACATCTTCGGAATACAAACTCAAGAGTCATCTCATATGTATTAATAGGTACACTTGTTAATGAGAAAAGTATCATGCGCTTATCTATCTCTTGTGTATTTGGCTTTGTTTTAGTCACTTGATTGTGTGCCTTATTAAGCACTCCATAGTTAGAACATAGCTTGAATACTGGTGAGTTAAGTGAGCTCCATAGTTTCCCTAAGAATCGATGTTGAAATTACATACCTTATTTGCTCGCTCGCCCTGTTAGGGCACATATAACTTCAACTGAGCTTCGCGTCCCGCGCCGCGTGTGCTGTCAGTGTTGGTGAAGGCTTCTGGCTTCTTCTGTTGGGCTTGGTTAACCTAGAATGGACTTAGAGGCCAAGGCCATAGTGCAAAGAAAACGAGGTGGGTTAACTGGGGTTTAACTTAGGACTAGTAGACTGATTCTTGGCTCTAGCAATTCTTGTAATATTTGTAAATAAAAAGAGAAGTGGGATACTTGTGTTTCCCATTCGCTAAGTGCTCTTACCTGAAAAGTCATTCCGAATTACCGGCTTTCATTGTCACCAATGGATGTATGTATATATGTATGTAATAATGGTAAGCGTGGAGCTCTATGTGAAGAGCTCTAGGTGCTGTTGCTTTAGGAGTAGGTGGCCTGTGTGGAGTTACAGGGGTGGAGCTGGATGATGAGTAGTCACTATATCAGAGCCACGAACAAGCCAGCACTCACAACGAACAGAATGCTTGTTGTTTACCTTAGGACTTGCTTATGGAACTACAGGGAACTACTTCTAAGTTTTTAACACAATTAAACTTTGTTATAAAATTACCTAGTTAAAAGGGCCCCTTCTTCTTGATCTTCTCACCAAACCGAACCAGTAGTTTAGATCGGATCGGTGATGGCGAGCCATTCTGGAAGGATCTCCTACAATAGCTGATAACACCTTTTTTTAGCTGCCTGGAGTTTTGAACCCAAGGCTGCTTCATTGAAGATTTGAATAAAGTAAAGGGTGTTTTCCACTGATTCTTTGTCCTCCTTATTTGCCGGGTCCGCCCTTTTTTCCTGTGCTTAGCAACGTGCTTCATAGCCCATTTCAGATCCTCTGGTTACATAATATAATTCCAGTACCGACCTTCTGAGACATTGTATATTTTTATGTCTCTCCCCTTTACTTTTCATACTTACTCCTTTCATTTCCCTATCAACAACAATGCAGTGCCATACTTTGTGAGTTGGAGATAAAACTAACCTAATTAATTTATGAACTCTTCGTGAGTTAGTTGGAGGTAAAATTACTCTACCAAACATCATATCCCTTGATCAAGAAGAAGATCAAAGAATTATTAGATATACAAAGAATATATGTAACAATGAGTCGTCAATATGAACCAGGGTAGTAGGGAGTGAATTGGTATCCAACTGTAGTGATACCTTGTCTACTAGGTTGTAGAAAGGAGTGGCCCTCTGAATATATACTACATATACTGTCCCCCCTACCCCTATATCTCCTTTCTCGGCGGCTCTCTCTTCTTTCTTCCCGATGGCTTCCTCTTCGTTCTAGGTGCTCTTACCCTTGCTTCTGTATATATTACCATTACTGTATTACGAGATCTAATGCTGCCCAAGTAAATGAGACTCCCAAAAAAAAGAAGACTGCTCCTGTCCAACCTGCTTACAAGCCTGCTGATGAACCTACCACATCTGCTAAAAGGTGAATCACAGATGAGTTCCCTGTTTGATCATCCATGTATCATTCAAGTGCGAGTTCCCTATTCCTTTGGCTTTATGGGTGGTGCACGACCCGTTCAAAGGTAAGAAATAAATTCAGGTAGTATCATTGATTCATAAAATGGGTGACCTAAATTACAAAACTTCTTTCTTATTGCATTATATATATGAAAACGCGGAAACCCAATATGTTAATATAACCGTTATACATCGACAACAAACACAACAATCACATCCATAGCTCTACGGTAGATAATTTCAGTCCGTACAGTAAGCCCTAATATCTTGTCTTAAGCTTTATAGTTAAAGCTTGAAGAGACAACATTTCATTTAAAAATAAATAAATTATTTTTTATTTAATTTATTAATATTATGTTCTAATGTATTTAACTCTTAACTAGATGATAAATGTATCTAACAACTTTCGCATAGAATGTCCAACCAAGGTTGGAATTTCAAATCCAACTAACGAGTCAAATTTGATGGGTAGAACGATTTTACCACAAGTGTTGTTCATTTTAAGCCATTTTTTGAAGGGTTATGTTGATTTGTGGCCGTATTTGATGGGCAAATCGCCTTGTGATAGGCAAGTTTTCCCATCAAATTCCAGCCCTGTGTCCAACATACACATACATTAAAGCACAATTTCAAAATATTTGTTATAACAATGACATTTCTAACCTTTTAACTCATCATAACTTTAGTGATTTAGGAAGGCTTCTCTTAAAGCTTTTTGAATATAAAAATAAACTTATAAAAAAACAAGAAAATTATTTCTCTTTTAAAGTCAAAAAACCAATTGATATTAATGAATATTAAAAACTAACATCATCTTTATAATTATTCTAAATACAAATATAAATATAAAATAAAAAAATTTAAAGAAAAATTCATATATAAATTATAATTTATATAGGACATATTGGCGATGTGTTTTTATATATTTCATAATAAAAATATTATTGTCATATTTTGATTTTGCAAGACTGTATTGATATATTGTTAATAATCAACTATATTAGTACCTTGTTAAAGGTCGTTTCTCGAGATATGTAACCTTGATTTCTATATAAATAGCAAGTTACATGCTATTTTTTTTGTTTTTTGAAAAATTAATATTTTTAAAATTTTTAAATAATTTAAATTTAATTTATTTAAATAAATTTATAAATCGTGATGACTCTTATGTCATCATTATTATATTTTATTATTTTATATTTTTTTAAATTAAATTAACTTGTAATATTAACTTAGCAATATTATAGATATAATATGATAAATTGTATGTACACTTTCAGAGTTGTTTATATATATATTTTTTCTTAAAAGAAAGATGGTAGAATATTTAAACTAAACCATGGACTGTGTTGTGCATACATTAATATTAGAAGCTTAACATGAACTTTGTGGTAGAAACATCCACGTTAAAGGCTTTTCATGAACTTTGTTGTACATACATCGACATTAGAAGCTTGATACCAACATCAAAGTATTGCGTCAATGTACATTAGCATTACAAACTGTACAACATCAAAATTATAAACTTCTAGTATATATATTCATATGAAAGGATATGCAAAAGTTTTGTCTGTGTCTTTTGACGATCAAGCGGAAGTGGCCTTAGAAGTTTGTGGGCTCTCAAATCATTTTTCTAGAGATGGTGACACCGTAGAGGTGCTTTCCTTAGGATTGACATGGCTTGCTCTCCCAGTGTTGAAGACTCAATGGGTTTTATGGGTAAGCTTAGACTCTATTTCCCTGAAGAGCTTGGGATTTTTTATAGGCTTCCCAGTTTGGTTTTTAAGGTTGACCTTGACCCTTCGCATTTGGCTTTCCCTAACCTATCTATTATCTCTCCCCCTATCCTTGGTGATTGTGCAAGCCCTATTTTGGATCCTTCTATCCATCCTGTTGTTGGGGCTTCTATTGTAGGCAACCCATATGCCTTGCTCCCTGTTGGCTCTTCTATGTTAGGTCGAGGCCAAGTTTCAAATGGGGTTCTAGGGGTTCTTGGGGAGCAGGAATTCAAGGTTCCTATTTAGCTATAGGGAGGCCCTATTTCTCCAACAGGGTGCTTTTCAAGTGGTCATAGGTCGGATCAAATGGGTGTCCAATCCTTGGTTCTTGTTTGGACCAGGTCGTTGATTTGAGGGTTCCTTCTGCTGGGTCCTTGTTGATGGATCCTTATCCCTATGGGTCAAGGATTTCGGGGGGAAATATGATTACGGTGCAAGAAATGACTTTGTTCGGGATTTCCCTTGCTTGGATTCATCTGGTTTTAAAGATTATCTTCAGAATTTCCCTTTAGATGTCTTGTATATTAATCGAGGGCCTTCTTCTTGAGACATATTGAATCAGGAGGCCATTCTTTTTTTCTCACATAAACCTTCAAATCCCAAGGTGTCTCACATTGCATCAATTTGGTGCGAGAATTTGACAATCATAAAAAAACAAAAACAAGAAAGATTATGCAAGGAGGGGGGCTATGACCACGAGAGGGACTATGTCCCTCTATTTGCCATATTGCAAAATGGTTCTAGCCCTCCTCAATAGGATTTGTTTGAAGTTTCTAGGGTCCTTAGAGCTAGGATGACCCTCAACCAGGTTTCTTGATGTTGCTCCTTTCCTTTAATATTCGGGGTCTAGGGTAGGACCAAATTCAATGCCCTTAAATGAATTTTCAGTCTTTCTTAGGTTGATGTTTTGTTAATCGAGGAAACTATGTGTTGTGGTGTTAAGGATATGGAATACATTTTGATGATCTTCCCTGGTTGGGGGTGTTGTGCTCTAGATGCAGAGGGTTTGTCTAGGGGTCTCTTGTCTATTTAGAACCCTGCCAAAGTTGATTTCAAGGCTTTATCTTCCCCTACAGGCATTCTCTTGGAAGGGAAATTTAGGGGTTTTGTTCACATAGTGAAAGTGATCATTTGTTATGCTCCTTACAGAGATAGGTAAGGGTTCTAGGATAATGTGCGCAACAATGAAATTTTAAGGGAGGAATTTGTGTTTTGGGGAGGTAATTTGAATCTGACAACTGCTGTTATTGAGGTTTGGGGAGCCTCATCTCATCTGGATCCACTAGATTATTATTTCAAAAATTTATTTTTGGAGGCAAACCTAGTGGATGTCCTTCCTTATCCAATGGATCCATCTGGAGAAATGGCAAGGCTGGGCCCTCTGCAGTATCTAAAAGACTTGATTAGTTTCTCATTTAAAATTCTTTGTCTAAAGCTGCTTGTAGATTTTGTTCTTGGACTCTGAGCTCCATCATCTTTGATCATATGCCCATATGCCTTCAGCTAGATTTGGAGGCTTCACCTCTACAATATTACCCCTTCAAGTTCAGCCATGTGTGGTTAATGGATTCTTCATTTATTTCCCCGATTAAGGATTACTGGTCTTATTTTATTATGGAAATTGGATCTTCTGCTATGGATGACCTAACTAATAATCTCAAGGGATTAAAAACGGTGGTCATAAATTGGGAAAAGCAAAAGAAGCAGGCTCTTTCTCAAGAGCTTCTGGATGTGAAAGAAGAGATAGCTGGGATTTTTTCTGCAAATTCTTATGGGGTATTCTCTCAAGAAGACAAATGCAACTTTTGGATTTGGAGTTTAATAAAGCAATCTTCTTCAAGTGTAGGAGAAGACTTGGAGATTAAAAAGTCTAACCATTTTGGATAAATCAAGGTGATGCCAACACCAAGTTATTGCACAAGTATGCAAGTTTTAGGAATAATTTTAATTATATATGGGACCTTAAGGTCTTTGATGGAAAGGTTATTATTTCACAAAAGGATCTTGAAAAGGTTGTTGTTCATAATTTATGTTCTAGGTTCAAGGATGTTAGGAATCCATGTCTTTACTTGGTTAGTATATTGTTGTTGGACGCATATGCTTTATAAGTCGTCCTGTAGTTTTGTTGATCCATAGTTTGTATTGGCCCATGGTTTTGACTCATAGTATTGGCACCTAGACTTAGCCCATGGTTTGTATTGACACATAGTATTGACCCATGGTATTGGCGCCTAGACTTAGTATATAAGTGTGTGTTGAGGCCTGTGAAGGCATAGTGAAGTTAATTGTATTGAGCTTGTTCAAAGGAGGTTGCCCCCTCGAAGTGGCCTGTGATCAATATAAAAGTGATTCTGAGTTCTGTTATTTCTGATATCTCGTGTATTTGCATTAACTAATTATTGCAGGTTCATCACATCTGGTATAAGAGCACTTTCTTGGGCTCGCTGGGTGAAATTTCTGCCAAATTTTTTTCGCATCTGTTGCAGGTTCGGATTTGGGAATAATCCCTATCCGCTTAATTGTGGGAAGTACTTGGGAATAAGCCCTAAAACTCATTGTGAGGAGTACCACAGGAACTCTGAAGTAGCTGGACCATTGAGAGGACCTGCCAGCGAAAAGGGCAACGACCCCTCGCTGATTGACTAGTTCCCACCCGTGAGGTAAACCAAGAGCTGTCGTTTGTGGAAAAGAGGTTATCAGTTTTACCTGAGCCGTGGAGTGAGGGGTACTGCCCCAATATGCAAGCCGTCAAATAGCATTGGTGGCCGAGTGAAACCCTTGAACTCTTAGGAAGCCGCACATACCTGGGGTCCATATCTATTTTCAGCTGAACTGTTGTCGATCACTGCTACGCCATTTCAGATCCAGCTGTTCAGATCCATTCTGAAAGCCATTCCAGATCAGCCATTTTAGATCTATTTCAGATCCAGCCATTTTCGCTCCATTCGGTGCCGTTTCAAATCTCTCTGTTTCTGTTCAGATCCCTTCCGAGCTGTAGCCGCTCCATTCTGAACAAAAAATAAAAAATAAAAAAAAAATCAGTTTTTTCTCCATATCTCCCTTGTTTTAACTCCATTTCCCTTGAAACTTCTCTGACACCCCTGCAATCCCATTCTACATATTTCATTCCTGAGGACCCTATCCTACATTCCACTTCCCAACACCTGAAATCTCACATTTGTCTATTTTTAGGGTTTGCCATAACTTCTTCGATTTTCACCCAATCGCCTTCAAATTTTACCACAGAGTTCCTTTTCTAATTCTGCTTCTTTGTCCCTCTATGCAAAATTTTCTCATTCTTTCACCCTGCTTCCGAAATCCCCCTTTTCTGCTTTCCTATCCTTTCGATAGTGTCCAAAATCTAGTCAAACCCCAATTACCCATCAGATTTTTTCCCCAATCCAAATTTCCCTTTACTAAATCAGCTTCTGTTTGTGTTTTTCTACCCATTCCCCCCCCCCCCCCAAAAAAAAACAAAACAAAATAAAACCCTGGTTATGGTTGTCACCCATGCAGGAGCACACACCATGGAGGAAGCACTTGCAGCCATCCAAACCAAACTCCAACATCTAGATGAAAAATTTCTCAACCTCCATCTTCAGCATTCAGCCATGAACAATAACTGACAGCCAGAATCTTTTGCAGCCACCGGGTTCTCTTCTTCCAACAATTTTCGTGGGCCGAAGCTTGATTTTCCTTGCTTCAATGGTACTGATCCGACTGGATGGATTTACTGAGCAGAACAATATTTCAGTCTGTATAATACTTTTGATGTTGAGAAAGTTCCACTTGCATCATTTCATTTGGAACAAGAAGCCCTTCAATGGTACCGTTGGTACATCAAAGCTCATCCCGAGCCAAACTGGACAGATTTTTGCCAACTCCTTTTGCCACGATTTGGTCCTAGTGCTTTTGATGACTTCATAGAAGCACTCACTAAACTTCACCAAATGGGCACAGTGAGAGAGTATCAGACAGAATTTGAGAAACTGGCCAATCACACAGAAGGATTGTCTGATGAATTCTACAGGAGTTGTTTTATCAGTGATCTCCGCTTAGAGGTCAAAATGTTCTGTCCCAACACAATGATGGAAGTCCTAGGGTTGGCTAAGTTGGCAGAGGACAAGATCACAGCTCAACAACGCTCCAAACCCACCTTTGTTCCCTTCAGAAATATGGGTTCCCAACGACTTCCATTCACGATTGCTCCTCAACCGACTCCTATCAAGCATTTATCTGAAAAAGAGATGCAAGCACACCGAGAAAAAGGGCTTTGTTATAATTGTGATGAGAAATTCACTCAGGGACATAGATGTGTTCAACAAAAGCTCTATCTCTTGGATGTGGATTCTTCGCCTGCCTCAGAACTTGGTGAAGAAGCTACAGATATAGTAGATGATCAGGTCGACATTCAACACCCGCCTATTGACACCCCATCTCAGGACGACCCACCCGAGATCTCTCTCCATGCTGTAACCGGCGTCACCACCCCACAAACAATGCAGGTCAGGGGATACTTCAAGAAGCTCCCTCTTACCATATTCATTGATTCTGGTAGCACTCATAACTTCATTGACCCTCGGATTGCCAAACAGGCTGATTGTTTTTTCCATCCTTGCTCCAACTTTGAAGTCATGGTTGCCAATGGGGGCACCTTACCTTGCAAGGGGAAGTGTCACAATGTGCGTATCTCTATGGAAGATTATAACGTATGCTCTAACATGTTTGCCTTGTCCTTAGGCGGATGTGATGTGGTTTTGGGTGTTCAATGGTTACGCATACTTGGCCCCATCTTATGGGATTTTGCTGAACTTTGGATGCAGTTTTAAGCCAATGGGACACAACACAAAATTATGGGCTTATAACCAGGGTCTCTTTGCATCATCAATTCACATCGCCTGGAAAAGATCCTTAAGAAGAATTCACATGGTGTCATTGCTCATCTCCATTCCCTTGAGATGCACCCACCAATGGTCTCCACTACTTCCTTGGATAGATATGCAGGTGTCTTTGTTGCACCAGTGGGCTTTCCGCCTTCACGAGACCTTTTCGGTAAGCATTTAGCCGCATCTACATCTCAGCAGGACATGATGGCTATTTTGCATACAGTACAGAAGTGGCAACCATCCCTATTGGGGAATTATTCATGCATCAAGACTGATCTCCAGAGTCTGGAAACTTTCCTGGAACAACGGGTCTCCTCCCAAGCACTCCTAAAATGGGTTATCCAACTCATGGGTTATTACTATGCAACCACTTACCAGAAGGGAAAGGACAATATGGTGGAAGATGCTCCTCCTCGCACATTTGATGACCCAGTTTCTCTTACAGCTATTTCTCTGCTTGTTCCAAATTGATTGCAATCTGTTCAACGGGGCTATCTCTTCTATGAACTCCATGCTTCTTCATCAGTAGGGCACTCTGGGTGTCAAAACCCAAAAATTTCAAAAAATTTAAAATTTTTTAAGATAGCAATACGTGACATTAAATGCAGCCACATGATTGTTTGTTTTTAGCTTACGTGGTCGTAAATGTGTCTAAATGATCTTTTGTCATACTTAATTGTTGTTTGGGTTTTCTCTTTTCTGCTACTGATTGTTTTGTTGTTTTGTAACCACAAGGGGGAGTTTGTATGTCGAACTGGGCTTACTTAGCTTCTGAGCTAATGCATCAAAATTGTCTTCCTCTTGCAGATACACAGGTAAGGTACGGGTTGCTGTATTTAAAATTTAACAGTATTATATTCCAATTATCTGTACCATATCATTCAGTAAAATCTAAGCATACTAGCCAGGTTATCAAATGTTTACAGGTAACATTTATCCTATGATCTCTTTTTGATCTAGCTGTTTAAGAATTGGAATTTCTAAAGGAAATGAAAGCTATTGATATACATAAATTTCTTGACTAGAGATTTTAGAGTATGACCGACAATTCATAATCTGTTCAATTTGTTGCTCCTCCATTATCATTGTATCTATTCATGCTTTGTAATTGGAATATTTGATATGCATTGAAAAAAAATAAAAATCGGAAAGTACCAAAAAAATTATGCTTTGCTTGTCTCAATACTTGCAAATATCCTGTAAATTACTTGTCTTCCTTTTAACATTTTCAGAATCTGTTTAGCTGGAAAACTATTCTTATTTCTATGTCTGTCAAAGTATGAAGAACTATGAGTTTTCCCAACATTGACACTCGTATCCTCACGACTCAGGAGTGACTCCATAACTGTTGTCTCTTCCCATAAGATTAGGGTATGTGGAAATGACTATTATGAATCACTTATAATGAAAAATCCTTTATAATGGTCATAGAACATGAATTATTAAGTCAAGGTTCTATCTATAAAATGTAAGAATTGAGGTTTTTATCCTATTGTTTTTATTGTTTTAAAAAAATAACATAGGAATTATACTACTACAACCTTTATGTAACACTACGAATAGTTCCAATACTCATGCTAAACTTTTTATTCCTATAACAATAGATGAAAGTCTCACATAACCTTGCACATATGGATAATGTATAACTTTGTTGTTTGTAGGGCAATCCATTAAGTTCACTAGGCGATATTCGAAGGCATGGTCAACATGGATTAAATAGTGGGGTTAAGATTTAGTGGCTCGACCATATTGGAATATGCATGTTGATTATCCTTTGATTGAATTGTACACACACTATGATTTTATTTGAAATGCCAATGATTTAAAGTTAGTCGTGAAACATTTATCCTCAACCCACTCCATGGAAATATTTTAGGTGCTACGTGGTGGCTTTTGATCCAAGTATTGGTGATATAAAAAGTTGACTGAACCCTAGCTGGGCACTTCTCCCTCGCCTTCGGGCTCGGTCCTGTGAACCCTCCTGTCCAAAATTATCTGTGGTTCCAAAGTAACAGCTTCAGTGCTGCTACAGACTCCTCGAAATTCTCTATTTGTATCACTCGAGATTCTGCATATCCTGCTATTTGGCATCTTATAAGTTTATTAAATACTTATGGCTACCTTCGATGCTGTTACTGTTTGCTAAAAGTTTCCATGCTATTTCCTCCTTCGTATTTATCCACTGTAATGTTGGGAGCCGTTGTATTTCTTGTTGTTGGTAGCTTGCAAAATGGTTATAACCTAGGGTTTTGTCTTCGTGCTTCCAATACAAGTTTGGCCATGGTATAAGGGTATCGTCTGACTAGTTTTCTGTCACAGCTTCCTTTATGGAAGGTAACATTGGAGTTTCCCAGCCATTTCCTTCTGGTGACTAATGTGGGGTTTACTTGGCTCGTGATTTGCATCTGCGTCCGTCACTCTGGTAAGCTACAGGGTTTTTAAATTGTTATTTTAAGGTTGCAAGCAATTGTTTAAATATCCAAGCATCCACAGAAGGTTTACAATATTGTTGTTTCGTTGCAGATTCAAGCTCCACTTAACTATTGGATGGCACAAGCTGCGACAGCTGGCATTCCCGGGTAAGCCTGGTTTTTACCATGGCAAATTTCTCCTTGTGGGTTGTTTGGGTGGTAGGTTTTGGTTTGACTTATAAGTTACGGAAGACTTGCAAAAATCTTGTAACTGTATATTTTAAATGAATAGGTAAGGGTTTAACCCTGCGTTGATTTGGTTATATGGATTCAGTCGATAACGGGGCTAGTATACTCCTTCCGGCACTTAGTTTTGTTTTTATACAGAAGGACTATAATGTAAAAATTTGAAGAGGACAAGGCTTGAGGGTTGTTTTGTAGGCGAGGTTACGACCTCGGTTCTTATGTTTCGATGTAACATTTTAAAGGGTTTTGTTGGAAAACGCCCAGGGTTTTGGATAGTTAATTTAATATAAGTTTCTGCCTGTACACAGGCTTGTATAAGGCGTGTGTTATTTTTGTTATAACTGTGTGTAGTGGTGGTAATATGTTTTGTTCTCCAAAACACTGTTAATGTGGATTGTGACTCGGCTGTAGTTAGAATCTTATAATAGCTAGGGAGGAATGGTTTTGTTTTTATTTCCTGTGAGATGTAAGCTCTTTGAAACACGACTTGTTACAGTCATTCTATATGCTAGAGTCGGTGTATGGTGTGTGTTTCAAGTTTTGAAGTTTATATAGAAAGCTTCTATTAATGCAAGGCTATAGCCGTAACATTTGGACCCCTGTAAGGTTTGGCAAGGTGGGAGGTTCGAACTGATACAACGGTGGTTTTGTTTAGAAGAATATGTATTAATATGATAAGACTCTATTGGTACTGTGCATTCACATGAAAGATAAAACTAAAGGATTAGAGCTCGATAGTGAGCTAAATATACGGTTCTGTTATAATGATTATGACCATAAGGAAATAATGGAAGTTTAAGGAAATAAATAAATAAAATCTACTTGTTTAACTCGGCCTAGAGTTAGTTATTGTTCTGTCTTTGATTTCTTCTGTTTTAAAAGTTAATAACTAGGTTAAAGTTCTGTCGAATGGTTTCTTGTTGTAGAAAACTAGAGAGATAGGTTTTGGTTCGAGCTCCACGGTCAAACTTATTGTTTAGTTAACTATTCGGTTTGTTTTAGCTAAGACTCTATTGAACAGTAGTTAAACAGATGAAGGACATTGCTATACTGTTGTTTTAGTTTCAAAGTTGAGTCAAATACGGTTCTGCTAGTCCTTTTGTATGTTCAGTCAATGACTAAATATACTTTCTATTGTAATTTGGCTCGTCCATTTATGTGACATATAATGACCTGTACAATTGTTAGCTAGGGGTTGTATCTGCAATAATGTCTATGATAATATATTTACTGTAGTTTATAAAAATTATATTTATTTTTGTTCCTATCACGGTTTTTAACCAATTGTAAAACCAGAGAATGATTATTTGTACTAAAACCCTACCTATCTATTTAACAGAATTAATTAAACTATATCTAGAATTTACATAAATAAACCAATGCTTACAATTTTACTATTGTACGGCATGCAGGATAAAACATTATCAGTACTGAAATAATGCTATAAGGAATATTGAAACAAAGTAATTATTTAAAATCTTACATGCTGATATTCTGGGATATTATCTTTTACTAAACTGATATTATTCAGACGATTAAATGATAATCATAACGAACATTCATGTAATCTTAATAAACACAAAGCAATAAATAACCGAACCTGTCTAAACTAAGGACAACAACAGCAATAGGAGGCTGTTCCTCCCTACCAACTCCTGGAGAGTGCCCAGACATCACTTCTCAGGACCCCCGAGCTTGCTTTGATCTCCCTGGCTGGAACTAGGTGCAACAGAATAATTCACTCAGCCCAAACAGCTAAACTGGAACCAAGTTACTGCAGCATTTCCCTCCAAACAACTTCCTTACTGTTTTTCCCTTTTTCCTCAATGGGACTCATGAATAACATTCTCCTGAATGTATTCTCCCTCCAGAACAATGCTGAACCCCCAGCTCAGTTCATTGAGTGCTATTTAAAAGATTGCCTAGGTCTTTGTTGGGTTAATTGTCATTAATGAGCCACCTGCTTAGATTCCACTTTCTTGGGGAATCATGACCGCAAAATATAGGGAAGTTGCCACCTGCAACTTAGGAAGTGTTTGAGGATGCTGCCACTTGTCTTTTTCCTTTCCACCTAGTTCCATCCACCAGTTAGACCAGTAACCTCTTTTAACAGCTCTCCCATTGCTGTTGTCTCCATAATTTATTTATTAATAATAAAATATTCAGAATTACATTCCATTTCTGGTGACTCTGCTGAGTCATCAATTCCTACTTAGCATTAAATTAAACATAATGTCTTAGGAATATAATAAAATAATTACATTATTTTTGCAAAATTGGGGTATGTGACACTGGGTTCCTCAAAACGTATGACCAGGAACAATGCAACTTCTTTTGGTAGGGACTCAAAAGGACAATTCAACGGATGGTGGTTGACTGTGATACTTTCTAGGTCAACAAGGGTGAAACGACCATCCTTTCAGGACTGCTTGAACCATTTCCCATCCCTCCACAGATTTGGACAACTATTTATATGGATTTCCTAGAAGCGCTTTAGTGGTATAGTACTACATCTCAAAGGACACCATATGAAGCAGTCTCTGGACAGGCCCCACCAGTTCTTCTTCCATACACCTTCAGCAGCTCCCCAGTTCAGGCAATTGACTCAATTCTTCGAAACCGTGATCAGCTTCTTCTCATTCTGCAGGAAAATCTTCACATGGAAAGAATTCGACTAAAACAACAAGCCGATCAACACCGTTCTGAGCGCAATTTTCACATCGCTAATATGGTTCTTCTTCGTCGATAGCCTTCCACGTAATCCTCCCTGAAACTCCAAAGGCGCCAATGGCTCGGAATGCAACCCGAGGATTCTACAGGGGACCCACTCCTTTAGATTCTGCATCAATTTCCACATCTAAAGATTTGAGGACAAAGCTTTTTCTAAGGGAGAGGGGATGTTAGGAACCCATGTCTTTACTTTGTTAGTATATTGTTGTTGGACGCATATGCTTTGTAATTCGTCTCGTAATTTTGTTGATCCATAGTTTGTATTGGCCCATGGTTTTGACTCATAGTATTGGCACATAGACTTAGCCCATGGTTTGTATTGACACATAGTATTGACCCATGGTATTGGCGCATAGACTTAGTATATAAGTGTGTGTTGAGGCCTATGAAGGCACCGTGAAGTTAATTGTATTGAGCTTTCTCAAAGGAGGTTTCCCCCTCGAAGTGGCCTGTGATCAATATAAAAGTGATTCCGAGTTCTGTTATTTCTGATATCTCGTGTATTTGCATTAATTAATTATTGCAGGTTCATCACAAAGGATACCAAGCATACATACATTTCTATTCAACTTGATGTGATCAAACATACCCTCTTTTCTTCTTTGAAGAAGAAGAAAATCAAGTTCATAGGGAAGTAATAATGGAGGAATTGGAGTATATCATCAAAAATTTGGCCAAGGGAAAAATCCCTAGCCCAGATGGATGGATAATGGAGTTGTTTTCTGCTTTATTTGATCTTATGGGTCAAGAGATTCTTTAGGTGGTGGAGCTTTAAAAGACGACAAATATCTAAGACTTGACTCAATCACATGTACTAGAAGAACTCATCTATCACTTGATAAACTATATGCAAGACATGATGTAATATCTAGATATCAACTCACCACACCCAAGGCATTAATTAGTAGAGAAACCCCTAAATGAGCATCTCAATGATTCTCCTATCATCTAAAACAATAGGTATCGGAATGGCCTCAAATAAATGATCCCTTAGAAGACATGTATTGAAAAATAATCCAAATTGTGTACTATTAATGTTACAATTTACTAAATTTTAACACCACAGATGGATTCGGAGACCCCCTAATTTTGATAATGAATTTTAACAAATTCATTATCAATATTATAATTTTTCATTGTCGGAATGACACAACTAAAAATGACCACATAAATGACCAATTGTTATGTGGTCATTTTTAGTTTAGTTCTTATCTCCTGAACAAATTGGTCATTTTTAGTTTAGTTCTTATCCCATGACCAAATTGGTCATTTATCTTGGTCATTTTTAGTCAGTTCACTTAAAATTTCTCAATTTTGGTCAGTATATTCCTTGAAAAAGCCGTGGTGACCAAATTTTTGGTCGCCTGGTCACTTATCTCTCATTTTGTACTAGTGTTTCTAGGGTAAATGGGTTTTTGTTTTGAGCTCTCAATGCCACTTTTATTTCCCTCATACATAAGAGTTCCGAGTTTCTCTCTTTCAATGATTTCAGACCTATAACACTTTGTAATTTAGTATATAAAATTATCTCAAAAATCATTGCCAAAAGAATTAATCCAAAGTTGGTGGAATGTATTTCTAGAGAACAATTTGGGCTCATGGATAACATGCATATTTTAGATGATATATGGGTCTCTTAAAGTCATTCACTCCATTAAGCAAAAGAAGAAATCATCCCTTCTACTTAATATAGACCTTTCCAAAGCTTATGATAAGGTACACTGGGGATTTTTAAGGTTGGTTTTGCTTCATATTGGGATCCCCTTTCATGTGATTGAGTGGATAATGGTTTGTGTTTCCTATGCAACTTTCTCTGTCCCTGAGAATGGCAGTCCTACTTCATTCTTCAAGAGTTCAAGGGGGCTCATGCAAGGATGCCCCTTATCCCCTCTTTTGTTCATTGTTGTTATGGAGGGTCTTAGTAGGCTGATCAGGCAAGAAGAACTGGATAATACTTTGGTTGGTGTAAAAATCACTGCTCAGTATAATATATCTCATTTGATGTGTGTTGATGATTTTCTTTTGTTTGAGGAAGGCTCTATTGATGAATGGAAGTCTATGCATGACATCCACTTTTTAGTAATGCCACAAGGATGGAGATAAGCATCCATAAGTCTTGTTTCTTACATCATAGTGTTCAAGATACAATCATGCTTCAGATTGAGCAGCTTTTGCATTACGAAGTTGAGGATTTGGTGAATGGTTTTAAATACCTGGGCTATCACCTTAAGACTAATCATTATTTAAAGGTTGAATAGATCTAGCTTCTCAGGAAAATGGAGAAAATAATTGATTGTTGGGTTTTCAGATGGTTGACCCTGGGTGGAAGGTTGACCCTTTACTACGTAGTCTTGATGAATCTTCCAATGTATTGGTTCTCCCTAACAAAAAATCTAGTCTCTATCACTCATGAATTAAGGAAACACTCATGAATTAAGGAAACAAATGATGCATTTTCTTTGGGTTAGGAGTTTGGTTAAGCAAAAATTTCATTTGTCTAATTGGGAGACAATTTCTTTACCCAAGTCCTTGGGGGGATGGGGAATCAAGAATTTGTTCTTCTTTATGTGAGAAAAACATGTGGCAAGGCTTATTTGGAAATGGGCTTTGGAGGTATATTTTACATGCCAAATACTTGAAAAAAATTTCTTTGGTTCATTGGATTCACTATAAGAGAAAAGCAGTGCCTAGTGCTTCCAATTTCTTGCTTGGTTTTATGAAGGTGTACCCTTGGGTAGGTGTTGGACAGGCCTGGGAGGTGGGGAATTGAAACATGGTGCACTTGGGGGTGGACCCATTCATAGGGGATGATGATTTTTACAGCCTTTCTCATTCTCTCATAAACCAGTTGTTAGGTGCACGCTGTTTCAGATTGGTTCATGTTAGAAACAAGTTGGAACATTCTCCCTCTTATTAGTATTATGCTGAACATTTGAACTTGTCTGTGTAGGTTTCTGGAGAATGGAACTAGCTTGTTGATGGGATTAACCACTTAGGAATTAGACTCAATGATGTGGAGGATAATCTGTTATCGGCCAAAAACAAGGCAAGTGGTCAAATCACTGCTAAGAGTGCTTATTATTCAATGCCAGCGGATTTTGGTGGTTTCTCTTGGTTGCTCGTGGCACATGAAGCTCTGGTCCTAGAATCTGCCCCTGAAGGTTAAATTCTTTGTTTGGTTATGTATATAAACAAGATACTTACTTGGGACAATTTCAGTTCCAGAGGTTTTATGGGATCCAATATCTGCTCTCTTTGTATGGTAAACTCTGTATTTGTAAGTCATATCTTTGTAAACTGTCATTTTGTTGTAGCTATTTGGTAGGAGTCTACTTCTTTGTTATAGATTTCTTATAATTGGAAACAAGCTTCTTTTGAAGATTCCTTGCAGGATTGGGTTCTTCACTGCCCTCAACATAAATAGGTCCCCTCCTTTGTTTGTTGGGGAATCTAGAGAACTAGGAATTTGAATATCTTTGCACGCGTGGATGTTTCAATCCAGGTTACCTGTCTCAAGATCTTGAACCTTTACAATTTTTTTTCAGAAAAAGTAGCTTTCGAAGAAGCAAGTGATTGATAGAGAGCTTGTTTTTACTGAGGAAATTGTCTTGGGAAATTCTTTGATGTAGCTTCCAATTCAGAGAAGGGTGGGTGTGGAATGGTCATCTGAATTTCAGAAAGACACCAGTTTCTTCTCTTGATGGGATGTGGTGTTGGCTTGAACACTTGGGATAAATTGTTAGCATTGTGGGCCCTTCTTTGGTTTGCTCAACATAAAAAAATCACCTGTGCATTTCTATGGGGAGGTAAATAACATATATGTTCTCAATATGGCCATCTAAAAGCACCACTGTGACAAAATTGAGGTTTCGAAGTCTCATTTTCCAACTCTTACCTTTTCCCACATTTATAGAACCCACAACAGGCCAGCAGACCAGCTATATAAAAGAGTCGTGGGCTCCCCATAAATATTTCTTTATTTTGAAGAGCTGCTTGATTTTGAGAAGATTGATGAAGTCTCCTATCTTTTCTATTAGGTTGTTGGATCTTAGTTGTTGGGCTCTTAGTTCAGTGGAAGACTCTGATCAATGCCTTTTTTCACTGCTTATTAGCTGTTAGTATAATATTTTTTGAACTTGTTTCAAGGTTTCTACCGAACAGGCTTTGTTCTGGGTTGGCCTTGGTCCTCAGTTTTGTATTATTTTTTGGAAGCTATTTTATGTATCTTGGTCATGCCATGTGCTCTAGTCTTGTTTTGGCCTACATAGGGCATGTTGGTTGCTTCTAGAGTGAATGGTGGTTGCTTCTAGAGTGATAATTGCTGAAATGTATGTTTTTTAAAAGAGGCTAGAGCTTCTTGCACCGAGAGGCACTCTACACCCCAAGATGGGGGAGATCTTGTTAGTCGAGTAACAAAATAATACAAAGTAAACAAAAAAAGAATAATACAAAGTAAAAAGTAATAAATATTATGTCGACCATAAACACAAAAGAATAATACAAAGTAAAAATTAAATATGAGACTTAAACTAGAGACTTTAGAGCTTAGGATTAGGTGGTAAATATTATGTCGGCCATAAACAAAAAAGAATAATACAAAGTAAAAAGTAAACATGAGGAGACTTTACTTTTTACTTTTAATACAAAGTAAAAAGTAAATATGAGACTTTAGAGAGTTTGTCCAATAACAAAATAATACAAAGTAAACAAAAAATAATGATACAAAGTAAAAAGTAATAAATATTATGTCGGCCATAAACAAAAAAGAATAATACAAAGTAAAAAGTAAATATGAGACTTAAACTAGAGAGCACTCAAAGAGCTATTCAAGGAGAGATTTGCACCTTGGGAGATTTGATCCCTCTGCGATAGAGCCTAGAATTTGGATTTAGGCTGGTATAACTTTGATTCACAATACACACATGTAATATACAACACATGTAACTTTGATATTTTTAAACCAAACAACTAAAAAGAAATATACAATCTAAACATATAATAATAATAATAATAATAATAAAATCAAAATCACAAAATGAAGTCGTATTGTATTCAATATTATTCCACAAAACCAATACAAATTAAAAAATATACAATATTATTACACATATTATTCTACAAAACCAAATACAAACTAAAACATATTCAATATAAGAATATATCATTCTACAAAAGATATCAAATATCGTGTGATATTACACACAACAAAAAGTAGTGAAGATATTCATGTTAATCCATAAAATCAATAAATAAAATACAATTTTAAGATAGTAGTGTTATTTCATACACAGAATGAAGTCAAATAGAAAATATTCAATATTAATTTACAAAATGATTACAAATATTTATATATTTAATATTATTAGATAACTATGAAATTTAATATTTTCATTTTAACCTAAATATAAATTTTAAAAATATTTAAATCAAAATATAAAATCAATAAAAAAAACTTTAAATCAAAATATCAATTCAAAAAAAACCTTTAAATCAAAATATAAATTCAATAAATATTTAACATCATAAAATATTTAAATCAAAATATAAATATAAATTATATTTTTCTTTTAATAAAAAAAATACCATTAATTTAATTTAGTATATAGAGAAAAAATTTTAACGAGTGTTCACGGTTCAATGGACAGGAAATTAAAAAAAACAAAAACAAAAACAAAAATACTTAATTTAACGAAAACATAACCAGCAACATAACAAGTCTAACATAAGAGTCCAATTGATAGACATTAAATAACACAGTTCACTAAACCGGAAATTAAAAAAAAAAAAACCAATATCAGTAAACAATCCATAGCATGCTTGCTTCATAGAAATAGTAAATGACTGCACTTACAGGCAGGCTTATAACTCCACTCGTGCTATGAATCCTTCCTGTAAGGGAGGGGTTTTATCCTTGCTCTTATAACGTCGAGCAAGCAATCCTTCCTTACCTTATTAAAACTAGCGAATTGAGGGGAAGGAATAGAGGGATTTAAAAGACCCGCATCGGGCAAGGTTACCGAAGGGATAACTCCAAGAATGAGGTGGTATAATTTTTGTGCTCCCAAGTTTTTGAGGAATGGGCTGGAGAGCAACTATAGAACCGGTGGTTGGGAGGAATGTTGTTATCCTCTCCACCCGGGTTCAAATTTTACTTTGTGACACTTGCTCTTTGGAAGCCGAATAGCATTTTCCAACTATAGTTAATAATATTGGATGCATAGCCTTATGATTAGCTAAAAAAAGATTTTTAATTATAACCTTGCTTATTTTGATCTATTCAATCTATATTTAAAATACATAATCACATAATTTATATTTAAAATACAAACTCAAAAAATGTCAAAAATTATGGAATTATTCCATATTATGGACCTTGAAAATAACATATATGAAGATAACCAATGAAATAACTAACCAAGATTCCATTATATATATTAACTAAAATTATTCTCCTATTTATTTTGTAATTATAACCTTACTTATTTTGATTTATTCAATCTATATTTAAAATCCATATTACATAATCTATATTTAAAATACAAACTTGAAAAATGTCTAAAATTATTCTATATTATGAACCTTAAAAATAATATATATGAAGATAACCAATAAAATAACTAAAATAACTAACCAAGATTCCTAACTAAAATTATTCTCCTATTTATTTAATTAATTTAATTTGATTTATTTAATTTTAAAATCTATATTTAAATTCTATATTACATAATCTATATTTAAAATCCATATTACATAATCTATATTTAAAATCCATCTATATTTTAAATCAATCTATATTTTAAATCCATATTACATAATCTATATTTAAAATACAAACTTGAAAAATGTCTAAAATTATTCTATATTATGAACCTTAAAAATAATATATATGAAGATAACCAATAAAATAACTAAAATAACTAACCAAGATTCCTAACTAAAATTATTTTCCTATTTATTTAATTAATTTAATTTGATTTATTTAATTTTTTAAATAATTTTTATTAAAAAATACAAAAACATTATATATTAAAATTTTGATTTTATTCAAAACTTTATATATTATAAAAACTTTATATGGCTATTTAAAAAAATAGCAAATTTAAAATAACCATAACCTATATATATTATAAAGTTATTTAAAAAATAACAAATTTGAAATAACCATAACATCTATATATATTATAAATAACTATTTAAAAAATACCAAATTTAAAATAACTATAACCAATGAAATAACCAACCAAGCTTCCATTATTACATATTCATTATTACATATTCACTATAGTGAACCAACCAAGATTCCATTATTATATATTCACTACAATATTCTCCTATTCATTTTCTAATTTTCTTTGAATTTTTCAATATTCACTACAATAAACCAAGATTTCGTTAATATATATTCAGGAGATTGAACCAACCAAGATTTCCATTATTATATATTTACTACAATAGTTCTCCTATTCATTTTCTATTTTTCTTTGAATTGAACCAAAACCTTACTTATTTTAACTCTATTCAATTTTATAAATAAATATTTTTAAAGAAACACCAAATATTATTTTAACTCTATTTAATTTTTATAAATAGATATTCTTAAAAAAACACCAAATTTAAAATTATAGGAGAGGTTTTATAATTTTCTATGTATTGAATTAAAACTTTAGAATAATTGGTATTATAATTTTTTATAAGGTTTTATAATTTTCTATAACCAACTTCGCTTTGCTTGTTTTTTTATTCAAATTTTATAATGGATATTCTCAAACAAAAATACAAAGTTTAGAATAAACCAACTTGGCTTGACTCTATTCAATTTTAAATAGAAAGTTTAGAATAAAACTTGGCTTGATTCTAGATTCAATTTTATAAATGGATATTCTTAAACAAAAATATAAAATTTAGAATAAATTAACTTAGATTGACTCTACTAAATTTTATAAATGGATATACAAAGTTTAGAAGAAACCAACTTGGTTCGATTTTATTTAATTTTATAAATGAATATTTTTAAACAAAAATACAAAGTTTAGAATAAACTAACTTAACTTGACTCTACTCAATTTATATTTTATAAATGAATATTCTTACAAAGTTTAGATGAAACCAATTTGGCTCGATTTTATTTAATTTTATAAATGAATATTCTTAAACAAAAATACAAAGTTTAGAATAAACCAACTTGACTTGACTCTACTCAATTTATAATTTTATAAATAAATATTCTTACAAAGTTTAGAATAAACCAACTTGACTTGACTCCACTCAATTTTATAAATAAATATTCTTAAACAAAAATACAAAATTTAGACCAACCAACCTTGCTTCAAATATATGTATTGAGAGAATGATTTAATGAAATAATCAACC
The DNA here is from genome assembly GCA_027924585.1 of Larix kaempferi. NCBI lineage: Eukaryota > Viridiplantae > Streptophyta > Pinopsida > Pinales > Pinaceae > Larix > Larix kaempferi. The sequence goes on along the minus strand of BSBM01001097.1, from coordinate 570,121 downwards.
TTGATTTACAGTCACAATTATGTTAGTCACAGTTATGTTAGGTTATAAATGGATAGTCACATATATTCTTAAGCAAAAATACAAAATTTAGAATAACCATACAAAGTTTAGAATAACCAACCTTGCTTCAAATATATGTAATGAGAGAATGATTTAATGAAATAATCAACCTTGCTTCGAGAGAATGATTTAATGAAATAATCAACCTTGTTTTTACAGTCACAGTCATATTAGGCTATACTTTCTCACTTGCTCGTGAACCGGTTTCAAATTAAGGTTGACGTCGACCCGCAGTTTGTATTCTGGCCTGCACGATTGACAAAGTTCAAAAAGAGGATCGAGGTTCCTAGATTATTAAAAAAAAAAAAATTATGATAGGTTATAAATGGATACAGTCACAGTTATGTTAGGTTATAAATGGATATTTGAAATAAACATACAAAATTTGAAGATATGCAATGAAATAATCAACTTGGCTTTTCACATTTATTGAAATCATGAACCTAGGTACTCTGTTGCAATTTAAAACCAATTATCCTCCACGTAATAACCTTTAACTTTGAAAGATGGTCAATTCTAAAAGAAAAATACTTTAAATTTATTGAAATAACCTATTTCACATTTATTGAAATCATGAACTAGGTACTCTTTTCATGCAAATTAAAAACTAACTCTCCTCCCCCATAATAAAGTTTGAAAATACTGAAAAATATTCAATAATATCATTAAATGGATATTTGAAACATTTAATACCGAGCTGCTTAGCGAGTTGGAAATGAAACACCCAATTTTTGGAATTATAATGAAGATGTAGATGGCCGTTGGGTACAAGTTTGTCGACTGAAACCAACCATATAGAAAATGCCAATATATTTAATATGAAAGAACGGATACATCCATAATAGTTAGAATAAAATCCCCATTACAGAAAATATGGGCTCCGTCAACATACAAGTGTAACATGATTTTCCTGAGTTGCTAATTACATCTATAGTACGTTGAACATAACTGGAGCGAAATGTTAAACTCAAACGTCTGCTTAGGATCTAAACCAGATTGTTTGCTCGTCATCTGAGCGTGGTACAGGAGGCACAGCGTCGAGCATCTTGTGTTGCCCTTCCGGATGGAAAATGCCAGACCTCGGATGGGGAACCCACCATTACTCTTTTATGCTTTCGTTACTTTCGTTGGTCAAGGGCTGGACTTCTTTACCGGAATTATCAGAGGAACCTGAACTTTCTTTGAAGTGCACCCTACAAACAGAAACCCTATTCAGAAAGAGAAACAAGAATCAGATAACGCTAATTTTAGCTCACCATTTACAAGTACCTTGAAATACAAGCTGCTGCTTCATTTGCACTTGTTCTCCCGCTCTTTCTGGCCACAATTTCCACCAAACGCTTCATTTCCTCTTTTTCTTCTAGGTTAGAAAATCACTGAGAGCGATGGGTACGCCTGTACATAATGAAAATGTAACAGGCGACGCATATTTATAGCAATTTCTGAGCCGCAGCTGGTCTCAATTAGTTCTGTACATTCAATATTTACGAAAGTCTAGATGATTTTAATAATGGATTTGTCGTTCTTTACACCGTCGCTTCTCGCCGTCAATCCATCGATGGATTCTCCACATGTTTCTGTGATATGGAGATCACTATAAATTGACTGATTCGTAAGATGAAAATATAGATTTCAAGTGATGGGAAATCTGGATAGTTCTTTGATGTGATGGGTGTATGATATAAACAGCTGCACCCAACAACAGCTGTAGGTATTAGAGAATCGCAATTAGAACAAGTGTTGTTCATCTGTACTCACAAAATGATTACACCAGGTGGGCTGTCAGTACTCATCCGATGTCATCGTCCATAAAAAGACTAGGTATTTCCAAGGAAAAAAAAGACTAGGTATTATGTTCTTATTAGGGTTTTTTATTTCCTTCCGACTAATTAGTATATTCCGTATTCCAATTTACTTTCAGCCCAGCATTGCACGGGCCCGGGGCGGTTGACGGTTGTTTGCAAAAGCTAAACTTGTCCTTTGTCAAGGATCTCAATAGATCGCGATTCGCGACTCGGAGTCGCTAGTATTCGAGGATCCTGTATATCTTTAAGGATAAATCTGAAAATAAACTATTTTGGTCGTCTTGAAGATGGATCTTGCTATGGATTCGAAACGTGGACAGACTATTTTGGCTACTGCTGTTTCTCCGAGACCCTTTAACACTAACCACCGCAGAAATCTTACTACAGGAATCAAGTTATTATTATAGATTTCAGTGCCTAAAGGATAATGAAAATTTGACATTTTTGGAATTCCTTTTAATTTCTACATGATTCAACTATGATTCAACTGCTTTTTTGAGATTTTAGAAATTCCTTTGAGTTCCTACACGATGATTCACTAGAAACTTAGTGGAAAAACCTGAGAATGCTTATTTTTCGTAACTCCCTTTTGTAGTTGAAGCCAAAATTGTTTTATTTTTTATCTTTAATTTTTAATGTATTTATAAAGTTAATAGTTATTTTGAAAATAGATAAAAATATATTTGAATTTTAAAATTGATTTATTTCTAATGACTGATTAACCCTAGTTAGACTTGAAATTTTTTATTCAAATCTGATTTTATAGTTTTGTATAACTCCATTGCAAAATACTTTTAACATTTAAAATAATAGCAATTATACAATAAAATATTTGCATTGTGCAAGATAATAGCATAACTAATAGTATGCAAGATACATAACTAATAGTCATTGAGAGCCAACAACTTGTCAAACATTTTTAAACTTACAATTACATATATTTCCTAAAATTGAAAATACTTATTTAAAAGTTAAAAATAATAATTAAAGTTTATATATGAAAACCTAACTAAACATAACATCTTTGAGAGCCCAACATCTTGTCAAACATTTTTAAACTTACAATTACATATATTTCTTAAAATTGAAAATACTTATTTACAAATTAAAAATATTAATTAAAATTTATATATGAAAACCTAACTAAACATAACATCTTGGAAGTCAACAATGAATGCCAGCTCCGTCAAATTTGGTAACAAACATAATCAGTGGATTAAATATGATGCCCATAAGTTCTAGAAAACCATCGATGCCTCGTTTCATATTCATTTCAGTGGATTAAATATTAATTCAGTCTGCCTTTAAACAATTCTCTATTAATTCATTTAACAACATTTTCATATTCATTTCAATGCATTAAATATTAATTTGGGGCTGGTGCAAGGTAATGACACCCAATTATGACACGTTAGTTGCAATGATATTCTGAAAAAACATAAATATTATCATTAAAATGAATTATTAGAGGTACCTACAAAACTTTTTCGGATTAGGTGTAAAAAGATGAAACGTAGAAAAACGGATGACCTTCCAATGGCCACGCGGACCTATGGGAGCCGACATAATCCAAGTCCGCTCGCCTTTTTGGGTCTCGTGGCCTCGGAGCAATTCCTCAAAGTGTCCCTGAATGGCCCCGGGGTGCTCGACGAAAATGCCCACAACACCCAAACCGTGGCTCCGATCGCGAATCCGTCGGTTCCGATGGATCCGAGACGTTGGGTTTCCATTAGGGGGCCCCCCATAGCGTGCCTCAGAGTCTCAGAAATGGTGCCAATGTGCTATCTCTGGAGCTAGGGTTTTGCTCAGTGAAGGCCTTTCGAATATTGCTCAAGGGGGGCATTTCTCGTCCGGAGGCCCCCGGGCATGCGTGGCCACCGTGGACAGGTCCACAATTGCCACGTGGACCTATGGGAGCCGACATAATCCAAGTCCGCTCACTGGTTTGGGTTCCGTCGCCCCGAAGCAATTCCTCAAAGTGTCCCTGAATGGCCCCGGGGTGCCTGACGAAAATGCCGGCACCACCCAAACCGTGGCTCCGATCGTGAATTCGTCGATTCCGATGGATCCGAGACGACAGGTTTTAGCTAGGGGTCCCCCCATAGTGTGCCTCGGAGTCCCGAAAATGGTGCCAATGTGCCATCTCTGGAGCTAGAGTTTTGCTCAGTGAAGGCCATTCGAATATTGCTAAAGGGGGCCATTTCTCGTCCGGAGGCCCCCGAGCGTACGTGGCCACCATGGAAAGGTTCACAATGGCCACATGGACCTGTGGGAGCCGAAAGAATCCAAGTCTGCTTGTCGGTTTGGGTCTCGTGGCCCCGGAGCAATTCCTCAAAGTGTCCCTAAATGACCCCGGGGTGCCCGACAAAAATGCCCGCAGCTCCCAAATCGCGGCTCCGATCGTGAATCCATTGATTCCGATGGATCCGAGACACCCGGTTTCAGTTAGGGGACCCCCCATAGCGTGCCTCCAACCCCTGGAAATGGTGTTATTGTGCCATCTCCGAAGCTATGGTTTTGCTCAGTGAACCCTAGCTTCTTCATTGAGCAAAGCCCTAGCTCCGGAGATGGCACATTGGCACCGTTTTCAAGACTCCGAGGCACATTGTAGGCCTGAAAACCGACATCCCGGATCCATCGGAATTGACGGATTCACGATTGGAGCCATGGTTTGGGTGCTGCAGGCATTTTCGTCGTGCACCCCGGGGCCATTCAGGGACACTTTGAGGAATTGCTTTGGGGCCATGGGACCCAAAAAGGCAAGTGGACTTGGATTATGTCGGCTCCGACAAGTCCGCGTGGCCATTGTGGACCTAACCATGGTGGCCATGTACGCCTGGGGCCCTCCGGACGAGAAATGGCCCCGTTGAGCAATATTCGAAAGGCCTTCACTGAGCAAAACCCTAGCTCCAGAGATGGCACATTGGCACCGTTTCCGGGACTCCGAGGCACGCTATGGGGGGTCCCCTAGCTGAAACCCGTCATCCCAGATCCATAAAAATCGACGAATTCGTGATCGAAGCCACGGTTTGGGTGCTGCGGGCATTTTCATCGGGCACCCCGGTGTAACATGCCCTTTTTGTTGAAGAACATTTTATGTTGGAAACATTATGTTAATTTTTATTGTAAAGTTTTTTATGTTGGACAAGTGTCCAAGGATGACTGTAATTTGCACAATATTTTATTATTTAATAAATAAAATAGGAGACAAACACTTATGGGGACTGTTGAAAGAGTGGTTACTGACCCACTAGGTGGAATGGAATATGGGGTAGAAGGCAATGGACAAGTGGCAGCATCATGATGCAACTAACTAGCTGTTGGTATCGGACAAATCCCTTGAAATGTGGTCATAGTGCCCTCGAAGGTGGGACTGGAGCTTGAGGCTCATTTGTTCAAAAAACTGACCACTAAAGACTTAGGCAGTCTATATAATAGCAATCGAATTATGAAATGAAGTTCATCACTTTTCCTGACGCGGAAATTTACCTTGGGGTTTTGCTGTGCTTGCACCCAAGAGATTTAATGAGGGGCTATGCTAAGTTTTTGATCATGTTGTGAGTTTGCCCATTACTGCTGAGTGCAGAAGGCATATTTGAGTGCAGAATTTATATTACAGAGTGCAGAAGTTATACTATAGAGTGCAGAAGTTTTACTTAGTGGTTCAGTAAGCAGGCTCGGGGGTCCATAAGAAGCCAGCAGTTTGGCTGCTTCTTCTGGAGAAGGTTGGGAGGAACAGGCCTCCTTGGGTGTTTGTCGGCCCTATCTTCATCTACAGGTTCTATTTGTTTATATGTCATTAAGTAGTTAAAATTGTTAATCTGCAAGTATTTAATTCCTATTTACAGAATGTATTCTTGTTCAGATGCATCTATTTTTTCCAGTTTCTAAACCTTACTAGAATTTCAATAGTAATGATAAATTGAATAAAATATTCTCTGCATTTTTCCCCATGCTAATGGATCTGCATCGCACTCTAGTATAGAGAAGAAATTAATGTAGATAAATTGATAGGTAGATTGCAAGGTGAATGAGAAGATCAACCTTGTTATATTTCGTTAGTCTTTCTTACCATAAATATTCTGTATCAAATAACACAATTCTCTGTCTTTCTCTTATCATTCTTTACCAGTTTAATGTTTTTCAGGTTCACTGTATTTCTTTCATCAGTTTACGATTTAAGACTTACTATATTTTTATTTCATAAACATTTCTTGAAATAACAGCTGCAACTTAAATAACATCATTCAGTATATGATTTCATTTCTATTTTTGACAGTCACAGAATAGACTAGGGTTTTTACATTTCTATGTCCTCTTTTCAATTCTTGCAATAATTCTATTCTATTTCTCAATAACAGTTTATTTCAAAATTTATACAAGTATTAAGTGTAGACATTTGCAGTATATATCGATTTCAATGAAGGAACATGAACGTATCTACTCATATCACTGTATAAAGACCCTATTGATTTCATTTCAAAATAGTTTTCCAAACATTCAACACATGGTCGAAAACCCTAGCACATACATTCTATTCATTCGTTTGTCTTTCTTTAGTATTATATTTATTTTTCTTTTACACTATAGAGTCACTCTAGGTTTTTGCATTTAGGACCAAGATTTCAAAATCACATTTATCTGTATGGTCAATCGACCCAGGGATGATACCCCTTTCAGCGAAGAACTCTCCGCGAGAAATCAAGTAAACTCAATACTGAATTTAAAATCAAAACCATAATTATTATAAGGGGGTTCGAATCAGAAAAACATTCCTCACAGTCTTTTGTATCAACTTCAAAATATGAACATCTACCCTAAACCGTGGCCAAGCCACTTAGTTATTATTTAATAAATAGTATAGAACACAGATATTTAAAACCGCAGACCTGTTCATCAAAACAACCTAATGGCTTTCAGCATCTCTATTCATTTAAATGCCAGAAATTTTTTAATCAAAGCTTCACATTACATTTTAAATACAAAACTACACCACGGTTGTTTCCAAAACCATAACAATTGCAAATATTCGTTATACAGAGGGTTTCGTTCCCTAGTGTGAATCATTTAAATCAAAATGTCAAAACAACAGTTGGCCAGGCCGTTTCTAAAAAAAACATGATGAGTGTTCACCCTCTGTCATTTAAAATATTACATTCAAGATATTAAGTTTATTGCTAAAACGATGCCAGGATCTAGCAACAAGTATTGAACGAGTTGCGTCATCAACATGCTATGCCAGGAGAACCTACGAAGGGTTATGCCACCCGGGCTTACCGACTGGAGCGAGCTATCAACTCCCATTGAGCTTTCAACACTATAACCTCCAAGACGAAGGCAATACCTACCAGGAATTCAACGCGAGGTTAAAACTTTTTTTTTTTTTTTTAAACAAGAAAACGCACATGATTCAACTTGAAAACATTTATCAGTGACTCTCTTTTCGATTCGAGTACATTACCTTGCATCAAGAACATGAGGTTGGGAACGCCGATAGCAACGAGTTCAGGATATCCAGCAACTGCAACAGGAAGGTTTAAATGCCATGATTTCACTATTTTTTTTCACTCCAGACTCGAACTCTAAACATAACAGAAACCCTGAGAACCTTCTCTCTGAATGCTCAACGTTTACCACTGTGCTAAACAACACTCAAACCCCATTTAAGATCTGAAAATTTACTAGGTTGAACCGAATATCTCACCATCAAATCCGAGGAAGGAGTCCTCGGACGTTCAATTATCAAACCCTATAACTACGTAGACGGTCGGCCTCTCTCCAAGCCCAGTAGTCCCAAATGAATACAAAAGACTAATACCAACGGCGGATAGTAAGTGCAGTTAGGGTTTAGTACCCAAAACCGAGACAGATCCAGATCAACGGGTGTGATCGAGCCAACCGAGCACCACAACTTTCAAAGTATCAGTACATTCAAACATTTCATTAATGACTCTACCAATGTCGAGTCCAGTTGGAGGCCATATCACCAATTGAGTAGCACACAGCTTGGCATGCTACTAGCATTTCATACGAGACCATCATGTGGAACCTATTACATGATTAGCCAACGAGACATTCCACCGAAGAGTTAGAGGGAAGCATAAATGCTCAGTTCGGACACATTAATCCTGCCAGCTTATGTCTACAGTAAAATTAAAGACTGTCAACGTCCATAATCAATGCATTGGCGCGATCTTTTGCATAATATTTATATGTTATATTACCAATGTTTATTTTCCATTAAAACATAGTATGATATCTAAGGTTTCTGCATTTCAATATTTCGTAACATTGGAATGTTTAGTTCACAATTTACATAGTTGGTTTTTACAATGCATATACTATCATTTTGACATAGGTCGCATTATACGAATCATGTGGTATTTGGCATTAAGGTTTAGAAAATCAATACAATACACGTCGTAGCATTATGATAATGCTACCATTGACTATATTATTACACTATTATAATAAATAATATAAACATTAAAACAAAGAATTGTTCTAATCCTAAAAGCTTCACTATTTTACTTTGTAGCATCATTTCACGATGGTCACATGATATCGAAACCTTGTTACGATAGTGATTGTCATCACATACTTATATATATCGAGATATAAAGGCTATCTTAGATATTTGCTGACTCTAGCTATTGCACTATTTTTTAATTTAATAGGACCCTCATAATATTTATACGATTTGTAATTCTAGCAATAATTTATGAATCTGTAGAGTATGTATTTTCCTATCGATGATTTCAATAAAAGTCTAGTGTAGATATCTTTAGCTAAGATTTCTGCATTTGGTCAAAATAGTACTGGTTGAACTAAAAAACTGGAGATTCATACCATCGATACCTTCATGCACAGAAGTATTCATATTTATCTTAATGCATTGACGGCTAGCTGAATCATATATCTAATTACTTGAAGTACTTGAATTGTCATAATACCTTACCTGCAAATCTGCGAAAAGAAATAGGTTCAATGCTTTAGCTATCAAAGCTAAGTAAACCCCACGGCACCCTGTAGGAACCCCTTCATCAACATTCAAACATAGTTGTCAGTATTATCACGAGAACTATATCGCATGAGAAATTAAATATTGTATATAGAATTATATTTCTAATCTGCTGTCTTGTTATGTTTAGGAATTACAATTTGTCAATTGTGTTAAGCTGCCAATAGTTAAGTAGTTAACAAACACTTATTCCGCAATTAGCATTCTTAGTAATTAATGCTATTTCAAAATTTTTTAATTTTAGTGAAAATTTTGGGATGTTACACCCGGGGCCATTCAGGGACACTTTGAGGAATTGCTCCGGGGCCACCGAACCCAAACCGGCGAGCGGACTTGGATTCTGTCGACTCCCACAGGTCCACGTGGCCATTGTGGACCTGTCCACGGTGGCCACGCACGCCCAGGGGCCTCCTGACGAGAAATGGCCCCTTGAGCAATATTCAAAATGCCTTCATTGAGAAAAACCCTAGCTCCGGAGATGGCACATTGGCGCCGTTTCCGAGACTTTGAGGCACGCTGTGGGGGGTCCCCTAGCTGAAAACCGACGTCTCGGATCCATCAGAATCAACAGATTCGCGATTGGAGCCATGGTTTGGGTGCTAAAGTAGCTTAGGCCTTTCACAAATTTGAGGCCAACTGTAACAATAGAGGAGAAACCTGAGTTGCTTTTCTAGGTCGTGGGTTTGATTGTTCTCAAACAAAATCCATCTGATGCATATCATAACTGCTTGTTCATGATTCCGTTCATGGCATTTGAGTTGAGGTTGACAAACCTATGCATGCCAAAGAATAGAGTATTCACTAGACCATAGATTGTAGACTGTAGAAATTTGAAAATGTCCAGTAGCTTTAGGGTTTCATCAATACAAATTCTGGTTTGATTTGAAAATTAAACAAATTTATTGTTAGGCCTTGTTCATATTCTTCACTTTTCCAAACTCTGCGCGTAGACCAAAGCACCCTATTAATCAAAGATAAAGAAAATCTCATTTATCTCATGAAATGGCAACGTTTGTTTTACCATGTAATCGAGATTTCAGTACCGTTCTTTGAAATTCATTGTTTTACCATGTAATCGAGATTTCAGTACTGTTCTTTGAAATTCATTGGACAACAAAAAAGACAATTTGAACAATAGGAAAATTAATTAACTAAAACATATCTTTGCTTGTAAATTTGTAATTGTCTATGTTAAATCATTATTGAATAAACTTTTAGATACAGAAATTGCAAATTCTACCTAAAAGAAAAGCATCATTAACACAAGTTTAGCATACCTTAAAAGTTGTTTGTCGCAACGACTCAAAAGATGCAAATTCTACAAGTCGTCACTTATTAAATTACCATAAAATTGTTTATTAAATTACTATAAAGCACTTGTTAACATGGCTAGAAATCCAAGGAATCATATTGGCATAGGATTGAAGTAAAATAATTCGTCATGATTCAAGTGACTCGGGCCATGTGACTCTATTCTTTATTTTCATGTCCGCTTACACTGGATTGTGTTTGGTGACATTTATGGCGACCCCCAAGGAACATATTGAAAAGATCAAGAAAGACAAGTTATGTGTTGGGGAAAAAGAAAATCCACTTACAGAAGATTTACATCAAGCAGTGAAACAATTATCTGCTGAATTACACACTTGCAGGACTCCTCGGAACCTGGTTTTGTTGCACGGTTGGAGTTCTATGCCCCCGACAGGTATCCAACAGGTGTCCCTGAAGGCCTTTTGGATGTGAGATGAAACGAGCCATAGAATGACGACCGTGGCTCCGATCGACAAACCATCGAATCCGTTGGATTCAGGACGCTAGGATAGTGCTAGGGGTGCCCCTCTCCTCTGGTCCCGTGGCCCCAATGTCACCTTGTACATCCATCTTGGAAACTAGGGTTTTGCTCAGTAAGGGAGTGTGCAATTCTTGCACATGGGGGTCAAATTTGCAAAATCATCCATCGGGCACTTATGGCTAGTGTTCCCAGCTAGAACCCAGTTTTGTTGCACGGTTGGAGTTCTATGCCCCTGATAGGTATCCAACAGGTGTCCTTGAAGGCCTTTTGGATACGAGATGGAACGAGCCATAGAATGACGACTGTGGCTCCGATCGAAAAACCGTCGACTCCGTTGGATTCAGAACATCGGGATAGTGATGGGGGTTCCCCTCTCCTCCGGTCCTGTGGCTTGGGTGTCACCTTGTAGGTCCATTTTTGAAACTAGGGTTTTGCTCAGTAAGGGAGGGTGCAATTTTTGCACACGGGGGTCAACTTTGCAAAATCGTCCACCAGGCACTTATGGCCAGCGTTCCCAGCTGGAATCTAACTAGACACACTTGCAGGATTCCCCAAAACCCGGTTTTGTTGCACGGTTGGAGTTCTATGCCCTCGATAGGTATCCAGCAGGTGTCCCTAAAGGCCATTTGGATGCGAGACGGAACGAGCCATAGAATGACGACCGTGGCTCCGATCGACAAACCGTCGACTCCATTGGATTTAGGACGTCGGGATAGTGCTAGGGGTGCCCCTCTCCTCCAGTCTCGTGGCCCGGGTGTCATTTTGTAGGTCCATTTTGGAAACTAGGGTTTTGCTCAGTAAGGGAGTGTGCATTTTTTGCACATGGGGGTCAACTTTGGAAAATCATCCACCGGGAACTTAAGGACAACGTTCCCAGCTAGAACCTACCTAGACAGACTTGCAAGACTCCCCGGAACCTGATTTTGTTTCACAGTTGGATTTTTATGCCTCCGGCAGGTATCCAATAGGTGTCCGTGAAGGCCTTTCGGATGCGAGACGGAATGAGCCATATAATAACGACCGTGGCTCCGATCAAAAAATCATTGACTCCATTGGATTCAGGACATCGGGATAGTGCTAGGGGTTCCCCTCTCCTCCGGTCTCGTGGCCCGGGTGTCATTTTGTAGGTCCATTTTGGAAACTAGGGTTTTGCTCAGTAAGGGAGTGTGAAATTTTTGCACACAGGGGTCAACTTTGGAAAATCATACACCGGCACTTATGGCTACCATTCCCAGCCGGAACCTACCCAGACAAACTTGCAAGACTCCTCAGAACCCGGTTTTGTTGCATGGTTGGAGCTCTATGCCCCCGGCAGGTATCCAGCAGGTGTCCCTGAAGGCTTTTTGGATGCGAGACAGAATGAGCCATAGAATGACGACCATGGCTCCGATCGACAAACCGTCAACTCCGTTGGATTCAGGATGTCGAGATAGTGCTAGGGGTGCCCCTCTCCTCCAGTCCCGTGGCCCCGGTGTCATCTTGTACGCCCATCTTGGAAACTAGGGTTTTGCTCAGTAAGGGAGTGTGCAATTTTTACACACGGGCATCAACTTTGGAAAATCATCCACCAGGCACTTATGGTGATGATGATGATGGTGGTGATGATGATGGAGACGTTGATGATGATGGTGATGGTGATGGTGATGAAGATGATGATTATGATGACGAAGAAGATGATGATGATCATGGAGATGTTGATGAGAAACCTAGAGATGACAATGATGATGACGATGAAGATGGTGGTGATGATGAAGACGTTGATGATGATGGTGATGGTGATGAAGATGATGATGATGATGACGAAGAAGATGATGATGATGGAGATGTTGATGAAGAACCTAGAGATGACAATGATGATGAAGATGGTGATGATGATAAAGAAGGTGATGATGATGGAGATGTTGATGAGGAACCTAGAGATGAAAATGATGATGAAAATGTTGTTGTTGATGATGATGATGATGATGATGATGGTGATGATGATGATGAAGACGTTGATGATGATGGTGATGGTGATGATGATGATGATGATGATGATGGAGAAGATGATGATGATGGAGATGTTGATGAGGAACCTAGAGATGACAATGATGATGAAGATGGTGATGATGATGGTGATGGTGATGAAGATGATGATGATGATGATGATGATGATGATGATGGAGAAGATGATGATGATGGAGATGTTGATGAGGATGATGGAGAAGATGATGATGATGGAGATGTTGATGATGACGGAGAAGATGATGATGATGGAGATGTTGATGAGGAACATAGAGATGACAATGATGATGAAGATATTGATGATGATGATGATGTTGATGATGATGATGGTGATGATGATGAAGACGTTGATGATGATGGTGATGGTGATGAAGATGATGATTATGGTGATGATGATGATGAGGGAGATGTTGATGAGGAACCTAGAGATGACAATGATGATGAAGATGGTGATGATGATGAAGATGGTGATGATGATGAAGACGTTGATGATGATGGTGATGGTGATGAAGATGATGATGATGATGATGATGATGATGATGATGATGGAGAAGATGATGATGATGGAGATGTTGATGAGGATGATGGAGAAAATGATGATGATGGAGATGTTGATGATGACGGAGAAGATGATGATGATGTTGACGTTGATAATGAAGATGATGATGATGGAGATGTTGATGATGGCACGTATTTGATGATGGCACGTATTTGTAGCAATGTGTAGATAAAAGTTGGTCAACATGAAATGCTCATGCAAGCTTACATGCACAGAGCATTGATCATGTGAAGATTTCAATTATTGGCAATGGCATTTCACATTGGAATTCCATTTCATCTCCTCCCTTCAAACTAATTTTTTTTTACGTTTTGAATTTTTACATTGCCCTTGACACGAAGTTTTAGTGACAAAATAACCCTTCAGCAATGAAGTTAGACTTAAGAAAATATCATTTCATAATTTTTTTTATTAAAGAATAATTTGTGGAAGTTAATGTTTGACCACATGTAATGCAACAAAACAAAACTTTCAATTTGAACATGTTGCATTAATGGTGTAATTGAAATTGTGACATTCTATTCCAAATGAATTGGCTTTAAAGACCAGATAAATATAGTATGCCCTTTATAGAGGCTATTCATTAAAAAACACATTGCTATTGAGACTGTACTATGATGTTCTCCGCTTCCTTAGTCAAAAGAATATTAATAAGGTTGTTTTTCCAAGGTATAGGATGTTTTGGATTTCTCAACTATTATTGCATGTGAACTTGCATGTATACCAAGCTAGAACAAATCTTTCACGGAAGTGGATTTGTCTATGTGAATAGATAAGTGAAAAGCTTTTAGCAACAAGACCTATAAATTTTAACTTGGAAGTATTGGAAATGTACAAAGTGGGATTGAGAGGCTTGATGGTGATTGTAGTAGTAGGCATGGTATTGGTGAGAATGATTTCGTGATAGTGGAATTAATCATTAAGATGGTGACTCTAGAGCTTGGATCCTAGCCTAGAAACACGATAGCCTAGCTTAAAAACCCTAGTTTGTATTCTAATCACAATGAAACCCTATTATGTAGCCTAAGATCTAGCCCTAAATTATAATACATATAAAAATTAAATCATTTTCATTGTACATGTATATCCATGTGCATACATTTGAATCCAAATCACTATACACATATATGCATAGTATCTCATCTATATAGCAAGGGTCCATCATCAACTAGAAAACTGTTGTACCTAGCACCAGATACCTAATTTAGAAACCCAATGGTTTGAAATTGGTTGTACCATGAATATTTTTATATGGTGGATATGCACACCTATGACAACCTTCTCAATGGATGGCAAACCTAACATTATCATAACATTAGTAAAGCTTAGTCCAACATGTAGTAATGCTTACATGTTATAGTGTTGATGGCACACTAATGGATGCATGCAACTTGATGAGGGTGTATGTGTGACTCCATTGATGTAATGCAAGTCCTAAATGTCTTTAACAAGTGTCTGACTGTCCAGTAGATGAATTAGGATGTCCTAATACCCCTCAATCCCTTCCAGACAGAATTCGAAAGTATTTGGGGTATTGGGGTAACAAGTTGGTGTGTTGAGGTGGATATATACTCACAAATACACCTCATAGTAGTGATTTATTGTAATGTCAACTATATGTGTTTAAGTCAACGTGTCTACATAATATTAGATTGCTATCACATAATGATAAATTAAGGAAGTCCTAATTGTAAATGGTAGTGGATGTGATGGTCATCAAATGAAAAGTGGCTATATCTGTGAGTGAGAATTAATGAGCTAGCTATACATTGTGCTCAAGGTTGTCCTATTTGTATGATGACAATTGATTAAGAAATGATTCCATAACTTGGTTATTAATTTGTTGCATGATCTTAAGTAGACAAAATGGTCAATATACACATTAGTGACGACATTTCATTATGTAGAGTATGGAAATTTTGGATCTCATTATGTAGAGCTATTAAAAAGCATGTTGGATCTCATTTTAACCTTTTGACAACAATGGACATTTTCTATTTTTAAGTATTCTTTTCCTAGTACTCAAGTTCCCAATATATATCTTATGTGCCATGAGGTGTGATTTTTCCATCCATTTATTCCGTTTGTTTTTAGATTAATTCTCACACATGATTTTGTTTCAGTTAGCCTATGTTTATAATGTTTTCTTAACATAGATACCATTACAAGCTTTTACATGTGGAAAGATAAACCAAGATGAACTATGATATCCAACTTCTCTTCTAAGATCTAAGTAAGCTTCAGGTTGATTCAAATTATCAACTAATGCATGGACATCATTGGTATCAAAACTTAAGACCGCATGCCATGGACGGATAGAAGTAAAAATCAAATTTAGACAACATCACATCATGATACACACAACATGAGACAACAACATTAGACAACATCGATATAGATCACATAACTGAAAATCCATGTACATCAAGGAGACAAAACTCATCCAAACATATACAATTTCTGGCAAATAGTGGAACATGGTTCCCAATGTACATACAATGGCAACTCGTGCCCTATAGAAAATGCGACAACTCATGCCGTAGATCCAAAATACATGGAAACTCGTGCCGTATATACAAAGTACATGGAAAATGGTGCACAAAAGTGCCACATCATGGCTAATGTACATAACATGGTGTGTCAAGCATTGTGACTACCCCCGTCACTCCCAGGTGCATCTCCAAAGTCGATCTTCCTACTCTTCGAGCTATCGGTGCCTCGGGTCTTGCTCCATCTAGGAGTAGACCGTCTCTCCAGGATCTGGAACAAATGATATAAGATACCCTCATTTTCAAGCATTTGCAACATTTACCACATTTATAAAACAAATGTAGAATTCGAATCTTAAATAAATCACTTCTG
Organism: Larix kaempferi; assembly: GCA_027924585.1. Taxonomy (NCBI): domain Eukaryota; kingdom Viridiplantae; phylum Streptophyta; class Pinopsida; order Pinales; family Pinaceae; genus Larix; species Larix kaempferi. Next base: position 554,018 of record BSBM01001097.1, on the reverse strand, counting down.
ATGCGAGTGGGAAACGTGAGGTAGGTGTCTTGGATCTACGGAGCCTCTCAACAATTCCAGCCTACAACATTTAGAACAGTCATTTCATTGAAAAGTAATAATTGCTTAAATTAATTTTTGTTAATGCATCAAAATATTTTCATAAATTAGCTTGATACTCACCATGAACACCTCCGATGATGGACATGGTTGGGCTTCTAGGCTAGTAGGTGTAGCAGATGGCTGGAAAACCAGCTCCAATGCAGTCATGGGGGGGGGGGTGCGAATGTAGTGGAAGCCACTACAGGTGCAACCACTGGAGATACAAATGAGGATACTAGATGAGTAGATGCCACAATAGCGGCAGGAAGTGGGGATGATATGGTGGGAGAAGACATGGTGGTATGGGATGGAGGAGGACATCGTGGATGATGAACCCTTGCCGGTTGTACGATAAAGGGTATCGAATGAAAAGGACTAGGGGGGATGTTGAGGGATGGTGCATGGGAGGGCAGTTCTGCATGGAGGAAGGAGGATGGATGAAAGGAAGGTTGTGGACGAAGAGGGGAAGGTGGAATGAAGGAGGGGCGTGGACAAATGGGGGAGGATGGATAGACATGGGGGCGTGGATAAATTGGGGAAGATGTATATACGGGGTGCGTGGACGAGTGGGGGAGGATGGATGGAGGAGGGAGTATGACTGGGGAGGGGGGGATGGATGGAAGGGAGGGGTGGACAGAGGGAGGGGTCTAGATTGAAGCAAGGGGGGGGGGACTCATGGGAGAGGGTGGAAACATAGGACTAAAATGGGGACCTACAGCTGTTGGTGGCACCTACATATACATTTGCAATACCACAATTTAGTAAACAAACAATAAATTAAACCATAGTAAGTCGGAACAATTCAAATTAAAAGCGTGCTTTTAAATACACATTGTACCTGTGTATATGGTGATCTGCCAATCCTTGGCGGGGATGGTTGATCACCGTAGTCAGGGAACACCTGTGGACACCAAAATGCATGCATGTTATGAACATGTTAAACAAGTCATTATTTAGGCAATCAAGATATTCAAAACATTGTACGAACTATCAACGTGTATGCCATAAATATAAATACTTAAGTAATATAAATGACATAAGTAAAAACAATATTGTGTGAGGTACTGAAAATACCTCCATGTGAAGTGTCGCAATTTCAGTTGCAGCTGCCATTGCTACATCCAAGTTGGGAGATCCTACGTTCTCCAATGTTGGTGTCTCAGCTCTGAATAACTGTACAGTGAAATAATAGTTTAAGTCAAACAAAAATACTTTAAAAATACTTTACAAGTTATCAAGTGATGATTGAAAACACATTAAAACAATTGCTGACCTGATCCATATATCATCCCTCGATCGGGCCAGGGAAAGTGTGCCCGCAATGGGGACAAAGATGTGGCATTGTCCCCGTTGAACTGGAATGCCTAGCATGGCTACCACCGGTCACGGGTCTATCCTGCCCCTGTCGTGAAGGCCTTGCACCTGGATCTCTATCAAGTTCACCCGACCTCTACACTGTAGTCGTTGCTACAAGGAGGTGTGTCTAAGGAGTCCACGTGCAACATTCCTCATTGCCTCCTCGATCTGATCAAGCTTGTGGGGTAACCGAGGTGGCTAGGGATAGGGGTTGGGGTCGCACCTAGGAGCTGGTGGCCCTCTCAGTGGGTTCCTCCTGGCAGCAGGTCGATCTTGGGCAGAGCCACACCCAACACCCTGGTAATCGGTTATGTCAAAATAGTTGACATGTAAGCCGAGGAAAAACTCAACCCACAGTTTCCCAAGGAAGTACTGTGGAACCTCCCTATTATTGCAGGGAGGTTTATCATACACCATGAACCACCTCTGCATCCAATTGTCCCTCCACGATTGGTAATGACACCAATCCATGCAGACACGTGGCTTTCTAGTGTTCGGTGGTTGGTTTGTTTTTGGATCGGTGAACATACTGTATAGTTGGGCTTTTATAATGTTCAAATCTTTTATTTCTTCCTTGGAAATGCCCGTGGAGTAATACTCCCACATCCTAGCTCTAAATTCAATCATGTCGGTCAATTGGCGATGTGCATGGATGAGGGAGTCAATTGAGCTCTCAATTGACGTGGCAAGATATAATCGATATGGTTCCCCCGAGTTTCTTAGATCTCGAGTGTGCACTCTCATTTCATTTACATAATGGTTAAGGTCATCTTATTCAAAATTTTGTTCGGCATTTGGATTTTGTTCACGGTTTTCTTCAGCATTGGGTCCAAGGTTTGTGTTTTCTTATGTTCCACCGGACTCGGGGTTAACATCTTGTTCACTCATTGTCTCAGTTTACAATATGAAATTGAAAATTGGTTCATTTTTTTAAAAATTTGGGAATTATTAACATTAAATAAACAAAACAAAAAAAAAAATTTGACACAAAAAATGAATAAAATGAAAAAAAAACTCGATATTTACCTATCAATTGATGCGTTGATGAGTTTGTGGGTGAATTTGGGGGGTTTTGGAGAGGATTTGGCCTCCTTTGGTCACTGAATTGACGTGCACGCGGGAGTGGAGGTCGCGCTCGGGTCCAAATAGCAGAATGGGGCATTCTGCTCTATTTTTTATTTTTATTTTTAACAGGGACACGTGCGCACCATCGTAGTGCGCATGCGCCAGACACTCGCACGCACCAGGCACACGTATGCACCTCGGTTCGGTACCGAACCTAGCAGCACGTGCGCGCTATCTTAGGTGCATACGCGTAATTGTTTTTTTGCCGCTAGCGCGTCCCCATTGCAACAGATTTGGGGACCATCTTTGTGCGCCCGCCCTTTGGTTTGTCATTAAATAATCGGAGTGTTTCAAGATGGTGAAATTTATGTATCAGTGGGACTTCTTTCTTCAAACATCCAACGACCTTCCTACAACTGACTCGGAAAGGAGAGAAGGTCTCACCAGTATTTAATGTTCGTCGTTTCAAAATTAATTGAAAAGTTAAATTCATTTCTATAATTAAAATTGCAATTTAAATAATAAAATACCAATTTCAATAATAAAATACCAATTTCAATAAAAATCATAAAATGTAAATATTCTACTTTTAGCTTAATTCTTAAACAATATTCTTAACTTACTACCACATGTCAAAAGTCGAAGTTGAGTTATAGTGAGTTACCGCTCAGGCCGAAGCTACCATAAATACATGTTCAAATGCCTGTCAGCAACAAAGGCCTCCATCCTATATCCCCTTGTTTTGAAGGTCGACCGCCTGTACTAAATCAGGGCATGAATGTCCAATGCCTCGTGAAAGAAATAAAGTCCCAATACAATAATGCGTGTGATGGATTTAGTGGGTCTATCCAATGAATTCTTTTGAAATGCAAGCCCTCTGAGTTCTGACTGAAACACTTCTAATTCAAACCATATTTTGCAAACTACATGACCGTGTAATGATTTGGAATTTAAGCTTTGGTCGTGGTTTGGAACATAGGAACAATCAACTTATTTGTTATGGTACAGCCAACTGTTGTAATGAATTCTATTTATAATTCTCATTATTATAAAGGGTTTCCCAATTGTTCTAAAACTTGTTTAGATATCATTTGCATAATACAAACAAAATATTTTATGAATAATTTTTCTAAAAATATTCCATCAATGAAACTTTCACATTTATAATGGATAACATCATTATTGATGTAAACAAACTTTGATGTGATTCCTTTATTTTATTTTATTTTATATTATATATATATATATATATATATATATATATATATATATATATTCATTTTTTCCTTGCAAAAAATCATAAAAAAAAACTTAGTTCAAAACAATGTGGAATGCTTTTTCTTAGAATATACATTTCTACAATTATAATAGTATTTTATAGAATATTTAACTTTGTCAACTTGCTAAATCATTTTGAAAGGCTTGATGTATACTTTTTATTATGAACAAAATTTCCATTTTAAGATCACAACACTCAGTTTATGTCGGAGTATTAAACCATTTTTACTACTAAGATATTTTGCTAGTAAAAGTAAGAGTGTTTTGCAATACTCAAATGGTTTTATACCTCTTTCAATAATCTTTATCAAAATGTAAAAGATATCTCATTGTTGGGTATGACAACCTATCAATTTTAGTTGGCTTATGAAATTTCTATATACGATAGGTGAAGAGGTGTTGTCCAAATGCTTCTTTTGCAACTTTGTGAAGGAATGATTGGTTGTATCAATTTAATATATAAATTAAAATTAATAATTTGAAATTGTAAAGGATTGGTTTCTTGGGTATTTGGTGCAATGGATGTAGGATTACAAGGACAGTTGTAGATCTATCCTTAAGGGAAGAAGCTTGAATTTAAAAAGTTTAAATTTTTCTACCATTTTATTTTTATGATTCTTTTAATATATTTAAAAAAAATATGTCAAATTCTTTAAAATGAATTTAAATATAGGATTAGTTACTTTATATTTATTTCATTTATTTTACAAATTATAATTTAATAATAAAAATATGATAAAGATTTTAAATATATGTATAATTTTACAATAATAATTTAAACTCTTTTAACAAAATAATGTTTTTTTTTTTACTAATTGTAAATAAGATTTGACTATAACAATTAAGATTTGATTAAAAAATAAAACTTATATTATTTATAAATGGAAAAGTAGTTGTTAAATTTGACAAATTCTTGTAATTTTTTTTTTTACATAAATATAATTATTTTATTAAAACCAATACATACTAAACAAAAACATTTAATAATATATATTCAATCTATACATCATCAAACACTTCATCACTATGTAAATATTGTTTCTTCTAAAATTTCTAAAATGAGCTTAATATGTAATTATATTTCAAATATGCAAGATGAAATAAGCCTCCTTATTAGCCACTCCTTGTGTAATGTCCTTAGTGAATTGAATTGGTAATAGATTTCTTTCTTCCACTTGATGGGTTTCATTTTTAGTGGTTCTTTACACATGAATACCACATTTGTATACAAAATAGTTTTTTAATTTTCTTTATGTAATTTTGTATTTCAATGTTATTTTGCAATTGTGTTTTTGATGTAATTTTTTAATATTGTTTAGAAATATTCTTTAATATCTATGCATTTTTTTTTAACAATGTAGTAATTTGTGTAATTGTTTTGTTATCTTAATAGTTGCTTATTTTTCATAAATTTTAATTCTACTAGTGTAATATTTATTTTGATTAGTTTATTTTTACCTAAATGTGTTATTTATGCCTAATCATATTACTTACTTCTAGATTCTTTGTTTCTACTTCAATTTTGAAATACAAACGTAGTAATGTCTTATTGTATTCTCTTATAAATTTATGGAGCTTCATCAATAACATTTGGAGGGTTGAGTTTTCTTCCACCTTTCCTTTATCCAAGTTTTAGGTAACTTGGTCCACAATTCACTCTAATTTTATACTTGTAGCAACATTTTCCCAAAACCATGTGTATATAAATCCATTTATAAATCTCTTATGATGTGTGTTAATATTTATCCACAATTCACTCTACTTCTATACTAGTTGCAACATTTTCACATAACCATTTATCTACAAATACATGCATAAAGCCTCATAGGACATGTGTTGAGATTTATTCCTTTATACCCAATGATCGAAGAATTTGCTATATTTGAAGAACACTATTTTTGTTGAGTGTTATGACCTATTCCTCCCTATCAAATGATCAAAGCCATTCTTATATTTGAAGAATAATAATTTTGTAAGTGTTTGAGTCATGACATTGTAATAGCGTATGCATCCCTTCTCGACTTTCTAAATTTATATATAGTGATAATTATATGTTTTCCCATAACACTTAAATGACCTATACATCCCCTCTAAATTTTATAAATTAGAAAGATTTTGTAAGTGTTTGATTCATAACAATGTAACAACATATGCATCCCTTCTAGGTTTTCTAAATTTACATATAGTGATAATTATATGTTTTCCTATAACACCTAAATGGCCTATACATGCCTCTAAATTTTATAAATTAAAAAGGTTTAACATTGTAATTTTTCCCATAAGAATTTATGCTACTCAAATTTTACATAAGATGATCATTCTAAAGTTGTTCCCATAAGGATTAAAACTATTCAGAAGCAAGTTTCCATGTTTCGGAGATTATTCAAGTGCTTTTCAATTTTCTTTAATTCCTCGTTAGAGTGTTATTGGTTCCTCCCACATTCCTCCCCATCTTCATTTTTAGACTCTTTCAATTGGGTAGAGGTATAAATCTAAAATTTATTTTTCTTTTACCTTTATCTAAAACAAATTCTTCTAAATGTAACTTATATACTTTTCCAAATAAGACATGCACATGTCAAATTCTCTATTAGTATGGGATTAATCCAAATTAGACTTTAATTAATAGATTCTAGATATTTTCAACCTATCTATCTATTTCTAAAGAGTTTTCTTCCTCAAATACATCTATTTTTTCCTCCTAACTCTTTTATCTCATAATATAACTTGGAACTAGTGTGTTCATTTTTTCTAGACAAGATGACTAGGCTTGTTCAAACAAATGGTGCATATCATTGCATATATAGCAAACCTCTCAAATAACACCTTGTATGCATTTCTTTATAGTAGTATCAACATCTCAAACATTGCTAATGTCTTTATTTCATAGTTCAATCAACTTTTATTCATTTAACTTCCTCATAGGCTTTAGTTGATAGTGGTTTTTCGGTTTTATGAATCCGCCCATTTATTTTTAATGATGGATGGTGTAATACTTCTTCCAAACATATGGAAATCATGGTAACATCTAAGATAGGAATTTTTCCCACCAATAATGTAAATTTTGTATTTATCCTTGTTGAATATTTAGATAATTCGACTAATTTGAATCAAGCTTCCTTTTAACCTATTCCCCTTAAGCAACATTCACTTATTTTCAATAAGAACATGGATAAGTGTTTTACAACTCCAGAGTCTAGGTTATTGTGCCTCTAAAGTCTAGGTTACAACTAAACTCCCAACATACAAATGATACATTCAACAAATTTTAATCATATAAATTTAAAGTCTAGAGTTATATTCTAGGCTAAGTGTTGTGCAACTTTAGAGTTGAGGCTATGGTGTAACTCTAGGGTTTAAATTTTAGGTTAAAGCTAAACTAGCAACATGCAAATTATAATCATAATCATATAAAATTAAGTAAAAAATTAGGCTATAACTAAATTGATAATTATAGTTGTAAACTATAATCATAATCATATAAACTTACCAAAAAAAATAAATTACAATTAAATATGAAATTATAATTTCAAATAACAAATTATATAAAATCAAATAAAAAATTAATTCATATGCTATAAATGAACTTATGATTATAGTTTCAAAGAAACAAATGAACTTGTAATAATAGTTTCAAGAATCGTGATACCCTTCGCACATGAGGGTAAAAAGCGGGCTTCTAGCGCACTCAGGGCTAGCTTAAGCGCGATCATGATGATTATGCATCCAAACTTAGTTCATACTTTTCCAATCCTAGGGGAGCAGTATACCCGCTAACCAAAACGCCCTTAATCCGTTAGAATCTAGTAGAAGAAAAATCGCTAAAATTGCAGTTTCTATTGCTCAAATCATGATTTCGGTAATTTGGGTAATTTTAAAATATGGTAAATAGTGTAGAAACTGTAAATTTAAATAATTTTTCTTCTCCTGGATTTCAACGTCTTGGTGGGGTGTTTTTGTTAGCGGGTATACTATGTGATTGATGAAATTGCATAATTACACAAATTTTTCATACATGATTTTGATCGAATTTGATATGAAAATGATTGGAAAAGCGGAACGTTTTGGTGGGTTTTTATCCTAGGCGCAGGAAAAAATGACATAATAGACATAAAGTACCTTGTATATATCAGAATTGACATTTTCATCCAATAAAATTTTAATAAGTTATTTAAAATTTGAATTTATAATTTAAAGGCTACACATCGCTTTGAGCTCTGATGATGTCATGAAAGACTCTGATGATGTCATGAGAGACGGACTTCAGATAGGGTCTGCACATGGGCACAAAATTGAGTTTTCAGTCAACTCTTAGCACACTTTGGAGTAATCATGAGGGCTTTCCACCAAGCTGTGCTGCATCCATATAGATTTCGAACATGCACACAAAAAGCAGGCTCCGAGGGCGCTCTTAGCCCGCTTCAGTGTAATCATGAGAGCTTCGCATCAATCTGTGGTGCAACCATAGCTCGACCATGGCGCTTTGGAATTTTGTCAGAAAGTATGTCGGATATGGTTTACGTCATAGGAAAGTACCCCGAAATAATATATAAAAAATTAACTTTTCGTTCAAATTTCAAATTCATGATAAGAAAACTAATGTTTCATTTAAACTCATCACCAGAAAAGTACATAAGCAAAGGGAGCTCATTCAAAATCCATGTGCGTGAAGTTGGGATTTAGGCTATGGTGAAGTCATATTAATGTGAGCTATGGAGAGGATTTTCTCTCTACATGTGCAAAACCTAGTAGCTGAGCTTAGGCCCTCTATCAAAAAGGTATTCTACATAAGGTAAGTACGTCTGATATGGTTTAATTTAGAGAGAAGTGCACCAAATTTTTGTGTAAATTTTAAATTAATAGATGGAGAAACGTACATAAATGGGTAAATGGATGCATTCATTTAAATCCATAAACAAAAAATTAGATAACTCAGAAGACTCATTCAAACTCCATGTGCGTAAACCCCGAGTTTAAGTTACAATGAAATCATATAGAATTGCACATGCACACAAAAAGCGGGCTCTGAGCGTGCTCTTAGCCTGCTTTAGTGTAATTATGAGAGCTTCGCATCAATCTGTGGTGCATCCATAGCTTGACCAAGGCGCTTTCAAATTTGGTCAGAAAGTACGCCGGATATGGTTTATGTCATAGGAAAGTACCCCGAAATAATATGTAAGAAATTAACTTTCTGTTCAAATTTCAAATTCATGATGAATTTTTTTTTAAGCTCATCGCTAGAAAAGTACATAAGCAAAGGGAGCTCATTCAAACTCCATGTGCGTGAAGCTAGGATTTAGGCTATGGTGATCTCATAATAATGTGAGCTATGGAGAGGCTTTTCTCTCTGCATATGCGAATCCTAATAGCTAAGCCTAGGCCCTCTATCAAAAAATTATTCTAGATAAGGTAAGTTGTCTGATATGGTTAAGGGTGAAAACACGAAGTTGGGAAACATTTTTTTGACAATTGGGTTTTGTGGTGACCACATGTTGGGAGAGACAATATTTATAGGAAAAATATATTTAAAAATTGTATACACTGCATCTATTCCTATACTTTAGTGTCTAAAAATATTTTAGTCAAAACTGATTACTAACTATGAAAATGTTGGTGGTCACATGAAAATGAAATTGTCAAAAAAAATTTGTTTAAGTTTTAAATTAATAGATGCAGAAACTTACTTAAATGGGTAAATGGATGTATTTATTTAAATCCATCACCAGAAAATTAGATAACTCAACAGACTCATTCAAACTCCATGTGCTTAAAGCCCGAGTTCCGAGTTTAAGTTGGAGAGGCTTTTCTTGATGCACGTGGCAATCCCAAGAGCCGTCCCTCTCCCTTCCATGTGTGGAGGCTAACAATCATATAAACTTGTGGCTGACCTGAATATGGTACATTGGAATCCGTGTGATTTTTGGGACACCTTTGAAGGACATGATGGGATGCATGCCATATGGAAAGATAGATTTTCTTTTCTGACACTCAGGATCGACACTGACAATGGAATTGAATACTTTGAATTCACCGAGATACGACTGCATGATTTGATCCTTGATAGCAGGGATGATTCTTCTAGGCATTACAACTTGGGTTTTCAAGAGTGGAGGATACAGTCTATGCATGAGGACCAAATATTTATGATCATAGTGGTGCAACATCAGCATGGTGGGTCTTTTCTGTAGATAGTATGGGGCCTTAAGACTTCATGGATGGAAATTTGGGCACCTAGTATAGATGGGACAGTCAGATTTTTCTATCAAGATCTCACTTCTATAGTGCATTGGATTGGATTCCTAGGAGGGTAACTTTATAAGAGGTGGATTGAGTATCTATAATATCTATTCACTCTATTGATTTTTGTTCTTCTTGTGTTATTACTTTGCAGGGTAATATTGTATTCAGTAGGTGCTCCACATCTTTTAGACTAGTTTGGGACCTCGGTATCACTCTCAATTTCAATTGATTCATGTTGTTGATCAAGGAGATGGAATGATAATTCTTGAGAAAAAGTAATCTTTGGGAAGGGAGTATTTTTATGTTCCCAATTTATTTGTGTTCTCTGGCGCGACAAGTAGAGGTGACTTGGAGTGTGTCCGCCTAAAAGGTAGATTAAATCAATTATTCAATGTCAATGGGTGAAAAAGAAACACTATAAAAGACATTGACTAAATAATTTAATTAAAAAGGGGTTATGAAGTGACTTAGGGAAAATTTATATTACTTCATAAAAGTCACTTTATAATTATTTAATGAGGTCTTAAAAGTGACTTTAACTTTATAAAACCATTTTAATTAAATGTGAGCTGCAAAAAGTAAAAAGTGGCAAAAAGGGGGGAAATGAGTTTAAAGAAGAAATCGCCCTGATCTTAACCCATTCATTTTATTTCTCATTTACAAAACGTTTTGGATAGCTCTTGTAGCTTGGTGGTATTGGGACGAAAACCTAAGGGTGAAATAGTTTCAGTGGTGAGACAAATCCACCCTAGCTATTGTACGAGGAGAAATCACTCAGATTTCTCATTGGCTTTCATCAAAGATGAAGATTCAAGCTTGTGGGGAAGTTTGCAGTTGAGTTGGGCACAACAAGAATGGGTAGTAAATTAGTTAACTGTTGGAACTCAATAAGGAAGGGCCCAAAGATTCTAAGGGTTGATTTCACTCTTTAGGAGCCAAGTACTACTTGTTGGGATGAGTTTTGACTCTTTTTTCGTTGTGTTGATATTTGAGGAACCATATTTATCATAATAGAGGGTGCAGACATGTTATAGAGAGGAGACTAGAGAAGGGCACACTAGATTCTTACTATTGGGTGCTTCCACTAAAAAATACACTCAACTTTAGAACATATCCTAATTGTTGGATATGTGTTGGAGCTTGAGGGGGCGTGTAAGCAATAGAATGGTGCCAAACTGTGGAGAGAAAATTTAAGGAAGAGATGGGACTGATTTCTTGTGGTTGTGCGCATTTACCAATGATTGTTCATGACCATCAATCTCTTCCATCATTTCCATAAGTACATCAAGATTGTCGCCACATTAAAGACTGCCATACTAGATTGATAATGCCTAGGTATAATACTTCATCTAAATCTGAATTCATTACTTAATTTTTATTGATGTAAAAGTCATAGCTCCTACAGGATTTTGGGAATAATATTCGATGGCATTTAATATAATAGATTCTTCTTGTGGATTGTTTAATTTGTTGTTATCATATATATATCAAACTGAAATAATTTCCTTCTTTGTATTCCAATACCACCATATGAAACCACAAAATACCAAATCATCAAACCCAGAGGACAAACAGTGAAGTGTTTTACGAAATCTACCAACCAAGGTAGCTCTAGAATGGTCCCACATGGGAAGGAAAATCATAACAACAATTAAAGGGGGTGTAGGACCAATGTTTGACAAGAGTATAGAACCGAGGAAGTAAACATATCAATAGAAAAACTCATCTAAATTTCATCTTACTAATAAGGGGGGAATATTACAGTGTATCAGAGAATTATGCCAAAGTGTTTAACAAAAGTACTAAATCAGTTTGCATAATTAACTAGCCAAAACTTTAGCTTAGATTTAGTCGGGACATTACAAAGCCTCAACTGGAACCATGAACAACAACATCCATTCAAATGTATCCCACTATAAAAAACAATTTAACCCACGGACACATCACCAACACACACAACTTGCAATGTATGACACAAAGCAAGCATGAAAGAGCCCCATAATGTAATACATCGTTCCTGCATAAATTGTGCAATGCGCAAAAAAACACTCAATCAAACAATCATGATGTTATTTGTAAGCAATATTTCATGAGAATAAATTTTTAAACCATACAGCATGTCGCATCTTTTAACTATTCACCACCACAACACACCGCACTTGCGAAAAGCCTCATTCTGGATAACTTAGATTGCAACTTTCTCACCATGCCTCACGTGCAATACATTCCAATAGAAATACTTTTTTTGAAATTATACATATATTATTACTTCAAGAATCAAGATACATTTATATTAGGATAATTACATCTACAAGCCAAACAACTATCAAACAAGAGTCACCATGCACCCCACCCTATCTTCATTTTCCAAATTATGTAGACTGAGTTAGAAATTTCGATAAATCATCATTATTGTATCATAAAAACTTGATTATTAATGAAGATTGTTTAATCAAACCTTAAGCCTATCACTACAACAAATCCCTATGATTAGCTCCCCTTTTAGCTCCACTTTTTGCTTCCACTTTTTTTTTAATGTATTTTTCTTTACTTTTTCGAAAAAGTCAGCATTATTTATCAGGATGGTGCTATTATTAATTTTTTTCATCGACCAAATCAAGTCGATGCTAGTTAACGCTGAATCTAGTGCCAAATAAAACTTTCAGTTTAACTTCCTCTTTAGCTCCTTTTTTAGCTTCAACTTTAGCTTCCTTTTCTACGTCCTCTTTTTCTCATCCTTTAACATCATGCTTTGCTGAACCAATTTCAATTCCAGTTTAGCTTCCTTTTTAGTGTCTAGTTTGGATTCCACTTCAACAACTAATGTGCCTAAATAGTTATCTTGTTGAGGTATTGGGGGTTAAGGGGATATGGTATTTGGGGATTAGGGGATTTATGTATTAGGGGCGTAGGGATTAGGGGTTAATGGATTAGGGACTAAGGTTTAAGGGTATAAGGTTCAAGGGCTAAGGGATTTGGGTCTAAGGGGTTAGGTAGTTTAAAGGTTAATGGATTAGGTATTATGGGTTAAGGGCCTAATATTTAAGGGATAAGGGGTTTAAATATTAGGAAATATGGATTAGTGCTTAAGGGATTAAGGGTAAAGGGGTTAGGGGTTAGGGGATTTAGGACTTATGGTTACATGATTAGGGATTATTGGTTTAGGGCTTAAGGGTTAAGGGATTAAATTTTAAGGGATTAGGGATTAGGGGTTAAGGTACTAAGGGTCAAGGACTAATGGGTTAGGATATTAGGGGTTAGGTAATTTAATTGTTAATGGATTAAGTATTATGGGTTAAGGGTTTAATGTTTAAGGGATTAAGGGTTTATGGGTTTAGGGATTAGGGGTTAAGGGATTAGATTTTAGGGGTTAGGTAGTTTAATAGTTAAAGTATTATGGATTATGGGTTAAGGGATTAATGTTTAATTGCTTGGGGCATAGGGGTTTATGGGTTAATGGATTATGGATTAGGGATTAAGGGTTTAAGGGTCAATGGATTAGGGGTTAGTGAATTTGGGGATTATGTTTTATGGGATTAGGGATTAGGGATTAGGGTTTTAGGGATTAAGGGTTAAGCGATTAGGGTTTATGGGATCAAAGGTCAAGGGCTTAGTCATTAGGGGCTGAGTGGTTTAAAGGGTAAGGGCCTAGTGATTATGAGTTAAGGGAATTTTCTTTTTAAATTTATAATTATTTTCTTATTATAAAGTTTATTTTACAAATGTGATATATTTTTTTTATATTTGTTTTAATTTAGATTGATTTGGATTATTATTATTATAATTATATATGTTATTTAAAACATATTATTAAAATTGAATATTCATGTTTTCATATGAAATAGGAAACTACAATTAAACTTTAAATTATTAAAATTTCACCTAACTCTAGGTGATTAATTTTTTTTCTTTCGTTTAATTATTTTATTTTTAGCTCTTAATAAACAATATTATAAATTATGTTCAACATAATAATGGAACCATTATAAAAATAATGAAGTTAACAAAGTTGCTTATTGAAATCATTGTGAGTTATGTGCATTAACATTTTATTAAGTTTTATGTCTTTACAAATATGTTGATACAAAATGAATGGAAGAAGCATATGAAATTGAAAATTGGGGTTAGGTGTTTTAATGGTTAGTTTCTTAGGGATTGTATCTATTCAAGGGCTTAATGCATGACATCCATTGACCCTACACGGTGAGTAGTGAATGGGGCCAATGTTTAAATTTCTTCAAATTGTGTCTGTATGCATTGAAATTTGACATGGTTAGACTAGACACATGCCTTAATGAAATGGGAGGGTTGCAAGACTCAAGGATGTATGATGTCCCCACATACTCTTTGAGATCATCCACATTTCCATCAATGTTCAACATGCATGTCTCTTTGTCATAGTTCGTCATTCTCATCTATAGAATATTTGTTGGAATTCTCTTGAAATATCATGGAAATTCTAGCATTCCCATGACCAATGTCATCGATCGACCCTGCAAAGTGAGCAGTGAATGTGGCCAATCTTGAAATTTCTTCAAAATAGGACTGTATGTGTTGAAATTGTACATTGTTAGACTAGGCACATGCCTTAATGGTATGGGATTTTTTTAAGACTCAAGGAAATTATTCTCATCATCATTTCCATCATCATGGTTGTAATTTCCATCGTCATCATAATCATATTCATCATGACCCAATTTTTCCATCCATGCCAACAAAAATCAAACTTGACATGCCCATCTTTGCAACAAAATTGCTAATGAAGATGCCAATTTCCTGCCTATTTTGTGGCATTCTTCAAGAAGATTAAACCATGATTATATTAATTTAAGACATCCCAAAGAATTTTCTAGGGTAAAACATGCAAGTGGAAGTTTAATGGTTAATTGCTTAGGGATTATATCGAATCAAGGGCTTAATGACATCAATCAACCCTCCACAGTGAGCGTTGAATGGGGCCAACGTTGAAATTTATTCAAATTGTGCTCGTATGTGTCAAAATTTGACCAGGTCAAACTATAAACATGCCTTGATAGTATGGGAGGGTTTCAAGAATCAAAGTATGTATGATGTTCCCACTTAATCTTTGAGATCGCCCATGCTTCCATTAACGTTCAACATGTACGTCTCATTGCCATCATTCGTTATTCCCGTCTATAGAATCTTTGTTGGAATCTCTAGAAATGTCATGGAACTTAAAAATCACCCATCACCAATGTCATCCATTGACCCCACACAGTGAGTAGTGAATGGGGCCAACATTGAAATTTCTTCAAAATGTGACTATATGTGTTGAAATTTTACATGGTTAGAATAGGTGCATGCATTGATAGTATGGGAGGGTTTTAAGAATCAAGGACATCATTCTCACCATCATGGTTGAAATTTACATCATCATCATAATCATATTCATCATGACCCAATTTTTCTATCCATGCCAATAAAGATCAAACCCAACATACCCATATTTGCAGCAAAACAGCTAAAGAAGATGTCAATTTTCGTGTCTTTGTGTTTTTCTTGTGGCATTATTCAAGGTGATTAAACCATGATTCTATTAAGCTAATGCATCCAAAAATAATTCTATAGGGTCCAACATGCAAGTGATTTAATGGTTAATTTCTTAGGGATTGAGCAGTGAATGGGGCCAACATTGAAATTTCTTCAAACGGTGCCTGTATATGTTGAAATTTGACATGGTTAGACTAGACACATGCCTTGACGGTATGGTAGGGTTTCAAGAATCAAGGATGACTCATGTACCCACACAATCATTGACATCGTTCATGTTTCCACCAATGTTCATTATGCACCTCTCATTGTCATCATTCTTCATTCCCACAATAGAATGTTTCGAAACTATCTTGAAGGGTCAAGGGGTTAGGGGTTAAAGGTTAGATGGTATAAAGGTTAAGGTATTAGGATTAGGCTTAGTGAAATATTTCAATATGTTTTGTAATATAAATTAATGAAAAAACTTTGCATACATTTTTCCTAATGGTTTGGATTTACATTTTTCCTAATGCAAAATCCACTAATCCACTTTGCATACATTTTTCCTAATGGTTTGGATTTACATAGTTTTACATATATAATATATATAATTATATTTTTTAACAATTTCATATTCAATGTATTGTTATTCAATAGATTCTTCATCCTAGTTCAGTCTGAGTCTAACCAATAACATGACAACACCTCGAAACCATTATCAACCAATAAATGACCACTAACCATGCTAACTCTTTTCCAGGTAATCCTATTTTTTTCTACCAACAATTCATACCAAAGTTTGAACACTTTAAGGATATTGCAATAGGTATTTTTTATCGACAAAAATAATACTGAAGCATTTTAAAGTTTGGACCATAAAAATAATCATTTTTTAAACATGGATTACAAATAATTCTGAAAAATTATAAGTCTTTCTCATAAACATTATTGTTTGCAACAATGTCATCCAATGTATCCTTGTCAATGTTCATATGTTCTTTCAAGTATTTAATATTATTCTTGCTACACCATGCCGCTAAGGTGGTATTATCATCATCCTCATATTCACCTGCATCATCTTCATCATCAATGAAATTTAATTATAGACCATCTATATTTGTATCATCATTTTCTATACTATCCAAATTGTTGTCTTCTATAAGATCACCTAAGTTTGGATTGTTGTCTTCTTGTGCCGGAACATAACCATCTTCAACATCATTATGTATGTCGATTTGTTTTGTGTTCTCTAATCCCCCTTTCTCATTTTTTTGACTATCATTATTCTGCTCAGTATCCATTGAGGCATCGTCAAATACATGCCTTAGTCTTGCATCATAATGTATGACAAATACCCATTTTGGGTCCAAAATATCTTCATATAAAAGTACCTACACATGAATGACATACATATATTAGACCTGCGTTATAACAAATTGATTTATTAATAAACACACACACACACATGCGCGCGCGTGCACACACACATAAATGCATGCATGCATGTACACGTGTGCACTCACACACACAGGAAAGCGCACACGCACATGCACATGCGCGCGCGCGCGCGCACAAACACACACGCGCGCGCGCACGCACACACATGCACACACGCGTGCACGCAGACATGCACACACACACACACACACACACACACACACACACACACACACACACACACGCACAAGACACACAATCACACATGCGCACACACACGCGCACGCGTGCACAGAGGCACACACACACACACACACACACACACACACACACACGCAACCACACACGCAGACGCACATGCGCACACATGTGCACACACATACACACACATATTCGCAATAGGCTATGAATTAATACATTAATTATCACTACCTCTTCTTGTTTGAGTTAAAGAAATACCTGGTCACAATGAATTGGTAGAACATAAGGCTCCTTCTCCTTTGGTAGGAACCTTGATGAATCTATAGAAAAGAATCCACTATGGGTATCATGTCTTTGTGTCCTCTCAAATGCTTCATACCCTATACACTTAAAAATACAACATTTAAAAAAATGGTAATCCAACTCAATAATTTCTTGGATTTTCCCAACATATTGTAGATTCCCTTCAATAATATTCTTATCTTTTGAGCCTACTTGACTGGATTGCTTGAAATCAACCATGATGCCAATATCAAAGGATCGTATCTTTATTTGCACATTCTACATGATAATTTCGACCATATGCCCACACTACAAGATATTTCCTTGCCTATGAAAGAGCACTTATTTTAGTGAAAAAAAATATAATGACGAATATTTAAATAGTTAACAGTGTCAAAACTGTATTGAAACAAAATTTTGTAAAATTCCAATTGTACCTTTCTTTCACATCCTCTAGACCTGTTGATTTCATATTTTGTTATGTTTGAATCAATACTTGTGTCTTCTATTTGATTTTGAATTTGTTCAATAACCCATTCTAGTGGGAAATCTTTGCCTCATTCCCCAAGAAAATCAGTGGGAAGTGGAGTATTCCTTGGGTTCGATCTCTTAAATTGTCTTTGTGCTTCTAACACTTATTCTCTTTTTTTATCATACAAATCAATCCATTTGTTCATAAATTCCATGTGGTACAAAATGAACTTGTCGAGTATTGCACTTTCGTCTGCACCTATTACATGTCAACATGTTTATTTCAAACTCCAAATGTCATGCTATTAATTTGACAAATAAATTATAGAGTAACTTAATGATTTCAACAAAAAAAACCACAATGGTCATGAATTTACATACTAATTTGTACTTGAACACCATTATATTGTGGTTTTTGTCCACCAACACTACCTAATGTTCGTTCTCCATCCCAGAAGCATGGCCCATCTTCAAAATCCTTACCAAGGAATTCACATAGGAATAAAAATACTTCATTCAATACATACCCTTCCCCCATGCAACCCTCTAGATGTTCCTTTTGTTGGACATATCTTCTTAGAGTTGTCATATACCTCTCAAATAAAAATATCCACCTCGTTGATACAAAACCCGCCACTTCAATGTTATCAACTATGTGTATAAGTAAATGGACTTGTAGTTCAATGGAACTTGTAGGGAGCTCCTTCTCAAATACACATACAACTTCTGCAATTTCCTTCTTCCATTTTGGCACTTCAGATTCATGGATCTCCTTGGAGGTCACCCACCTAATACAAGAATAGTAAATTAGTATGAACCTTTCGTCAAAAATTAAAATGCAATATAATATATCTATGTCTCTTACACATGAACATTTCAAACCACATACCGTGTAAATGTTGACAATCGATTTATAGCATTCCTTAAGTAAATGGTAAGACAAACCCCCCCAATTGCCAATGGCATGGTATGCTATCAAACACATTTATCAAATTTCATTAGTAATTTTTCTCGCACAATAGAATATCAAAATATATGCCGTACTTAATTAATGTTACCAGTAAAAGATAAATGATGATAATACCTTCATAAAATTATGAAATTCGTGTGTTTTAAATCCTGTGATATGTCCATCAATTGTAAAAGCTTTTTCCAATGATGATCCATAGAAAGTAGGTGTCCTTATTGAACATATGAATTTTTTGAGTTGGTATAGATCTTTTTTTTTCAAAATCCATGGAGCTTATACATATGTTTCATTTTCCCTGTTTGGAGACAAATGTCTTCTATCGAATTTGGTATGTGAAAGAGCAATATCTCTCCTCGAAGATAAGGTGTCCTTCTCTTTTCCTGATATATGTTGAAATATAGAATCTGGGACATTTTTGAATATGTGCAATTAGGATCTAATATATGATATATTAATAGATCCTTCCAATAAGGGATATCATAAAATATGGATTTCCTTTTCATTCACCTTCTGTCCCATTAACTACAACTTGTTATGGTTCTTCAATTCAATCACCTTAATAAACAAAATCCTCCCAAGCTTTCAATTCCACATATTTATACTTCTTAAGCTAATCACCTAGACCCATAATCATGGGAGGGCCTCTATTTTCAACTTTTCCATCAAATTGATTCTTCAGGCGATTTCTAAACTTATGATTTGGTGGTAGAAAAACCATGTTGTTTTCGTAAATACATTTATGTATATCTTTAGAATATAGCCCTTGAAATTGTTATAGACATCTTGGACATGCAAATTCTTTGAAGCCCTGCAATTCAATAAGTAATGTTAATAACATTAAAATAATATTATAAAAGTAAGTATGCAAGTTGGGATGAAAAAAAATTATGAAATACGCAAATATTTTTTCTTACCTGAACAAACACCAAGTCCTAGGAATAGTCCAACATAGCACACCATACAACATGAAAAACCTATTTGATGGAGGACGTGATATGTCTTACATTCTTATTCCTTTCCATAGCAATTGCATCTCGTAAATAAAAGGTGCAATATAAACATCCATATGTTTTACTTGATGTTTTCCTAGAATAATGAGAGTCATCATAAGGTGCTCCTTTCTAACACTCATCAATAGGGGAATATTGTATACTATCATTCCGACTGGCCAAACAATATCATTTGTGCTCATGAAAGAGAATGGGCACACTCCATCTATCGCAATCCCAAACCTAATACTTCGAGGTTCATCTTTGAATTTTCTTGGCCATTCTCCCTCTATGTGTTTCATTGCTTTGCAGTCTGCTAGAATCCATCTTTAATCATGTTCTTTGCATGCCACTCCATCAATTGTACAAGTGAATTGCAATGAAACATTCATTGAAGTCTAGGTATAATTGGCATTTGGCATAAAACCTTCTTTGGAACTGTAGGACCTTGTACATATGTACGATATATCTTCTCTTTGCAAACATGGAATTTTACCTTGTTTTGGTATTCATCTCTATATAAAATGAATTATTTTTTACATGAATGAATTTTCTTATATTCAATCCCCAACTCGACCAACAACTGACGCGATTCTTTGCAAGTTGATGGAAACACATTCTCTTCAGGGAATATTTTAGTTTTTAGTGCCCTGTAAGATTTCCAAAGATTAAATCAATTTAATGTTTGAATTATGATGAACATGTTTGATAATTCAATCTATAATAGCACTATTTATATACAATCTATGGTTTTAAAATATCCTTAAAGAAATATAAATGAAGTTGATGAATATATACCAGTTACGTACACCAATAGACAATGCAAAGTAAGGACTAGAATTCAACTCACTTCAGTAGGGTAGTGAATCCTAAGATGCTTGCAAGTTATGAGGTTATACTTGCACCCAATTTGAACATGGGTGTCTATTTCTTTCTTGATTGAGTCACTTAGGTTGTTATCATCAATATTACATCGACAATAACTACCCCTTCTATCATCGTTATTGTCAACCATATTATCATTATACTCACCATTGTTTGCATCCCCAAAGAAACTGGTAATCATTTCATTCAATCCTTATTCATGCACTACATTTTCACTATCATCGTCATCATTAAGGCAAGGTGGCATGTCATCAATGTATGCTAATCTCATCAGCTCTTCAAATTTCTCAATTGGCAGTGTTCTCTTTGTTGGAATATTGGTCATTACTGAGAGGGGGGGGTGAATTAGTATTGTTAACTTTTTACCATTTTAACCACTTATTAAACATAGTTAAAACATGGAATCAACAATATACACAGGACACAAATTTTATCATGGAAACCCAATTGGGAAAACCACAAACTCTTTTCTATAATGAAAAATTATATTTACAATAGTTTGAAAGCTACCACTTGCTGGAGACAACAATCCCCAAGTTTCTCAACTACAACTGAAGGATGCTACAACACCTTGGTTTCTGCCTGCTATAGCAGACAAGGATGCTACAACACCCTCTATTCCAGCTACTACTGTAAGGAGGCTACGACCCCCTGGTTTTATCAGCTACTACTGAAGGGATGCTTCGAAACCCTATTTACTAGCTACCATTGGAAGGAGGCTACAACCCCGTTTCAGGCTGTAGCCTTCCCTAGCATAAACCTACCTCCCTAATTTTATATTATTGAACTTCCCAGACCTTCTTAAAACTCTGTCTCTAGGTTTCTTCACTTGGTTTATGTCTCTTCTTACTGCTGCTGCTTGGATCTGGACTTCAGAGATAGCTTTAGTTCTTCTCCTTTATACTCTGACTATTATTCTCCACTTCTTAAAATCATATCAAATATGCAGACTCTCTGTTCTTCTTCTCTAGTTTTTTATACTACAACAATTCTTCATATTAAAAACCCAACATACTCTTTTGTTCTTCTTTTACTTTTACTAGCCTCTTTACTGCTTCAATCTTCATATGGAATGTATAAAAACACTATGTTATTATTTTACATTATCTGGTCTCTATTTCTACTTTAGATCTTCTTATCAGTCAAACAGACACCTTTGTTCTTTACTTAATTTTTCTGGATTATGTACTGCTCCATGTCTTCATCTTAAATCACAGAGTAGCACGTACAACTTCAGATCCTTATCTTTAACAAAACACAGCTACCCTTCAGATCTTCATATTCGAATGTGTAGAGACA
The DNA here is from genome assembly GCA_027924585.1 of Larix kaempferi. Classification (NCBI taxonomy): domain Eukaryota; kingdom Viridiplantae; phylum Streptophyta; class Pinopsida; order Pinales; family Pinaceae; genus Larix; species Larix kaempferi. Next base: position 531,971 of record BSBM01001097.1, on the reverse strand, counting down.
CCTTTCTTCAATTTAATCTTATGTTTATATATATCTTCATGAGTTTCATTCGCATCTCTTCAAACTGTGCTCATTCCTTTTCATCATCGTTCTCCTTCACATCTCTGATAATTAATCTTTTAATTTATAATTTCATTTTAAGATAATAACCAAATTAATATATTCTATGTCTATGTTTATAACCCAATCGCTTGTTTTATAAATCATTGTAGGTTATCCCCCTTTTTTGTATATGACGCCCTTCTGCATTATGTAAATCGTGCTCTGTTTTTAATTTAATTATGTTTAAAAACCAAACTCCGTTTTTAATTTCTTGTAGCTGATCTCTACCAAAATATGAAGAAATATTTTTTTATTTTATTTTTGTAGCTCATCATTAAGTTCACTCTGCCAGAACTTCATTCTTTTTTACAATGTTAAACAATATGCCCTTTTCTTCATGCTTCTTGTGTATTATAACTCTAATTATTTTTCAATAACACTTGTTTCTCTTTGTGCAGACATATTTCACTTTTGCTATTTTTTATTTTTTTTTAACTTGGCAAGTTCCATATTCACACCTGTGATCACCATAAAGAGAACCAAGACCTTGAGTGGATGGACAGCTCATTAGAGAACATATCCATGCCTTTATACGAATTTATTGGCCCAAGTGTAGCACTGGCGGGCATTTCAAGATGGCCTCTAAAACTTCTTGTGTCAAACATTTAGACAAGAAAACTTAATTTTTCCTCAATTTGACAGGCCTATATTTTGCACGTGTGAATGCCATATTAAAATATGAAACCATGGATAGATGCACACATCAGCAGGCTACAGCCTGATAGTCTCATATTAATTTTATCATTAACACCTAAGATCCGGCGTGCATTTTCCTGGGGAAACTTAGGCAAATTTACCAATACTGGAACAGTGCAAATCAAGTCAGAAGGAACTTTTGCAGCCTAATAAATTTACCATCAGAGACTTTCTAAACAAACCACTCATATGGTTAGATGCACAACCAAACACTCTAGGTCCCTATGTATTCTTACAAATTTAATCCTTCACATACAGGAAATGGCGGGCATTTTCCTGAGGTCATTTAGTCAGATTTATAGAAGATTTTGTACTTGGCGAGTCTTGCTATCAAGGTGATTTTTTTATTTTTATTTTGGAAGACCTGTAAATTTTTCTCCAGACACCCTTTAAGAGAACTGAGACCATGGTCAAATAGCCTTTTCAACAATCTATAGCCTGATTCTCTCAAATAATGTTTACAATCATCCTATGAAATATGGTGGGCATTTTACTAGAGCAGCTTGGACCAATTTTCAACACTGGACTGATGAAAAACTGCCTGAAACCCTGTTTTGGAAGGATGTTAACTTTTTCACAAAACACCTTCTGTGAAAAATGAGACCATGGAAAGATAACCTCTAGTACAAGCTAGAGCATGACAGTTCCAAATAATTTTTATCATTCTCCCATGAGGTAGGGTGGGCATTTTCCCAAGGCCACCTGAGCCAGTTTTCCAACACTTGGTCATTTTCAGGAATTTCTCCAAAGTTTATCCTAAAACCCTATTTTGGCATATCCATAACTTTTTCTTCAGACACGCTTAAGGAAAAATGAGACCATGGTCAGGTAGACAAATCAACAGACTATAGTCTGACCATATGCTGCAGGAATTTACTCTAACCTACGATTTATGGCGGTCATTTTCTCGAGACCACTTAGGTAATTTTACTTTATCTAGTGCAAAACCCTATTTTGGCAGACCTATAATTTTCTCCTCATAAGTGATTAAGGAAAACTAAGACCATGACTAGATAGCCACTTAAACAAGCTATAGCCTGGTATCATGGTGCGGGCATTTTAGTCAAACCATAAATTATGGCGGGCATTCTTGTAGACCAGTTTTGACTAATTTTTCCATAGTCAATTTCTTGATTTTCACCAAATTGCCATGTTTTTCCATAATGATGTTAGAATGCAACAATGACTTCCTGATAGCACCAGAACACCATCAGGTATTTTCAAATTCATGCCACATAACCATACATGCCATGCCATTTTATCATATCTGCCACATCATCATACAGGCCATGCCATCACTCTCTTTGATATTCCTTTGTCTTTCACTGAGTTTTCCTTGCCATCATGTTCGTGGTTATTCCTTTGTCATTTTTGAACTCCTTTGACATCAATGACAACCACATTCAACACTCTTCAATGTTGCTCTTTTCACCTTGGTATTGTTTAAAGGATGGTTTGGATCATCACGTCCAAATCTTAATAACCCAATTGGATGTTGGGTATTAGTAGGTGTATCATCAATATCTTCTACCTATCAACAAACACGCGCATTATTTAATTTTATCAAACAATTGGATAAACCATAAATGTATCAATTTCAAAGAAATATAATCAAATACGTCTTAACAAAGAAAAATATTAAAGGTATGAACATATATACATCAATTGAATAATGGAACAATATATTATAGACTACATTTTTTAATTGAATAATTTAAAACAAAACACATTTTTGACAACATATTTTATAAAATAGAGCACACTCATTGATTATTCTTTCGTTTTAGATCCTTAAGAACATCCTTAGAGATACCTTGTTCTTTCCTTTTCTTTCACATGCGAGTGTGTTTTAAGAAGGGGTCATTAATCAATAAATCATCCCCAAGGGTAAGGTCCATAATAGCCTCAACCATTATCAATATATCAACGTCTCTTTCCATATATCAATCTTTATCATTTATGAACCCAACAAATTGACAATTCAGTCTTACAGTAGGGTCCCTTCCCTTACTACTATTTATAAATCCTGCAATATTTTTGTGTGTATATGCACATCCATCTATATGTATAAGATGAACTCTATTCATTTATTTTCCACTTTCAAATTGGAGACGATGTGTATACATATTCAAATTTAGACCATATGTTGACATATTGTTCTACTTATATTCTGCTAGCCTTCTCCATTCACCATTGTAGTATGAGGGACCATACTATGGCATTAATGTCCTAGTGGTTTGTTATAGTGAATTATTTCTATGTTTAGATCCCACATGGACATTTTGGACAATAAAGAGGCCTAGATTCACTCCATGAATATTGGAGGGTCGTATCATGTAGTTGTTTCCCCAAAATTGAAACACCTCATGCACTCTAGGTCACCTCATACACTCTAGGTAGTTGTTGATCACTAGGCCAAGCACAATATAGTCGATGATCAAATGTATCTTTGTAAATTGATCTCAAACTCAGAGGAAAGTAATCATCTCCATCACATTCATTCTCATAGGGTATGTAGTCCATCTTCCCCTTGTATTTAAGCAAATTATGTGTCTTTAAACTTGTTCTTGTTATGTTACTTGTTTTCATCAATTCCTCATCTTCCGAGCTAGTATATGTGCACACATTTTTGTTAGATGTATCATCTGATAAATGGTCATTGCCATCTAGGCTAGAATTCGGTGCCCCAGGAAAATTTAAACCAAGAACTTTATCTTGCAAGTATTCATTAAGAAGAAAAAAAAATTATTTAAATAATATAAAACAATGTTTAAAATAAGTATACATATTATTTATACCAAATTGGAAAATTCCTTACCACGATTTCTATTGGATTCGAATCGATTGTAGGAGGCATACTACCCACTAGAAGATCATCATTTATGTAATTTATTTGTACAATCACCCATTTGAATTGTTTCTTTCCACGACATATAAAACATCCACAAACAACCATTTTCTCAAAGTATTCATCACATGTACTATAGTCCTAACCAACCTCTTGTTTAGTGCAATAATTTGTTGTGTCTTCAGAATCTATTGTCATATCCTCTTCCACTCACTGTCCTCTACGTGATATAAAATTTTTAGGTCCATGGCCATGTACATATCTTTTTGTTTCTCTAGTTGAATGCTCAAGATCTGCATTTGCTCCAATCTCCATCTAAAATAATCAATAATATGCATTAATTTATGTTAAAATTGGATAATACACTATAAATTTTAATAATAGAATGAAAAAATATGGATGTATCAAAAAATTTCATTAGATCAATTTTTCCTTAGTTAAGTCAAAATTTGAGTACATGATGTCCCACATCATTTGTTGTGTCCTCATTTGTTATGACACGATCTATTGCCATGGCTTCATCTGGATCCTATAATACAGAACATAGTCAATAATTTTAGTACACTAATTATATCATTTCAATGAATATGTTATCCAACACAAAACCTCACTTTAGTCATATAAAAAAATTATGACCCTAGGTATATTCATCGAGCCAAAATTTCAAGAAGAAAAGCATCCAACATCCCTATCCCACATGGCCATCCTAATTTTCAAACTTTTACCTTGATCATAGAATCACATTTAATCACAATTTATGTGCATTTTCAACCAATAAGTTTGACCTCAAAGGCCTCACAGACAAAAAAAAATTGACTTTCTCTCCTCTATGTTGTAGCATTTATGAATTCATGAAGACCTTCCTCCTTTGGTTGAGGTTTCTTGTCTTCTTACCTTTATTGTATCTTTATTGTATCTGCATATTATGTTTTCATATCCTCTTCCACCCACTTTCCTCTCTTAGTAGTTCTACGTCGTCTATGTCCTCTGTCGATGGCCTCGAGTCTAGATCATGTAATACAAAACAATAACAGTAATTTTTAGTACACCAATGATATCCAATTATAGGCTAATAAGTTAGGGAAAATAGGGCCACAAGTCAAATTTAATTTTACATCTCATTTTCATTAAATTTTAATTTTTAGATATATAATTTTAATTTTAGTCCCCAATGGCACCAAACAAGGCACTTTTTGTGCCAAATTTTGCACCCCAAGAAGATATCATTAAGTTCCTTTAGTCACTGCTAAAGTCAGCAAGTATTTTTCTGACTTTGGTGCTAACTAGTAAAAGTAAAAAATCCCATGATCTCGTGCGCCAAAACAATTTTCAATCTAAACATATCCACCAACTTGGATCTCGAGCTGTTGAAACACGACCTTCCACCACCTTGGCTCTGGCTGTTACGATGGATTAGACCTGAAAACTCTCGACTGGAGAATGCTAGATCAAGTTTGTTGATAATCGTCTAGAGTGCTTCAAATGCTCACATTTTCACGGAATTCACCAACAGTAAATGATAAAGAGAGAAATAAGAGAAATCTCCTCTTTTGCTCTATTCCACCATCAACCAGCTTGGCTCTAGGTCGAATTGCTTACCTCGACTCTGGTTCGAATTGCTGTCTACTTCGTTCCCGTAGTGTCTCCTTCCTTTGGAAGCACCAGTGGTTCCACCTCATGGCCTCCACGGATGGGATTTTCCCTAGCCTCCATGGATAGGAAAAACGAGATTTTACCTTGCATGTTATAGTCCCTATATTTCCTCCACAAGATTTTCCCTAGCTCTCCTCCATGGACAGGATTTGCTCACCCAGCCTCAAAATGCCGAGCAGAGAGAAGGGAGCAGATAGTGGGAAGAAGGAGGTAAGTTATTGAGAATTTATAGATATGTAATTGTTCAAATTTTGTTTTTGATTTTTTTATTCCAAATTTTAAAAGAAAAAAATTATTTTATAATTATAGGGACATGAGATTGACCAGGATGAAGAGGCATTGGATTCGGTGTTGGGGATGGAGGCAATTAACAAACTTGACGATGTGGACTTGAAAATGCTTACTAGATACATAGAAAAGCGATCCACTAAAACCATTGAAACATTACAAGCACGTCAACCCTTACTAAGGGAATCAGTTAATTCCCCAACCACTCCTGGATTGAGCAGAAGATCAAGGAGGAAATAATTAACCATAACCTCTAAGAATTTGGAATAGGGAATAGATATTTTCAATGCCCGATCCACTCTTGGAACACAAGAATCTTCTTCCACCATGCCATGTTATGGATCTTGCATTGGTATCTATGATACAATAATATAATATGACATGATTTTAGGTGAAATCCATAGATCAGATGTTGGGAAATATTTTGTGAATAGGTTGAAAGAATCATGCCTTCAATGGTTCAAATGCCATCTCCATTTTTTGTTCTTAAAGATATCGATGAACCTGCAGAAAGCAGTAATTCATGACATGGGGACTGAATTTTGTGTAAGTTGGTCCGTAAAGAAGGTTAAACGACAAATGTCTCATACCTACAAGATATTTAGGTGTAATAAAAAAAAAGATCAAAAAAATCTCTCCCAAGCAAAGGATAAAAAAAAGGCCAGTTGATGTAAGTTTAAAAGTATGGAAAGAACTTGTAAAGGCATATGTGGATGCACGGAGGAAGTCCAATGAGGAGAGTACCCAGGTATTTGAATTTGATTATAATATTATATCAAATTTCTTAATCATTTTTTGTATTTTATTTGTGCATGTTTAAATTCAATTAGTATATGTTTGAGGACAAGGCCTCTAAGGCTAGGCTTGCAAAAGGAAGTGCCATACATCACAATGGCCAGAAATCCCTACAGGCATTGATTTGTACTTTCGTAAGTATATTTAATTTGTGAAATGATATTTTTTTATTTCTTATAAAAGGTAAATTATTGCATATTAATTAGTTTAACTAGTCCATGTGCCATGTTTTGACAAGAGGACAAATATGGTCGTCATCCAACACACTTTGAACAAGAAATGTTGCAGAACAAAAAATGGAAAAACTTGTTCATATGGATGGAGAACGAGGTATCAATAGTTGACTTTCGATAAGTTACTTGGATATTTTTGTGTTTATATGTCACTTTGCATTTATTGCTACCAATTGATGACTTCAACATTTTATGGTATTGTCTTCTTGGAAAACCATATGTAGCATTTGTTTGTTTCTCTTGCAGCCACACCACTTGGTTAAGTAGAAGCAAGTATTGAACCACCATATACTCCACTATGGTATTCATCCCGCTACTTATAAACTTGTCTCGGACTTCAACAATCTGCACAATTGGATAAACTTGGCTTGTTGCCTATACAACTAAACTAACCATGTTAGATAGTCTATCATCCAATTGTTTCAACAATTTGCTTCTTCAATGAGTTGGTGATGAAGCACCTACCATCCTTGAAAAAATTTCCTTTATTTTGTCTTCGTTAGAACTCAATATTTCTACCAAACCCCAACAACAGTCAACCACTTCCAAGTAGCACCACAATACACAGTTCAAATCCTCCTCTAGGTCCTCCTCCAGACAACCTTCGATATTAAGTTTTAACCACTCAACCTTAGATGTTAGGGGATCTAACTTCTAATAGACCCTGATAAATTGGCTTTATGGACACTCTATATTTTGAATCAATGCCCATTGTATTTAGATTTGTTCTCCACTTTTCGAGTTTAGATCTCAAGCTTAAATTTAGATCAACACTAGTTTATGAATCTTGTTATTTGTAGGAGGCATATCTGTGCTCCATCTTTGTATTTCCATCATTTTATTTTCCAATACAAACACCATAGTTTACCCACAAATGCCCACAATGCATGCAAGCTTGTTGGGAACTATCCTCACTACATTCCACCTTGCCACTACATGCCTTTTCTAGCAGGTTTGAAATGTATTTCTAGCTCCATATTCACATATATATGTATATAAACAATCATGGCCTCTTACTATGGAATTTTCTTGTAGGATGTCTACTTGCCATTATGAAAATTTATGTATTTCAAATACTAATTCTTCCACTTGAAAATCATTGCCTCTGTATGAGCATAAGTTATGTGTATGACCATGCTTATGGCAACACGATTTGCTATGGGAAATCATAGTGCACATGGATGTAAGACTTGTGTGTGTATTTGTTATTGGAAGTATGAGTTGCAATTACAAAGCCTAACCCTTATTGGGAATTCTTATCAAATTTAATTGTGATTTAGAAGAAACCATTCGAGCTGATTTATTTTTACTTTTTATTTTTTATAGATCAATGAATTGCTAAGGCCAATCATAACTAAGATTGGGCCTAGTATTTATGTTGTTTTTCATTTACGACCTTAACTCTTCGAATATCCACACCCATATTGTGATGTCATTCTTCCAATACCGAAGATAAAATTACTCTTGTTTTAGGGCCTCAACCATTCCATTGACTAGACACCTCCATTGTGGTTCCATCAAATACCTTATTACACAAAGTACTAATGACATATAGTTGTTGTATTTCTTGACATGGCACCATATTTTTATATGTTACCAATATCCTAGATGAGGAAACATAAATATTTATATTTCTTATGAGCATCGGTATGCCTACCCCATGAGGAAGAAATATGTGTGATTACTTACTCTTTTGTTGGAGGTTGTTCACATACTTACTCTTTGTTCTATGATGGATCTCTCTATTAATGATAAATTAAAATAGTTGATGTATTTTGACCATACATTGCTCTCCTAACACAACAAATATCCTTACTCTTTGTTCTATGATGGATCTCTCTATTAATGATAAATTAAAATAGTTGATGTATTTTGACCAACTCATATATGTTATTGATATCATCAATTAAGGTGTACATGCTTCATCAATACTTATATAGAAACATATATCTTAGGAAAGGGATAAATAAGAGTTAATTCCACCCCATAAGAACTTATTTATGAAAAATATCCAAAACCCCTAGTTGTATTCGCACATAGGTTTTCTCTACAATTTATGAAGAATTTATAAATATAAGGCTCGAGAAGAATGTGAAAAATATTGTATTTTAGCATTGTTACTTTGATGCATTATAAAGAGAATTTTTCTTCCATTTTCCCTCTATGCTGGAGAGTCTACATTGCTCCAAGATTGTGTCATTTTGATTGAAGAAAATAAGAGAAGGGGCCTACCAAGAGGACAAAACCAACAAGAGGAAGGATTTGAGAGCCACTTTCCCATTACATGAGGTATACATAATTTTTTTTCAATCTTGATTTTGTTTAACATAATATAATCTTTCTCCCCCACCCCCCCACACCATTTTAGTATATTTTTTATGATTGGATCTCATTCTTTGGTAGAAATTAGGCTATTAATTTTATGTTGTCCATGCAAGTTATCATTTGGTTTTCAAGATCCACTTGATATATTTGTTATTAGTGGTTATGTGCAAGATTTGGAGTCCATTCAAGTCCCTATTGCTCCTCATTTGTCCCAATTTCAATAATCAAGAAGAATATAAGAGAAGATTTGTTAGATTGATGTATTTCTCCTCTCCCTCCTTCCCTGACTTGAATTTAGAAGAGAATGGGTTGTATGTTGAAATATACATGATACATAAAGAACTAGTTGTTTGTTGTCTTATGGGAGATAAAAACATATCACAAGGGGAAGAATCTAACTTATCAATAATCATATTCCAACCTAGAAGAATCATTCCATTAATCATGTGTGTATTGATCAAAAGTATATATTGTCCATTGATATAGACATAACCAAGTACAAAAAATTTCATCCCAACCTATAATAATCCATGCCAAAAATATATAGTAGGTATATTTCCTTTTATATTGTGCTAATAAAAACACTACATGAAAATGCATTGAAATTTAAATAAATTAAACTAAAAATTCTACCCTAAGAAGGTATTGTATTCAAGTCACCTAATCTTCCATTGCTTCCTCCAGTGTTGGCATGGCCTTGTCTAGTTGGTCCATAAGGGGAACTAGTTATGAATTCTACTCTACGAACAAAATGTTTATACCCATTACAACCAACATCCCCATGTTTTTTGTATGGGAGTTATCCAAACAAAGAGTCCCCCATTGAAACTGAGACCAAATAGACAAGATATGGTATAAAAATGAGAAAAAATTGACATGAATCACAATTCTATCAAACATTGTCTTCAAATAACTCGGTTGCAAATCAAACTCTAGTCATTTCCTATGAGAAATATTCCTGAAGGATTGAAATTATTTCTCAAACTCCTTAAATGACAAGATATGAATGAAAAATTCAATTGCACATTCATCTCTAATCTTGTTCTCCACACTCATTTTTCATTCTAGATGTTCCCTACATCTATTCTATTAGGTAGTAGAGTTCTCTCCATAATCTCCCTTTCACATGTTTGTATCCCTCTTTGAACCTCCAAATTTCATAGAATATGACACTTATGGAAACTAAGAAGGAAATCATTGGATTTTACTAATTCATGCAAGAGTTGAATTCCACCAGAACTAGGCCTATACACAATTAAATGCAGCTTCTCCATTTTTGATCCGAAAACAAGATCTTTGCTACTCTATGACGTTAACATGAATTGCATAAAGAGCATGAATGAAGCTCACAAATCCATAAGAAGAGAACCAAACAGCATAGACAATATGCACATAAAGACAACAAGTTGATAACGGAGTTCGTCCAGGATGGACTATGTCTATGGGCCTGCTTCTCAATAGGAGGGATGATCTATAATCTCAGCATAAAGGAAAAATACATGGCAATGATACAATGATACCTTGGCGACAATGGCCAGGAAGAGAACTATTGCCCAAAACACAACAAGACTACTTCCAGCAACTCCGAAGCCTGAAGACGGTGTAAAACGAGTATAAACACTCGTACCTTCCTCCTGCAGAGCTACGCAATCTCCCTTCTCTCCTTTAGCTACAAAGTCTCCACTCCAAAGCATGCTTGACAATGGCAAATGAGAGAGTTTATATAGGCTTGTATGGACTCCTCTCACATGATCCTCATGGTTTCTCAAGTTACAACAATTTTGCCTAAATAGGCATATGGTTACAACTCCATGTTTGGTTATCATGTGGTTGGACTTTTTATTAAATAATAAACAGCCATATTTAAAAATACCCTTTAATTGGCATACCCTTTTGTTGGCTTTTAATATGGTTAAAACCATATTATAACCATACAAACCCACTTTTAAATCCATAACCAATTCGAACCCACTTAAGAGCCATTTCCAAAGTTTTTAAAAGCACATGTGTTTAAATAGTGGGCGCGTCCCACGTGGTGGTTGTGCCAACGGGAGGAGGGGATATCACGTGGCCTTGTAACAAACCTTGTCACGTTGTAACAAACCTTGTTGTATTAAAAACCATGGGTCGGGGCTTGCCCCGACCCCCTTTTGCACTATTATAAACTTCCACAAGGTTAAATACAAGAACCTTAACCCACATACCAAGGACCACACGTAGCCCAAGTGGTGAAGGTGCTTAGCATCCTTGGCAGAGGTCATGGGGTCAAACCCCGCGGAGGCTATTATTTTGCCTCTGACCATTTTGGCCAATTCGGGCCTGCCACATGGCAGGTATCGATTGGTCCAACTCATCGGCCACTTGTCGTCCAACTCAGCTGAGTCATCTGCCACATCGTTGAGTGATGCCACGTGTCGTCTTTTGGTTGGTCCGTACACTTTCCATGTCATCTTGTCCGTACCATACGGATGCCACCTGTCACCCTGTCAGTGGTGCCACATCATCAGGTTTGTATAGTACGGATGCCATGTGTCACCCTGTCAGTGGTGCCATGTGGCACCTCTTTTTGCCAAATTTGCCTGTTGACCTTATAGAACAGAATGCGATAACTTTCTCATACGGAGTTCGTTTGAGGTGAAATGAACACCGTTGGAATCGTCTCGATGAGCCCTTCGATCTGGTGCTGGTTTTGCTGAGATTGGAGGACTTCAAAAAATTTCCTTCTTGGATCCTCCTGGATCATTCCTCCCCATTGAGAAGCTTTTGGCCTCCAAAATCCTTTACTAATCAAGAGATAGGTGAGGGAATTGCTGCCTCACTTTCTCCTTCTCGATCCACTTGGCTTTGCTTGGATGGGTGCCCTTGATGCCCACTCGAAGATACTCAACATCACCTCTGCGAGAAGTCCTTGTCCTTCTGTCCAAGATGACATCTTCCTTAAGCTCATCCATGTACTCAGGAGCAAATTCATCAACTGATGGCAATGAGACATTCTCCCTTTTATCCATGATCATGGGAGGCTCATAGAGTTTCAAGTTCTCCACATTCACCACTGAGTAGATCTGCATGTATGGCTGTAGCTCTAAGCGAAAAACATTCATCCCAATCTTCTCCAAGATGGTGAAGGGAGCATATCTAATGGGCTTGAGCTTCTTGCTTTCTCCTTTCATCCTCTCCTTGCTGATGTGAAGCCACACTTGATCTCCCACCTGAAATTGATGATCAACTCTATGCTTGTCATGGCGAGCCTTGTACTGGGATTGACTCTTCTCCAACTGCTCTTGCACTGCTTGATGTACCTGTTGAACTCTCTGAATGAAACTGCGGGCATTGTCTTCATCCTTGGAAGTGCTTGAATCAACCTCTCTCCCATAAGTCAAGTCCAATGGAGTCTTTGGCAAGTACCCAAAGCATGTCTAAAATGGTGAGCTCTGAGTGGAAGAATGCATAGCCCTGTTGTAGGCATGCTGCACATACTGGATCTGTTCATCCCATAACTTAGGATGCTTGTTGCAATAGCCTCGAAGCAAATGGACAACTGTCCTGTTGACTACCTCTGTCTGTCCGTCGGTCTGTGGATGAAAAGCGGTGCTCCTCTTCAGCTTGGTGTCCATCATACACCATAACTTTGTCCAAAACTCTCCAAGGAATCGTGAGTCCCGATCCGAGATAATGGACATAGGAAGTCCAAAGTGAACCCATACATGCTGAAAGAAGAGAGAAGCATCCTGCTCTGCAGTGACCTGCTTTTTACATGGCATAAGAATACACATCTTGCTAAACCTATCCACGACCACATACAAGTAGTCATGACCCCTCCTAGACATAGGCAAACCCCCCACAAAATCCATGGAAATGCTTTCCCAAGGATGGAAAGGAACAGGAAGTGGTGAGTACAGCCCCAATTTTCTATTAGTGGGCTTACAAGTAGAGCACATCATACACCCCTTTACATATTTTGTTACAATGTCTTTCATGCGAGGCCAATACACGAGTCTTTGCAAATGAGCCAAAGTTTTACCTACCCCAAAATGCCCTGATACAAGAGAAGTATGAGCTTCTCGTATTACATGGACTCTTTCACTGATAGGAACACATAGCTTGCCCAAATGATAGAGCAACTTTCCCTGCAAATAGTAGTCTTCCACCTGTGTGCCATTGGTTAGCTTCTCATAAATCTCCTTGAAATCATCATCAGTAACATACTGCTCAATATAACTTTCATGGGATAAAGAATCATTTTTCAAAACAATAGATGCGACAATAGGAGGTCTAGAAAGCATATCTGCCACTTTGTTACTAGTACCCTTCTTGTACTTGATAACTGCGGACAACCTGTACATGCCCACATTAGGAAGAGGGGAATCCTGTTGGAGATGAATCTCATGTTGAATCTCCCTTTTGGGAGGAAAACCTGTAGGTTCCTGAAATATTTCATCATAGTTAGCCACAATATCAATCATAGCCTTTTTATGAGAAGGATCACAACCTTTGAAAGCATCGGATGCTTCAGCATCTTTTCCTCTCACAACCATGAGCATGTATCTCTTATTAGTGTTGATGAGTCTCTTCATCTGTCCTGCACTAACAAGAGTGGTGTTAGCCTTCATATTGTGAGCTCTCACGATGTACTCCACCCCATTTTTGGTGAGATGGTACTTGTTCTCATGATGGAAGAATACTGCTTGTCGATCATACAAGTATGGGATTCCCAATACGATACCGCAGATGTCAAGAGGAACAACATCTAAGTCCACCTCATTGATCAACTTTGAAGCAATAGCAAACCTTAACCTGCATTGCTTAGTCACCTGTAGCTTAGCATTATCACATACCCATCCAAGAGGATAAGGCTTGGGTTGAGGTTTAGTTTGTATGCCCAACTTCTTAACAACTGATTCTGAGATCAAATTTACTTGAGAACCCGGATCAACTAATGTTTCAATCTTTGTATGCTTAGACACAACTTTGATGTGAAACAACTCACTTCTTCTTTTATCATTTTCTTTAGAAACATGAGTAGAACTTGAACCAGTATTAGGAGTTTTGTTACCTTGCATTCCCACGGCTGTAATCATGGCTTCGTCACCTGAGTTGGAACCCAAATCTTGTTGCGCTGTTGCAACGATCTTTTTCTTCTTTTTTCCTCCATAATGCTTTGGCCTCTGTTCAGGATGCAACTTCCAACAACTTTCTTCATCATGCCCATCAGTGTCGCAATGTTTGCAATGGATCTTTCCTCCTTTCTGGGCAGTAGTTGTCTTCTTGCTCTTGTCTTTCTTTTTGGACTTGTGGTTGTTGTTGGGCTTGAAAGGCTTCTTATGATGGTCTTCTTGCAAATGATCCCCCCTGCTCTCAAGATGAGTAGCTTGAACACTTGCTTCATCCACACTAGTAGGATTCAACAACAGCAAAGTATGGCGTAGAGAATGATGAAGAGCACCAATGTACTTCAAAAGAGTGTCAGGAGAATCTAAAGAAATATTCAACTCTAAAGATTTCTTTCTAAATTCTTCAGTAAAATTCTGAACAGTCTAACCCTTGCCTTGTCTAAAACTTTTCCAATCCATCATAGCCTTTTGAACATAATCCAATGGATAAAATTGCTTACGTAAAGCAGAAATGAAAGAAGACCACGATGAGAGAAGATTACCCATTTGTTTGCTACTTGTTGAAGCTTGCTTTCCCACCATACAAGTGCGGTGCCTGTCAGTCGAAGTGAATCCAACTGAATATTCACATCTTCTTCTTTGATCTGCTAGACTCGGCAATAGACCTCAATTTGCCTTATCCAATTGTTCAACTTCTCTGCATTCGCTTCCCCATTGAACATGGGCAAATCAAACTTCACATCGAGCTTCAATAAGGGCTTCTTTTGAGGCTCTTTGTGAGGAACCTTGGAATGTTGAGAATGAGATGAGGAAGAAGCACTTGAACTTGTGCTTGAAGCTGAAGGTGAAGAGGGAGGCTCAGGAGGCTCTTCGCCACCTCCTCCTTGGTTAACTGAAGCGCTGCCTTCGTCCTTCACTTCTTTGTCTTCCTTCTTTACTTCACTGCCTTTTCTTTCTTTTGCCATGCGTTCTTCATAGTCTGCAAACAACTTGTCTACCTTGTCAGCCATCATATAGAAGACCTTGTGAAAGTTTGCCTCCTTCTCGATGTGGGCATCATTAGCATCCATCTTCCTCCTTCGATGTGCACGTCCTATCTCGGAATTGTAAGGCTCTAATGTACCCTCACCAGCTTGCAGTTTAGCCCTCGTGAGCATCCACACTCACAATCGAACGTCAAATAGACCTGCTCTGATACCACATGATCCGAAAACAAGATCTTTTCTACTCTATGGCGTTAACATGAATTGCATAAAGAGCATGAATGAAGCTCACAAATCCATAAGAAGAGAACCAAACAGCATAGACAATACGCACATAAAGACAACAAGTTAATAACGGAGTTCGTCCAGGATGGACTACGTCTCTGGGCCTGCTTCTCAATAGGAGGGCCGATCTATAATCTCAGCATAAAGGCAAAATACATGGCAATGATACAATGATACCTTGGCGACAATGGCCAGGAAGAGAATCGCTGCCCAAAACACAACAAGACTGCTTCCAGCAACTCCGAAGCCTGAAGACGGTGTAAAATGAGTATAAACATTCGTACCTTCCTCCTGTAGAGCTACACAATCTCCCTTCTCTCCTTTAGTTACAAAGTCTCCACTCCAAAGCATGCTTGACAATGGCAAATGAGAGAGTTTATATAGGCTTGTATGGACTCCTCTCACATGATCCTCATGGTTTCTCAAGTTACAACAATTTTTCCTAAATAGGCATATGGTTACAACTCCATGTTTGGTTATCATGTGATTGGGATTTTTATTAAATAATAAATAACCATATTTAAAAATACCCTTTAATTGGCATACCCTTTTGTTGGCTTTTAATATGGTTAAAACCATATAATAACCATACAAACCCACTTTTAAAGCCATAACCAATTCAAACCCACTTAAGAGCCATTTCCAAAGTTTTTAAAAGCACATGTGTTTAAATAGTGGGTGCGTCCCACGTGGTGGTTGTGCCAATGGAAGGAGGGGATATCACGTGGCCTTGTAACAAACCTTGTCGCGTTGTAACAAACCTTGTTGTATTAAAAACCATGGGTCGGGGCTTGCCGAGGCCCCCTTTTGCACTATTATAAACTTCCACAAGGTTAAATACAAAAACCTTAACCCACATACCAAGGACCACACGTGGCCCAAGTGGTGAAGGAGCTTAGCATCCTTGGCAGAGGTCATGGGGTCAAACCCCGCGGAGGCCATTATTTTGCATCTGATAATTTTGGCCAATTCGGGCCTGCCACGTGGCAGGGACCGATTGGTCCAACTCATCGGCCACTTGTCCTCCAGCTCAGCTGAGTCATCTGCCACATCGTTGAGCCGTACTACCACGTCACCATCCGTATGCACAGTCAGCAGTATGCCAGTTCAGATCCGTACTGCCACGTGTCACCTTGTGATTGGTCCGTACTGTACGGATGCCATGGGTCACCCTCTGAGTGATGCCACGTGTCATCTTTTTGGTTGCTCCGTACACCTGCCATGCTATCATATCCGTACCTTACGGATGCCACGTGTCACCCTGTCAGTGGTGCCACATCATCAGGTTTGTACAGTACGGATTCCATGTGTCACCCTATCAGTGGTGCCACGTGGCACCTCTTTTTGCCAAATTTCCCTGTTGACCTTATAGAACATAATGCGATAACTTTCTCATACGGAGTCCGTTTGAGGTTAAACGAACGCCGTTGGAATCGTCTCGACGAGCCCTTCGATCGGGTGCTAGTTTTGCTGAGATTGGAGGACTTCAAAAATTTGCCTTCTTGGATCCTCCTAGATCAATTTTCTACCTCTGCTACTGCACAATCATGTATTGGGGGAGAAGAAGACATGCTACAAGCAAACATATACAGATAGATCCATAGAATCAACCCACATGAGACCAAACTCCCATTCAATGTACCATTCAAGAGTGCATCCATCATCAAAAGAGCCATAGTAATTGAAGAATCCAATATTGGCATTAACTCCATGTCTCCTCGTCGACACTTAGAACAACATGTTGAGAGCATAATAACCTCTGCATGTGACCCCATTAATGTCACGAGAGAGCAGTGGAATAAGGAAACCCCCCATTCATCCTTATTATTCCTTCCTCCATTGATGCACTCATGTTGGATTAATAATCAACCTCGTCATTTTTTACCCCCTTAAAATTTGATAAGAGATTGATTCAAAATGATAACACAGATAACTCACCCTTGATATAAGATTATGAGATCATAGAAAATTATGTTATAATTAGATATGGTTGAGAATTTCATTCAAACTATTTCAAGAAATATCTCCCATAATATCTCCCAGGTATGAATTAACTAATGAAGTGGAGTAGTTCATCTGGAAGCCTCATGAATAAGTCTTGCATGATGAGAGTGCACTATGACAGTTGAAAACGCTTATGCTAAGTTAAAGTAGATAGGATGAATAAATGGAAGGCAAGAAGCTACCTATGAAATATGATAGACCATAAATCCATTTCAACCTCGCATCCTTTCTAAAAACTATGTGACTTTATTCTCACTTTGTAAATGCTCAAAGTATAGATGAGAGTTTCAATGTATGGATAGATATATTTTCTTGATAGGATATCACTACATGTTGTTGGTCAACAAAAGCAAACAAATAAAGTTGTGTAATATTATTAGATATATATCTTCTGGTGACATAAGCACGTGGTGTTGTCCAACATGAAATATTACATTGAAACATTTAAGTGGCACAAGCCACTAAAATTATCTTTACAATAAAACATTTCAGTGGCTCCAACAGTCCTTTGGGTGTGGATTCATTGATTTAAACCCATTCATACCCATTAGGTTCTTATCTATTAGATAAACAAGCTTTTACTCCATTATTCACAACAAGAGATCATAGCAACCATTATGCAACTAGATAGTAAAGTAAAGTAGGCATTATACAACAAGCAATATATCATGCATATGCAAAATAAAAGTTTATTCTAGTCAAATATCTTATTATATTCATCATCTTTGCAAGATTTGATACAATGAGGGTTACGATACCCTCAAGGAATAATTGGATAGATTATAATAGAACCATGCATTTGCATTAAACTTAGCTTAACTAGACCTCACAGATTGCATGTACAAAAAACCTACAAGACCAAAAACTCAAACCCTCTTTCTTACCCTGACTAGCTTCATGTACAACCATATCCAAGGTTATTTGGACCATTTCAATAGATCATGTCAATACCACTATGACTTGATCAAAACCACTTATTAAACCCACTATATATTTGGTTGGTGCTAAGACTTTTGAATACTTTGTCTCTGAAGTCTTCAATCCCCTTCCTTCATTACTGCAATTATTAATTGTCTCTGTTCATCCCAATCTTCTAGCAAAACATAGATAGATAGAGTTATTTTGTCACCTAATTCATGTTCATTTCCTTTATAGTCCCAAACATAGTAAAATTTCTCTATGTAGATTCTACAAAAAGGGCCTAAGATCAAAATACAAAAGCATTTGTTCATAAAAAACAAGACTTTGTTTTCTTGTCAGTGCAGTCCATCCAATTTTCAGAATTGTTTGCATCTCCCTACTTCTTGAAATTCCCATTGTCTTCTCTACTAGGCCACTTCCTCGTTGTTGTCTTGAGCTGGAAAATTCAATTCTGGAAGCACAAATGGTTTGAAGAAGTCGCCTGAATTTTCCTTTTGTTTTTTCCTTGCTTCCATACCTTCAGTTATAGAACACAATGTGTTGCACTCATCCTCCAATTTATCTTGTTTAGCCTTCATTTTTCCAAGATGTTCTAGAATTACCAGCTACTATTTCGACAGTCTGCGGTTTTGAAAATACAAGGACTGTAGAGTAGGCTCTACTTCTTCTTCCTCCTGGATGGGTTTCCTTACTAAGATTGGATTTACTAGAATAGCTCCTTTCCTTTCGTGTTCCATAGCCCTATCTAATTTTTTGTCTCCTCTTCGAAATAGCCAATGGTATCGTGATCTCCAGGTTGTGCACCCTATTTACTATTTGTCATAAGACCATCAACCATGAGCCTCTTTTTAAGCTGAATTACATGTTTTCACTTCCTTATTCCCACAATTTTAAGTAATGAAGCATTATTCTTCTTGATTACCTTCATGTGGTTTGATGTCATATTAACCACTGCATTATGTACTTTCTGGTCCTAGTTCTTTGAATTTCACTGGTTCCTCCATTCACACTAACTCCCACACCATTACACGTTTGAGATAGTACAGAGTGATAGAAGCTGGTAGACCTCTCCATTAATATTAATTATGATCATAATAATGTAGACATGAATTCCCCTTATGTCATCCAGTCTTCCCCGGCCATTGATTTTACCCTTCCTCCATGGCTTCATGTAGGGAATTGAGAATTCACATGTATGTTTGAATATGGTTACAATTGATATACCATTTAAGCATAAATGAAGTATACAAGGTTAAGGTATTTCTCTTTTAATTAGCTTTCCATTAATTCTTAGTCTTTCTGCCACCTTCCTTGTGGCGAGATTTGCATGATTATCTTTATTTAGTTAATAAATTTTTACTTTGCATGAAATTTCAATTTTATGAAAAAATGCTTCCTTTGACTTAATATATGAAAAGTATATACAAATAGGGAAATTTTACAAAAGAAAGTGGGCCATGTGGGTGACCAACACATGATAGAAATAGTAGGCTTCAAAATCCATTAAAACTACCAAAATTGACATAGATCATCTAGTATAAATATATTTCCTCCTAGCTATAGTCATTTTAATCGAATATCCTCATAGATCCAATTGGTCATCATCATTTAAATAAAATGTCCTCTTAAATCCACTTGGACAAATAAAAAAAGATTCTAAGTCTCAAAAAAGATATGTAATACATAGCAAGTTTGGTAGTGCAAGGGTTAGAAAGCTATCATTCAATATTCATGTTGGAAGGCTACATTGAGTTGTGGTGATGCTCTCTCCTCTCTCACACAACTATACCAACTTTGTAATGTGGATTTCCTTTGCTATGATGATTTTGTCAAGAACAAATAGAAGGGGCGACCATTTTAGTAGGAGGATCTCTATTTGTGGTCACTCATGCTACTATTGTATTCCCATCCAATCCTAAAAAAAATTGTATAACTAGCTCTTTTCCATGGATCTTTGTAATATTGTTCGTGCATTCTATCCATGGATAATGATTGGAGTTATAATGTACATGAGAACCTGCAAGTCCTGTTCATTATGGATGTGCTTAATATCTAGTTTGACTTGCAATGATAATGTTTGCTGGAGAAACTACCTACAAGAAGCACACACAATATCCAACATTGCAATTTGTAGACAATCTAGCCCAAATTCTTCTAACACTGACTCCATCTCCATCAAATGCAACCAAATGTTCTCCAAATAAACTCGTACTATCTCCAAATATTAATGCTCCAAATGATTCATTTCTCATATCTGCATTTTTGTATCCAAAGAGACCTTGTCCAACTAGATGTGTAATTAATGGTGACCTTATTGAAGTTCCTCGTGACTTTGCTTATCTTGAAAAACCTTCTACATAACTTAATCCATGGTTGAAGTGATCCATTTGTTACAAAATTTGGAGTAGATTAGCTATTCACATTTGCTACTTGGTCTAATGCAGTATGTCAAGGACCACCTTAGTGGACAACAATTCAACAATAAACATTGGCAGTAGACTGTTCAAATTGCATCTGCATATATGCTTCTAAATTAGGGTTAGCCTACAATCATTTGAAGGTTTGGAGGACCCTCCAGATGGCTTGATAATAACTAGGGTCTTGTGCCAACTGCTCAATCTACAACATAATCAATAACTTATCCAGAGGTGAAGGCAATGTAGTTGTGGTGAGGGTTGGAGTAGTCCTTCTTGGAGTAAATATATTCTCTTTATCTTCCTCTTTAGCATTCTTCTTGGTGTATCCTCCTCCCACTGCTCTTCATTTTCTAGAAATCCATTCATACCATGAGATTGGTGGTTTGGATAATCATCTTTACTAGAAATACATACCCCTACACCTGTACTCAAACCTCCAATGCAATCACTATAGAGTCTCTATGTGCAGTTCCCACAATATTGCTTAATCACGGTAGTGTCTATTCCTAGGGAGGAGGAGGATTATCAATGTCTTGTGTTGCATTCTCAATGAAGGTGCTACAAATTCCAACAAGGGAATCTTGATCATCATCCTCAATGTGGACCAATGAAATGGCAGGGACATTCTTCTCATCATACTCCTGGAAGGATATCAATGTCTCCTTCATAGAAGACAACCCCTTATTTCTTGCAAAATCCACTAACTTTGTATACAAGTCCTCACCTACAATGATTTGTAGTTGACCAAAGCATTGGATGGTGGAACTAACATGGTTTTTGGTAGGTGTAGTGCTAGTGCAAAACTTTATGGGCATGAGTGGCGTAAGAAAAATGGAAAGCATCACAAAATTGAGTGGTTGCACAAGCTTAGAATTATTTTGTGGGATATCGCCCTGAAAGAAGGTTGAAAATATCATATGTACTTCTTTAAATCTCATATTCCTAAGAAATTGGAATCATTTCGAATCTGATTTCCCCACAATTGAGGCATGTAATCCCATGCAGACCCACCAAGGCTCATACTTTATTGAAAAAATAGACTACTCTTGGGTAGGTTGGTTTCCAACCCTTTGGATGTTTCCATTTAAACATCGAAAAATCTAAAAGAAGGTTGACACATATAAAATCAATGCTTGTGGCATGAGTATGTATGCAAGCAACCATTAATTTGTTCATGGGAAAGGTGCACTAGTTCAATCGTAACCTTGGATACAAAACATTACAATTAACACAATGTCTAAAGAACACTCAGCTTTGGTAGGATGCTGCATCAAGTGACCAGTTGTGATCTGGTAGGTGACCTGAATGCACTCATCCCCTATGAAAAGAATGATTGCATCATGGCCTCATCTCTCGGTTCTTTGATTCTCATACAAACTCAACTCTCCTATCCTCTTTCCATGCTTCCCATCTCTTTAAAGTGCTTCCATAACATATTTCCCCTCCATGGACATGAATATGAGCATAAGAAAATGTTGGGCATGACTAGGGTAAACTTGATCTATTCACAAAGTGTTTTGATGCACTTTATTGATTAAAACCTTAGTGCACCAGGAAACTACACATACTCTATTAAAAGTTGGAATCTATACCTAGTGCATCAAGATGGAGTCACATAACAACTTGAACTCTAACTTTCAAGCATGGCCACTAACTACCTTCACCTTTCCCTATGACCTTTCCTATGTCTATAAGAAGAAGAACACAAGATTTGATGGTTTTCCCCAACATACTTGTCTTAATCTGTGTGGATGTATTGTTCATTATTTAGCTATGCATGTTTTATGTTATGAGTGTATTTCCAGTTTATTAATGTTGCTAGCGTCGATGTAGGATACATTGATAAGAAACTGTGAAATCTAAGATTTAAGCTAAAATTTCTACATGGTCAAGTAGATAACTTATGAGCTGACAACAGTTCGAGTAACTCTCTCAGATGCAGAAGTGGCATGCTCATCCTCGAAGGGATTCCCAAAGGAGTGGAATCCATTTGTTTCGGGAATTGTTTCCAAAGAGAAGCTTCCAAGATGGGATAGGCTATGGGATGATTGTTTCCAAGAGGAGATCAGGAGAAGTAAGGATGTGGATGAAGAAGAGGATGAGGAGAATCTTGCTCTCACATCCAAGAAGGGAACAAAAGGAAAGAAGTTTATAGTTTCAAGTGGAGGAGCCACAGGTAGTGGAAAACCAAAGAAATACCTATCAAGGATCAAATTCTATGTGTGTGGAGAGTTCGTCCACTATGCCATTCAAAGTCGTCAATTCAAGAGGGGCTAGGGGACAAAGAGAAACAAACAACAAGTGGTTGCTCGGGCCGAGGAGGACCGTGATGAAGATGAGGAGGAGCAACAAGTGGCTGCTACAGCTCACTAGTTCTCCAAGATGTTTAGGGAGGAGTACACGCTCTTCCTTGATTTAGTACAAAGTCCCAAAGAGTGGTGGTGCCTAGACAGTGGTTCCACCTGTCACATGACTGGAGCGAGGTATGCGTTCCAGGATTTCTCAACACGTAACAAAATCTATGTGAGGTGTGGGGTTCACAATAGTGTGGTAGTAGTCAAAGGAGAAGGAACTGTGACACTCTAAATAGAGTCAGGTAAGACTCTTAGGGTGACTAGGGTTCTCTTTGTTCCTAAGATGAGCATCATTGTGCTCTCAATTTCAGCCTCGGAGGATCAAGGCTATGTAGTAGGTTTTCATGGATATGGAGTTTATATTTGCTCCTTGTGGGGATAGGCTCCAGGATTGGTATCAGTGAGGACTATCTTTACAGGTTATGGGGGAAACCCATCTACAACTTCAGAGGAAGAAGTGATGGGTCAGTTGGAGCATACTTGAGAGAGAAGGAGGCTCTCCTTAGCAAACCCACATGGTGGGAATTGTCCCTATTGGATGAGTGGGGATACTCAGATGATCTCAATGTAGGTGGTAGTAGCAACTACATGACAAAGAAAGCCAAGTATATAGATTCAGAGGGAGTAGGTCTCTTAGATTTAGAGGGAGAGACCCACTAAGGTGTTGAACATGGAGGAGGTAGCTCTAGTGTAAGTACCTCCATCTCTCAGAACATAAGAACTATTAAAAACCAAAAACATTATTTGTGGAAAATGAGAACTGTTAAAATTGATATAGTCCCAATGCCTCAAAATAGTCCCAAGTATATCAGTGTTTAATGAAATAGTATCACTTGGTAAGGAATTCTAGCAGTTGTCTGTCTATACTTGGAAGACACGAGTGAATTATGGTGTCTTGTCAATTGAATTATGGCATATTGTATAGTTCAATTTGATTGTAGACTTATAAATATTGCAGAGTTAATGTTGAAAAACAAAATACTTTTATATCTTGTCAGGAGATGGTTGGCACTAAATTATGTAATATATTTTATGGTTGTTAATTAATTTGTATAACAAGCGGAAGCTAAATTTAGTGCCAATTAAGGATCCAAACCTAGCAGTACTTAGGAAGCAAAATAAGAAGCAATTCAAGAAGCAAACAAAGAAGTAATAATGGAATCAATATTAGAAGCAACAACAGACACAAAAATGGAAGCAAGAAAAGAAGCAATAATGGAAGCAAAGTTAGATGCAACCAAAGACACTATATTGGAAGAAAAAATAGATGTAACAAACGACGCAATAATGGAAGAAAAACTTGGCGTAAATTAGGAAGCCAAAAATGAAGCAACTTTGGAATCCATACCAGAAGCAACATAGGAAGCAAGATTGGAAGCAAAACTAGAAACACAAAAGGAAACAACACTCAATGTTAAATGAGAAAAAACACTTGACACTAATCAAGAAGTTAAAATACGAGCAAAAATGGAAGCTAAAGTGGACGCACAATATGAAGCAATACTAGAAGGCAAAGAGGAAGCTAAAACTAGATTTAATCTAGGCTCTATAACTGGCTTAATTTATTCAATCAGCGTAATCCTTGGCACAATTCAAACTGCTTTTCTAGACACTATGGTCGACGCTAAACAAGAAGCAAAAGTCGATGAAAATTTCGGCATTAATTCCAGTGCCCAGCGAACAAGCATCGTGGCGCCAACTTTTGCGCTGGGAATTTGGCCCAATTTGGAAAACAAAATATAGTAAAAGCTGGCGCTATTTCCAACACTAGTGCCTTGTTTTATTGTAGTGTGTTGTGACATTTAAATATTTCAATGCTACTAAAAAACGCTTAATAGTAATGTAATAAAAGAGCATATGATAAAACAAATACAAAAAAAAATGAATACCATTGTATTGTTACTTCATGTTCCAAAAGGAAAAAAATGCCCATTTAGTATCAGACACCACCTTTCCAATTCACACAACCTTGAATTTTCATTTGCACATCCAAAGATATATGTCTGTTTAGATTTCTTTTAGCAAAATGCTACAAGGAGTATACCACTTGATTTATAAATTGACCTAACCAATTTCAAATGTGAATTTATATTATTTAAACATTGAGAAACAATTATTTCCTTAAAGAAAATGTTTCCCGGAGAATCAACAATCGATTACTTCATACAACCAAAACCTAGAGAGGAAACATAGATAAATACATTCAAGTGCATACAATACTTATGTCCCTAAATGGCTTATGCCAACAAGCCACAACTCAAAAAAAAGAAAAACACCTCTATCTAAGCTTGTAATACCCCAATTTTGGACTTTGAACCCCTATTATATTTTGATAAGTATTATTTCATTTTTTTATATTATATTTTGATAAGTATTATTTGATTTTTTACTTAGTTGATATTATAAATTTGAAAAGTTAATTTCTAATGACCATGTGGACTAGCACATTAATGAGATGGGAGTCACATTCTCCTAAGGGTTGGAGGGGGAAATCCAATTAAATAACAATGAGAAATTATTATTGGAGGGCACTGTTTTCGAGTCTTAGAGGCATGGTGTGGGGGGTCCCCTAGCTGAAACCTGACATCTTGGATCCATCGGAATCGACGGATTCATGATTTGAGTCACGGTTTGGGTGCTATGGGAATTTTTGTCAGGCACACTGGGGTCATTTAGGGACACTTGGAGGATTTGCTCCAGGGCCACGGAACCCAAATCGGTGAGTGGAATTGGATTTCGTCAGCTCCCACATGTGCACTTGGCCATTGTGGACATGCCCACAGTGGCCACACATGCCTGAGAGCCTTCGGATGAGAAATGAACCCCTTGAGCGAAATTGGAATGGCCCTGACTAAGCAAAACCCTAGCTCTGCAGATGGCACATTGGAACCATTTCCGAGCGTTGGAGGCATGGTGTCAGGGGTCCCCTAGCTGAAACCCGGTGTTCGGAATCCATCGGAATCGACGGATTCGATACCGAAGTCACGGTTTTTGTGCAATGGGAATTTTCGTCGGGCACCTCGGGGCCATTTAGGGACACTTTGAGGATTTGCTCCGGGGCCATGGAACCCAAACCGGCGAGCGGAATTGGATTCCGTCGGCTCCCATAGGTGCGTATTTCCATTGTGGACATGTCCATGGTGGCTAGGCATTCCTGGGAGCCTTCGAATGAGAAATTCCCCCCTTGAGCGAAATTGGAATGGCCCTCATTGAGCAAAACCCTTGCTCCGGAGATGGCATGTTGGCACCGTTTCTGAGACTTCGAAGCATGGTATAGGGGGACCCCTAGCTGAAACCTGGTGTCCTGGATCCATCGAAATCAATGCATTCATGATCGGAGTCACAATTTTGGGTGTAATGGGAATTTTCATCAGGCAACCCTGAGCCATTCAGGGACACTTTAAGGATTTACTCCGAGGCCACGGAACCCAAACTGGTGAGTGGAATTGGATTCTGTCATCTCCCATCGGTTCAAGTGGATATTGTGGACATTTCCATGGTGGCCACGCACACATGCAAGCCTTCAGATGAGAAATGACCCGCTTGAGCGAATTTGGAATGGCCCTCACTAAGCAAAACCCTAGCTCTGTAGATGTCAAAATAGCACCATTTTCGAGACTTCAAGGCACGGTGTGGGGGAACCCCTAGCTGAAAACCGGTGTCCTAGATCCATTGGAATCGACAAATTCTCGATCATAGTCACGGTTTGGGTGCAACGGGCATTTTCGTCGGTCACCTCGAGGCCATTCAGGGACACTTTGAGGATTTGCTCTAGGGCCACGTAACCCAAACCGACGAGTGGACTTGGATTCCATTGGCTCCCACAGGTGCAAGTGGCCATTGTGGACGTGTCCATGGTGGCCACGTATGCTTGGGAGCCTTCAGATGATAAATGACCCCCTTGAGTGAATTTGGAATGGCCCTCACTGAGAAAAACCTTAGCTCCAATGATGTCACAATAGCACCATTTTCGTGACTTCGAGGCATGGTGTGGGGGGTCCTATAGCTGAAACCCGGTGTCCTGGATCCATTGGAATCGACAGATTCTCGATCGGAGTCACGGTTTGGGTGCAACGGGCATTTTCGTCTGGCACCCCCGTGGCCATTCAGGGACACTTTAAGGATTTGCTCCTAGGCCACGGAACCCAAACCGGCGAGCGGACTTGGATTCTGTCGGCTCCCACACATGTGTATTTCCATTGTGGATGTGTTAACGATGGCCATGCATGCCCGAGAGCCTTAGGATGAGAAATTCCCCCTTGAATTAAATTGGAATGGCCTTCACTGAGCAAAACCCTAGCTCCGGAGATGTCACATTGGCACCATTTTTGGGCGTTGGAGACATGGTGTGGGGGGGCCCTAGCTAAAACCCGACATCCAGAATCCATCGGAATCGATAGATTCTCTACCGGAGTCACGGTTTTGGTGCTATGGGCATTTTTTCCAGGCACCCCGTGGCCATTCAAGGACAGTTTGAGGATTCACTTCGGGGCCACGGAACCCAAACTAACGAGCGGAATTGGATTCGATCGGCTCCCACACGTGCAAATTGGAATTTTTGACATGTTCACGGTGACCACGCACACCCGGGAGCCTTCGGATGAAAAATGCCCCCCTTGACTGAAATTGGAATGGCCTTCACTTAGCAAAACACTAGCTTCGGATATGGCACATTGGCACCGTTTTCGGGTGTTGGAGGCATGGTGTGGTGGTCCCCTAGCTGAAACCCGAGGTCCGAAATCCATCGGAATCGATGGATTCGCTACCCGAGTCATGGTTTTGGTTCTATGGGCATTTTTTCAAGGCACCCTGTTGCCATTCAGGGACACTTTGAGGATGTCAAAGGATCTGGACCTATAATAATGCAGTCTTAGTGTTCTTACTTGATTTGAGAAGTTGATTTCTTTGCTATTAAAATATGCAATTTACTTCAAACTTCTGTTCATTGACATAATGGATACATGGAACTTAATTAATTTTTTTCTACTGTCATTTGAAAAAACTAAGATAGCTAAATTATATTTTCTTTTCAACGTATTCAGTCCCCTTGTGCATACTTTGTGTTGCTTTGCCGTAATGATATATTAACCATATTTGACTTTGCTTAATTTTTTGTCTTTTCCATTGAAAAACTAATAGGCATAGATCTGAAACTTGGGTGATTTTTGCACTAATTTGACAAGCTGTTTTTTGTTGTTATTAAATTATGCAGTTTCCTTTACACTGCCATTCATTGACACAATGGATAAATAGAACTTAATCATATTTTTCTTGTAGCTTTTGCAAAACTAAGATAGATGCATTAAATTTTCTTTTCATCCTATTCAGTTTGCTTGTGAATACTATGTGTTGCATTGTTGTACTGATATATTAATGAATTTTGACTTTTCCTTGTTTTTTCTCTTGTCATTGACAAATTAATAGGCATGCAATAATAACTGAGTTTAGAAGGCTGATTTGAAGTGACATATTGATATGTATGTTGGATGTTGTGTGTATGTGAATTTGCTCGATGTGTGAATATTGATACATTATTCTTTGAGCAATGCTTGACAAGAAGTAAAAGTGACCCTCATTGGTATATCAAGAAGGATGAAGATGGGCCTATTTCTTTGATTTATTTAAATGCTGATGATATAATCATAAAAGGAAGTGCTACTATGTTCATTGAAGAAATGAAAAGAAGCTTTTCATAGGAATTTGAGATGAAGAGCCTCGAGGAGTTGTATTATTGTTTAGGCCTTGAAGAAGTATGGAAGGATTATGGTGTGTAGTTGATCACAGAAAGCAACTATACAAATGCGATCATCATGAGGTTCAATATGAATAAATGCAAGCTAGTGTATTGGAACAAAATGTGAAGCTCAATAGTGAAGATGAAACAAAAAAGATGAATGACACTTTGTATCTAGAGTTGGTGGGAAGTCTAAATTATGTTACATCAACTAGAACAGATAGTGAGCTCATGGCTAAGGATAACCAACAACCATCAAATGAGATAGCCAAAGTTCCATCAAATTGACAAATAATCCAGCTTATCATGGCAGGTCCAAGATTATTGAAATGCTGCATCATTTTCATAAGGAGAAGATATAATGCATTAGAGAAATTTTGAGGTCTAAAATGGGTCTCCTAAGGAAAATTCTAAAAGAATAGTGGAAATAATAAAATATTATTAGCATAACTTATCAAATTTTGGAGGAAAAAAGAAAAACTACTTCTTCAATTCATATTTTTCAACTTATCTCCCTATATATTCACTCAAATTTCGATCACGAGAAGCCGTTGGATGGGGAATTCAATTCCGCATCCAATGAGTATGCACTCGGCATACTTTTGATGGACCCAGCTTCCCCAAAAAGAAGAAATACATGAAAAACGTGATGATGACAATGGGCCTCCTAAGGAAAATTCTAAAATAATAGTGGAAATAATAAAATAATATTAGCATAAGTTATCAAATTTTGGAGGACAAAAGAAAAACTACTTCTTCAATTCGTATTTTTCAACTTATCTCCCTGTATATTCACTCAAATTTCGATCACGAGAAGTCATTGGATGGGGAATTCAATTCTGCATCCAACGAGTACACACTCGGCATACTTTTGATGGACCCCGATTCCCTAAAAAGAAGAAATACATGAAAAAATGTGATGATGATGTAAGCCATTGGATGGGGAATTCAATTCCGCATCCAACGAGTACGCACTCGGCATAGTTTTGATGGACCCCCGCTTCCCCCAAAAGAAGAAATACATGAAAAAACGTGATGATGATGTCATCATCACGTTTTTTCATGTATTTCTTCTTTTTGGGGAAGCGGGGGTCCATCAAAACTATGCCGAGTGCGTACTCGTTGGATGCGGAATTGAATTCCCCATCCAACAGCTTCTCGTGATCGAAATTTGAGTGAATACACACGGAGATAAGTTAAAAATACGAATTGAAGGAGTAGTTTTTTCACTATGACCTTTGAAATAATGAATGAATGAGCTTTTCTTGAGTTCATTCCTAGAACCATAATAATTCATTGTGACGTTTCTAAGCTAATAAAATATATTATAGTGTGATATGAGTGAGACATTGATCTCATTGTTTAGGGTATTTTATTGTTCCTTTTTTACTTTCTTATTCTTATAACATGCACAATGCAAACTATTGATATATAGGTTTTCATTTTACACTTTAATGTGATGTAATAAGTATATGAGAGAATGATAATTATACAAACTGCAAACTATGCCAAAATGCATTTGCATTTTACACTCAATAACTACCTTGATCCATGTGCTTGATGTGTGAAAAAGTGTAAGATGCAAGACCCATTCAAATACAAGGAACTCATATTGAGGTCACTTGGTGTCTAGAAATAACATCTATATGTAAGTGAAATTTTTTCCATAACATTGTTATTGAAGACAAAATCTTGTATGCAAAAATGTAATCAAAGACAAAGTCATATAGAAAAGTGCAGATCTATCTATTAATATGCAAAAATGATCCAATCATTTACACTTTTTGGAAAAATGGAACATCGTTCCCAACGTCTATATAATGGCAAATCACGCCCTGTACAAATATGGAAAATCATGCCCTATTCAAAATATGGAAACTCGTGCCCAAAATGCCACATCGTGGCTAGTGTACATAGGAGGGTATCCCAATCCTTTTGCCCGCCCTCAGAGCTCCCAGGTGCATCTCCAAAATCGATCTTCCTCTTCTTCGTGCTAGAGGAAGCTGGGTCCTTCTGGCGACTTGGACCACATCTCCATGTTCCCTGAAATGACAACAATGATATGTCAACTTTTCTTGGAAATTATACAAGTATAAAACACAATTTAAAAATAAAAATAGTTTTCAAATCTTAAATAACTCACCGCATGAGAGACTGTAAGTCGTGAGGGGGTCTCTCTCCTCCGTGCTCCAAGTCTCTCAGTAATTCCACCCTACAACTTTTAGAACAATCAGATAAATGATGAAATTAGATGCATATAGTAATTTTCGTTAAAATTGAACGAGATTTTCATAACTAGTCAATCTCACCATGAACACAACCGGCTGGTCTTCGGGGCTGGCGGATGGAGCAATCTTCTAGACAACCTGCTCCGATGATAGGGTGAATGGTATAGGGGTGGATGTGGCCACATCGATGGTGTCTACACCACTAGGGGGCACAGTGGAAGAAGGAGGCATGGAATGGCGTGGGCGAAGTGGAGATGCGTGTCTAGGGCGATAAACCCCAACTAGCTGTAGTATGGATGGGGCCACCATGGAAGGGGAAGTGAGTGTGGTGGGGGGGCGAGGTCTGTGTTGCGGTGGAGGGATGGGTGGTGTATCGTGGTCGGATGGGGGAGGGTGGAAACATGGGAAATTGTAACGGGGGTGGTGGAAAGGTTGGGATGGGGTGATGGGACGCAAGATATGAAACATAAGGGGTACTTGGATGGAAGTATTGTGCTTGATAGGAGGGGGGGATGGATGTAAGGGGGTGGGGAGGGATGCATGGATGGGGTCCTGTTGGTGGACTCTAGGAATGCATACCTTTTCAAGGTATATACACCAGAAGTATACTTTAATTATCAACTAGGGAGCGTACAAACTTAAGAGATGCTAGGAACTGTATCCGCACTATAGGGTGATCTTTGTCGTTCTAAGTGTTCAATGTATCCTAAAGAATGTTCTAAGGGAATAGGAAGTATTGTTCTAGGAAAGCTAGGAAGCAGCAAATATGCAGGTATGTAAATCCATTAATTGAAAATGCTAAAAACTGATAAATCTATTCTATTAATCCAATGCTAAAAACTGATAAATTTACTCTAGGAATTGAATGCTGAAAACATGTAAATCTATTATAGGAATTTCAATGTTGGAAAACTGGTAAATCTTTTCTAGGAATTTCAATGCTGGAAACAATTAAATTCTGTCTACCAAATCAATAACTGAAAGCGATTAAACCCTGTTCTATTCAAATCAAATGCTGAAACATTTAAACTCTATGTGATCAAACTCAAATAAAGAAAGTATGCATGAAATCATAGATCTGACTCGTTATCTGGAAATGGTATAAAAATAATGGAACTCAGATATAAAATATGCCTATGCAGATGGCACAAATAGGACTATAGAAAGTGCATTACGGAACTACGGACTCAGTGTTATCAAACTACGGAAGAAAATCGTTTGTGCTAAAATCAAAATCTAATGTCTAAACAAATACCAAATTAATTTCACGCATCATGATGATAGAAACAATAAGTAAAATGCATGAGAAATACCTGTAATGAAACATGAAACTCCTTATCTACGTATTGAGGGGGCCCTCCCCAACACGTATTTCAGGAGGGAAATAAACTTATGAACTCAAGGAATTAATATAACGTTGGTCTTTCATTATCAATTCATGACTTCATGTTTCAAGAAAAATTAAAACAAAACTATCTCAAATAAACAAATATGCTGAAGATTGTTTTTCGAAAATGTCTCCAGACCTCCTGCTATCCAAGAGGTCCCTATTTATTCTTACTTCTAACCTAGCTCTTGTTAAGATTCAATATTCTAAGAGAGATAACATTAGATTTACATTTGATTTCACAACAATAGCATATATAGGATCACTGAAAGAACAACAAGCACAACATAAACACAAGAGACACAATTTATCCTGGGAAACCCTCATGGGGTAGAAAACCCAACAAAGCTTCCTCAATATAGATGACCAACAAATACAAAGATGTAATCCCCAAACATGAGCTCCTTATCCTCCTTTGCATACATCTCCTTCTCCTATGCGAGTTTCACAAGTGAGTGTGTGAGAGTGTGAGTGTGTTAAATGAGGAACACACCTCTATTTATACACTACTCCGACTTAACTTACTAACTAGGTCGGCCCCAACTCTAACCACTGGGGACTTAAACACCCCATACAACTGACTCTGGGCCGACCCCACTAGGGAATTCTAATAACCCAAGTTACCACATTCTCTTGGAGGAATAAACATCTCCGGATATACAATAGGGTCTTCACGGAGGAATGAAACATCTCCGGAATAATAAAGTACAAATATAATATTCTTATAAGTTACAATATCTCAACACTCCCCCTTAACGAGAAGGATATTATAACAACATTTGTAGGAGCAAGGAGTCATCAACTACATGGTACATCTATAAATCATTGGAAGCTTTCTTTAACATCATCAGTAACTCAAACAGTTACTGAAACATCTTCAAGATCTTCAATACTGGAACATCAACATCTTCAGTAATGAGTTTTTATCTTCTGCATCACTCGAAAAGCTACAATATCATCATCATCTGGATCTCCCGATCAACAGAATCATCATCTGGATCTCTGATCAACAACATCATCATCTAGATCTCCCGATCAACAGTATCATCATCTGGATCTCCCGATGAACAACATCGTCTAGATCTCCTGATCAACAACATCATCATCTGGATCTCCCGATCAACAACATCATTTGGATCTCTCGATCAATAACATCATCTGGATCTCTTGATCATCAGTATCATCATCTGGATCTCTTGATCAACAACATCATCTGGATCTCTCGATCAACAACATCATCTAGATCTCTCGATCAACAACCTCATCCTCTGGATCTCTCGATCAATAGCCTCATTGTCTGTATCTCTCCATCAACAACATTATCATCTGGATCTCCCGATCAACATCATCATCTGGATCTCTCAATCAACAACATCATCATCTGGATCTCCTGATCAACAGCATCATCATCTGGATCTCCCGATCAACACCATCATCTGGATCTCTCTATCAACAGTATCATAGCAGCATACTCTGCAACACACATGATCCAATTACGGGATGATCAATCCCTCTCACTTTAGGACATAGGTCCAAGGATGATACAATCCTGATCCACTTACGGGATGATCAATCCCTCTCAATTTAAGACACCTATCATGTCTATGGATGATGCAGTCCACATCTACTTACAGGATGATCAATCCTTATCAATTTAAGACATCTCTCATGTCTATGGACGATGCAATCTAGATCTACTTACAAGATGATCAATCCTTATCACTTTAAGACATCTCTCATTTCTATGGACGATGCAATCCAGATCTACTTATAGGATGATCAATCCTTATCACTTTAAGACATCTCTGATGTCTATGGATGATGCAATCCAGATCTACTTACAGGATGATCAATCCTTATCACTTTAAGACATCTCTCATGTCTATGGACGATCCAATACAGATCTACTTACAGGATGATCAATCCTTATCACTTTAAGACATCTCTCATGTCTATGGACGATGCAATCCAGTCATGTACATTTTGAACCAACTTGTTCAGGGGCGATGCAGTTTTATCATGTATATTTTGAACCAACTTGTTTAGGGACGATGCAGTCCTATCACGTACATTTTGAAAAAATGTTTAGGGATGATTCAATCCTATCACGTCCACTAGGGACCACTTCTCAGAGACATATGTATACGGATCAATTCAGGGACCGAAGTCCAGGGATGATATAGTCCCTCTCGTCCACTAGGGACCACTTCTCGGAGACATATGTCTATGATCAATTCAGGGACAGAAGTCCAGGGATGATACAATCCCTCTCGTCCACTAGGGATCACTTCTCGACCTTATCGTTGATATCACCGACCTCATCGTCAGGACAGGTAACCTCATCATCGAACTCATCATCGGAATAGGTAACCTCATCATCGATACATGTATCCTCATCATCGATACAAGTATCCACATCAACAATTCAAGTATCCTCATCATCGATACAAGTATCCACATCATCCATACAAGTATCCTCATCATCGATACAAGTATCCACATCATCAATACAGGTATCCTCATCATCGATGCAAGTATCCACATCATCAATACATGTATCCTCATCATCAACCTTACCGTCAATATAGGCAACCTCATCATCGATAGAGGTATCCATATCGATACTAGTATCCAAGTATCATCATCGACCATATCACTCCCCCTTTCGAGGAGGGTCCTCCTGAACTACACCATGCTTGTCTCAAAAATACTCAACTTTACTCGAGATAGAGGTTTGGTCAATACATCAGCAACTTGTTCGTCAGTGCTCACATACTCGAGATTTATAGCTCCTTTCTGCACCATATCCGGTATATAGAAATATTGGATCTCTATGTGCTTTGACTTATCATGGAACACTGGATTCTCTGTCATCTTGATACAACTCTGGTTGTCACACAGGATCAGAGTGGAGTCCATCTCTAAGTCAAACAATCCTGATAACAACTTCTGAATCCATATCGCTTCACAAGTAGAAGAGCAAGCAACTATATATTCCGCTTCAGCTATGCTGAGAGCCACGCTAGACTGCTTCCTTCTAAACCACGAGATCATGGCAGATCCTAGACAATAACATCCACCCGATGTGCTCTTCCTATCTGATACACTTCCTGCCCAATCAACACTTGTGTAGCCATACAATCTGAAGTCATGATCTCCAAGATAATATAGACCAAAGTCTAGCGTACCTTTTAGGTACCTCACCACATGCTTTGTAGCTATCAGGTGAACATGCTTAGTGTTGATGTATATGTAACTTCGGAATGTATTTCACATATATGTATATTGTATTCCTATAGAGATGTTATTATTCCTCTATACGGAAGTGGTTGTATTCCTATAGAGATGTTATTATTCCTCTATACGGAAGTGTCGTCATTTATATTGTAAGTGTCGTAACTTATACTTGATGGGTTATTAGACCACCTTGTTGGGGTCAGCCCTGTATAAGTCATGTGGGTCAAAGGGTTATTAGAACACCTTATTGGGGTTCGGCCATGTGGGCCAAAGGGTTATTAGACCACCCTAGTGGGGGTCAGCCCAGTCAGCATTATGTTAAGTGGTTAAGTTGAGGCTGACCTAGTTGAGTAAAGGTCAAGTCAAGTTAGTGTATAAATAGAGAGTGTGTCTCTCTCATTTTACACATTCTATTCTCTCTCACACTCTCGGGAGAGTGGTGTACTTGTGGAGGAGGAGGCTTTGCTACTAGGAGAAGACTATCTCTTGTATTTTGCTTGTATCATTGCTCTATCTATCTTTGAAGAAGTTATTGGGGTTTTTCACCTTTATGGTTTTCCCCAAGTAAACTTCGTGTCTCTTGTGTGCTTGCATTATTGTGTCCATGATTGATATGCTGTAGATTTTCTGTACATGTTGTTCTCTCAATTAAGATCCTAGATCATACTGAAGTAAGTTCTGAAAATTTAACATGGTATCAGAGCTAGCCTGAAAGAAGGCATGATATGGCATGTATGACACTCGTTGCACTTACGATGCTAGGGCTTGATATAGCAAAAACCAGTCATCGTAGAACTTCCGCTATAAATCCATTTTGGCAACGTTTTCAAATCTGAAACTTTTACCGGTTGAAGATCAGATCCCCATGTACATTGTGTCCAAAGGAAAACCTCTAATGCGTTGTACTTTGTGATTTATGATCTGTACAATATAGGGTTTCTGCCTCTTCTAGATTTGAGTCAAAATCAGGTGACCTTGGGAAAAAGGTCATAACTTGGGCTAGGAAGCTCCAAATGAAATTTCGTAAAAATGGACAGGTAGTACATAGACTGTACTATTTCAAGAAAAGTTTGTAGAGGTTGAAGTTGAACCAGTGACACATGGCATGTCATACAAGTTTTCTCTTCTTTATTATCCCATAAATAGGTCACGTTGCGACACTTGGCATAACTCTCTCTCAGAGAATCCAATTGAGGTCAGACCTATCAAGATGGAAATATAACAGGTCGGGCTATCTTAGGAAAATGTTCCAGACCCTGTGGATCGAAAAGTTTAGAGTTACACCAGAAACAATCATGTACATATGTCTGTCAAAACATAATTATTTTTGAGCACCTTCATTCATGGCTTCCGGAATTTAGGGCTTCAAAGAAAGTTGGAATTTTTGTAATCGGAGACCACGTCTAGATGATACTCATCAAAATCAAAATTTAGAGACCAAGATCAGAATTTTTGGTTGGGAAGAAGACCGGGCTTGATCAGACCCTAGTTCGGGACTTTGATTGGAAAAGTGGAAAATTAGGGCTTCTTCAAAAATGGGAATTTTTGAAATCTGTGACCACGGCTGGAAGCTCCTCAGAAAAACAGAAGCTTAGAGATTTGGATCAAACCTTTTGATTGGGTAGAAGAGTGGGCTTCATAAAACCCTAGTTCGGGGTCATGTCCAGTGAATCCAAAAGTTTCAAAGGAAAAATTGAGGAGTGAAACTTTGCAGTTTTCAAATTCTGAATATACCAGCTTGATTAGCTCATCAAGGCGCATATTTCTATCCTTTCGGAAGTTTGAAATTCAAAGTTTGAATTTTTGGGGTTTCTCTAACAAACTCTAATACAACTCCAGATCCAGTTCCTGGAAATAAAGTGGATTGGTTTAATCCTAGAAGAGGATGGATTGGTCACCTGCATAAGTGAAGAAGTTTCTGTTCCAGAGGGAGATGAGACTAAGGCCTTACATAAGAAGATTTCAAGCAATCTCGCCAGGTATGACTCATCTAGGTATGTCTTGAGATTTGTTCATGATTAATTTTATGATATGTTTGTCTTCATGTTATTACGGTTAGAACAATCTTGATTTTAGACTTGTCGTATCACCTTAGTAAAAATATGAATGCATGTGAATGATAGAAGACATTCATTGATTAGGGTTATATGATTGTACTGATGCACTGTGGTGTTGTATGAGGTTGATGTTGCTTGCTAACAAGATACAGGTACATCAT
Organism: Larix kaempferi; assembly: GCA_027924585.1. Classification (NCBI taxonomy): domain Eukaryota; kingdom Viridiplantae; phylum Streptophyta; class Pinopsida; order Pinales; family Pinaceae; genus Larix; species Larix kaempferi. Next base: position 494,152 of record BSBM01001097.1, on the reverse strand, counting down.
GAAAGACAAATCAAGTTCCATGACAACATGAAGACAAAGACTCATCTATAATCTTTGATCACATAGAAGTTCTACTTACGAGGTATGTATGACTTTGTTCTATTATGCTTAACCTATGAGATATGCAGGTTCTAGCACTGGATCTCCAAATCATTGAAGAGAACAAAGAAGATTTTGTTTAGGTATGTTAGACATAACTAGCTAGCATGCTAATCCAGGTATGTTTTTCTTATATCAAGCTAGAATCCTACCTTGTGTTAGGATCTTATACTATTGTGTTGTTGATAATGATTATTCATGAAGTCATAGGTTTGAATAGTCATGGTTGTATGCATATTATGTTTCTTACCATAATTGATGATATGACTAACCAAGAAGAATCATGAAGGTATAGGTTTGAATAATCACGGGTTTTATGCATATTATATCTCTTATCTTGATTGATGATTTAACTAACCAGAAGAGTCCTATGATCAAATAAGAATATGTATGAGTAAAAGAAGACTTCCCTGAAACCTTGAATACTAATGCTTATTATTTCTGTTTGAAATGATCATGACTATACATGCTTAAGATTATTGTGTTTTGATAGTATTAAGAATATACTAATGAATGTATGAGATTACAAGGATAACACAATCATGATACTAATAAGCATACATAGTGATTAAGGATGGATATAGGTTCAAGGACAGGTAATCCAGGAAGCAAAGATCAAGAGGGATGACACTCCAGTTGTTCCTGCAAGGAAGCAAAGATCAAGAAGGAGCACACTTCAGTAGTTTCTGCAAGGATGCAGATATTCAGAGGGAGTTGACCACTTCTCACAATCCACATCATAATGGAGTTGCAAAGATTCAGAGGGAGTCCACCCAGTAACCAAACAAAGATAAGTATTTGAATTGTCATTTCTTACATAATGTTATTCAATGATGTATATTCTTATGTTCCTAGAATTAGGTTGTGTATTATGCATCTTAGAATAGTTGCATTGATGAACAATATACTACTAATATACATGGGTAAGTGGCCTATGGCACTGTACAACATTCCATTGCTACTTATCTAGAATGAAACCTCTTTGCTGACATGTTAGGAGTTGTGCACACTCTTAACAATGTTCTAGTAGAGATTGGAAGGCATCTAGAAAGTTACAAAATATGGATAAATGTTGTATTGAAGAATTGGCTAAGATAATTGCATGATTGTATGACATATTTCTTTATGTGTAAGAATTTGTTCTGAAAACTATGAGATGTTTTCTAATCATGCAATTTAACTTATTGTGTAGGAAAGATCGTATACCATCACCTACAAAAGAAGGATTACAACATTTGTTCAGCAACAAAGTTATCTATTGAAAATATTGAAGATATTGAAGTTCCCAGGATCTGGGAAGAATGCCATGATCAAGGAGTACCAGTCGATTCTAAAGAGGTTCAGGATGATGGACTGTAAGGATATGGCCACACCTATGGCATCGAACCTGAAACTTCTGTGTGATGCTTCATCTGAGTCGGTTGATATCACTATGTATCGTCAGATGATTGGGTCCTTGATGTACCTGACGAACACGAGAATAGATATTTGCTTTGCGGTGAACACATTGAGCCAGTTCCTGACGGATCCGAGGAGTGTTCACCTGGTTGTTGTAAAGCATATTCTGAGGTACCTGAAGGGTACAGTTGATTATGGGCTGAAGTATAATGCGAATCAAAAGTTTAACCTATAGGGTTATGTTGATTCAGATTGGGCAGGAAGTGCTACAGATAGGGATCAGGTGTGATGTCTTGGTTTAGTAGGAAGTAGTCCTTCGTAGCACTGAGTACAGCCAAAGCAGAGTATGTTGCGATGGATGAGCAGGTTGCAGATGTATTAACCAAGCCATTGGCCAGAGTGCAGTTTGAGTACTTTAGAGAGAGGCTTGGTGCACTTCAGATCAAGGTTCCTTCCAAAGGGAAGTGATGAGTCCGGAAGATGCAGATACACATGAGCTTTTCTGACATGGTTGATGTGTTCTCCCTTGGTTGTGATGTAATTGCTGAGCCATTTTTTACATGGTGGTAGATGTGTTCTCCCATGGTGAAAAAGTAAGGGCTGGAGCCTTCCCTGAATGGTGGTAAAAGTGTTCTCCCATGTCGGTGGTGTAAGTGCTGGATGATGTGCATCTGGGCTGTGCTTCGCGGATGATGAGATGATCTGAAGAGGATGATGCTTGTTATGATCAGTTGGATCATTGCATCATGTTGGATGATTGTTATGATCAGTTGGATCATTTATGTATATATGCATCATGTTAGATGCTTGGACCATGTATCTGTATATGTATCAGGTGGATACTGAGATCATGTATGTTGATATGTATCAGGTGGATACATTGTGTGGATCATGTATCTGTATATGTATTAGGTGGATACATTATATGATCAGGTAGATCATGTATGATGATATGTATCAGGTAGATACTTGGTATGCATCAGGTGGATGCAGTGTATGATCAGGATGATCATAGATAACGAGCTTCAGGATGTTGCTCCAGATGACATGCAGCAGGATGTTGCAGTGACGATGATCAGGATGATCATGTGTGCATCAGGATGATGTATGATGAGTATCAGGATGATACTTTGTGGCCGTGGATCAGGTTGTGCAGATGAGAATGTCTGGGAGATCCTATAGGTCGGCGTTGTGTACCTGTAACAGCCTGGGATGCTCTTTTGAGACATTGCTATGGGAGGACATGTAATTTGTGCCCTGGGAGATCTTCAGGTCGGAGTTGTGTACCCGTAACATCCTGAGATGCTCTTGCGAGGTTTTGTCCTATGGCATGTAATTTGCTCCTGGGAGATCTGGACAGGATGAAAAAGGCCTCAGATGCTTCAGCCAGGTTTTGCCATGACCACATGTAATTTGCTCCTGGGAGATTTGGATAGGATGAAAAAGGCCTCAGATGCTTCAGCCAGGTTTTGTGGTGAGATCACATGTAATGTGCTCCTAGGAGATCCGATAGGTAGAGTTGTGTGCTCGTAACATCCTAGCATGATTCATCCAGGTTTTGTGATGGGTCACATGTAATGTGCTCCTGGGAGATCCGACAGGTAGAGCTGTGTGCTCGTAATAGCCTAGGATGCTGTAGCTAGGTTTTGTGACACATGTAGTAAGTCCTGAGGATTCCACAGTATGGCCAGTGATGACGAAGACCTGTAGGTGGTGGTCCTACATCTAGTATGAAAAAGGACTGGCTCTGTAGAACTTCCTATGACGAGTAGATTCAGAGATTGATTGAGATAGCAGCAGTAGTGACGATGATGATGACTTGATGACGATTATCCAGTGACGATGATCCAGAGAAGATGACTTGTGCTAGAAGACCTGTGTCGAGAAATACCTTCCTAGTTAAGAGGGAGTGTTGATGTATATGTAAATTCGGAATGTATTTCACATATATGTATATTGTATTCCTATAGAGATGTTATTATTCCTCTATACGGAAGTGGTTGTATTCCTATAGAGATGTTATTATTCCTCTATACGGAAGTGTCGTCATTTATATTGTAAGTGTCGTAACTTATACTTGATGGGATATTAGACCACCTTGTTGGGGTCAGCCCTGTATAAGTCATGTGGGTCAAAGGGTTATTAGACCACCTTATTGGGGGTTAGCCATGTGGGTCAAAGGGTTATTAGACCACCCTAGTGGGGGTCGGCCTAGTCAGCGTTATGTTAAGTGGTTAAGTTGAGGCCGACCTAGTTGAGTAAAGGTCAAGTCAAGTTAGTGTATAAATAGAGAGTGTGTCTCTCTCATTTTACACATTCTGTTCTCTCTCACACTCTCGAGAGAGTGGTGCACTTGTGGAGGAGGAGGCTTTGCTGCTAGGAGAAGACTATCTCTTGTATTCTGGTTGTATCATTGCTCTATCTATCTCTGAGGAATTTATTGGGGTTTTTCACCTTTATGATTTTCCCCAAGTAAACTCTGTGTCTCTTGTGTGCTTGCATTATTGTGTCCATGATTGATATGCTGTAGATTTACTGTACATGTTGTTCTCTCAGTTAATATCCTAGATCAGATTGAAGTAAGTTCTGAAAATTTAACACTTAGGTTCCACTAGATCTTGACTCAAGGTGTTCACAACAAAGCATATATCTGGCCTAGTATTCGTCAGATACATCAATGACCCAATAATCTGTCTGTACAGAGTCACATCCACTAACTCTGATGAGTCATCAGCTTAACAGCTTCAAGTTGGAATCCATGGGAGTGGCCATGGATTTGCATTCCAACATATCAAATCTTTTCAAGATTTCCATAGCATACTTTCCCTAGTTTAGAAATATTCCTTCCGGGCCTTGCCATACTTCTAGACCTATGAAGTAATGCATAAATATGAGATCTTTCATCTCAAATTCTGTAGAGAACTTCTTCTTGATTTCCATGATTTGTTTGTCATTCCCTGTCAGAAAGATATCATCCACATACCGTAATAGTATGACAGGTTCATCATCCATAACCTTAAGGTAAAGGTTAGGATCAGCTTTACTTTTGGTAAATCCCAAGCTTATCAAGAAGTTATCAATTCTCCCTCTGTAACTGAACATCATTCACACTCTGCATTAAGTGATCTTTTGCATATCTATCCGTGCCATCTCCCGTCAGATGGGTGTACTGATATTATCTTCAAGATCATTTGAACTCTGTGGTGAGTTCCTTCTTGCATCCATCTAAGAGAAGAATTTCATCTGTATATAGACACCATCTTCAACCTTGTATCAAAGGTTGAAATCTGCATCACTCATGGTGATCATTAAGCTCATCAAATGACTATCGATCCCGGGTACCCATACATAGCTTTTTTCAATTGAATCTTGGGAGTTTTTTCGATTCACACTTCTTCTTCAATTACACCATTAAGAGAATGGTATTATCTAGCCACTTGGAGCAAACATCTCGTCATGATCCTCTTCCTCTTTCTAAGAGAATCTTCTAGCCACGATCCTTCTATAGTATGTTTGATTTGTAAGTCTTCTTGTTGAAAATCCATCACTTGTTCGGTGTTCATCATTCTTCATGATCTTTCCTACAAATCAAAGTTAATTACATGATTAGTAATACTTCATAATCATCAAATCGTGTTGACATGATGACCTATTATGCATACAGATATGATTCACATAGTTATGCAACTATCTTGACCAATACTTTGGCACAACACTTTTCCATATCTTGTATGCATACAGTGGCTATCTAGATGCCTTCCATCTCTACCAGAACATACTATCAAGAGCGTGCACATCTCTCACCATGTCAGCAAAGAGGTTTCATTCTAGACAAGCAAAAATGGAATGTTTTTCCAACTTACCGATCATATGCATATTAGTAGTATACTATTCAATGCTATACTATGCATGATATATTCTAGGAATACAAATATGCATACAACTATTACAAGCAATATCATTAACTATTCAAAGATTCAAATAACAAATCAAATACTTATATTTTATGTTTGTGTGGTTTCCTCCCACTTGATCTCTATAATAGCATCACGATTATAAGTCTTTGAACTTCTATCCATCCTGGACCACTATGCATGTTCAAGTGTGCACTAGTGTCATCCTCATGATCTCATACATAATCATACATTCATTAGTATAGTCTCAATAAAACATTATGATTCTAAATAACCTTAAGTATGTATGGTCATGGTCATTTCATACATAGGTATACTTACCTAATATCCAAACGCAAAGTAGGATTCTAACTTGATATATGAAAACATACCTGGATTATCATGCTTGGTTATGTCTTAACATACCCAAACAATATCTTGTTTGTTCTATTCAATGATTTAGAGACCTTGTGATAGAACCTTCATATCTCACAATAGAACAAAGTCATACATACCTCATAATTAGAGCTTCTATGTGGTTAAAGACTATGGATGAGTCTTTGTCTTCATGTCATCATGGTCATAGAACTTGATTTGTCTTTCTTGATGTTCCTGTATCTTGTTAGCAGACAACATCATCCTCATACAACACAACAGGTGCATTAGTAAAATAATAAGCGTCATAATGCTAATCAACGAATGTATTCTATCACTCACATGCATTCATTATCAAACAATCATAATTGTACTAACCTCAATAACATGAAGTCAAACATATTATGAACTTAATCAAGAAATCAGATTTCAAAACATTCTTGTGTCTTCTCAAGTCATACGTGACGAGTAGTCTTCTCTATAGGGGTAAAAACCTAACCATACAAGTTAGATCACTTGTAAAAAATCTTGTATATGTTCATGGTGCTAGGATTATGGAATATCAGTTCCATTTAAACCTTCTTCATTGCTGCCCTATGAGTCTCCCAACTTTGCTAGGGTTTCTTCTTACATGGAAACCCTAATCTTCAATCTCCTTCCTCCCACAACATTTTGATGGAGGATCAATATATATGATGAATGGATTCCAAATCCATTATCAAAGCTTCCAATGTTGTATTAGGTGTCTCCAACATTGTCTCATGTCCTTCTAGACCTAAAAACTGAAAAACCTAAGTGAGAGATTCTTCCTCCTCTTCTTAGATTTCCTCGGATGAGCCGTTTCAGATGTTCCGTATTGTTTCTGGTGTATCTCTGAAAATTCGGATTTGTAGGGTCTGAAACTTCGACCTGTGGTAACCTATCCTGTCATCTTTCCAACCCCAGAGGTATGAGCTTTAATGGATTCTCTGATAGATAGTTATGCCAAGTGTTGCAACATAACTTGTTTATGGGATGAAACAACATAGTGAACTTGTACGGAGTGCCACGTGTCACTGTTTCAACTTCGGCCTCTGAAAAGTGGACCTATGAAACCAAATTCCATGTCCTTACTGCCAATTTTTATAGAATTTCATTTTGAGATTCCTAGCCTGATATATGACCTTTTTCCCTAGGTCACCTATTTAGGACTGCATTCTGGAAGAGGCAAAAACCCTAACTTGTATGGATCATAAATCACAAAGTACAATGAATATGAGGTTGAGCTTCGGGAAAAAGGTACAGGGGGATGTTATCTTCGACCTGTACAAGTTTCAGATCCTGAACCTTATCCAAAATGGATTTATAGCGAAAGTTCCACGATGACTAGGTTTTGCTATTCAAAACCCTAACTTTCAAATTGTCGCAAGTGAGACAAGTGTCGTAAGTGCCATACATTGCCTTCCTTCAGGCTAGCTCTGATACCATGTTAAGATTCAATATGCTAAGAGAGATAACATTAGATTTACATTTGATTTCAGAACAATAACATATACAGGATCACTGAAAGAACAACAAGCACATCATAAACATAACAGACCCAATTTATCCTGGGAAACCCTCATGGGGTAGAAAACCTAGCAAAGCTTCCTCAATATAGATGACCAGCAAATACAAAGATGTAATACCCAAACATGAGATCCTTCTCCTTTTTTGCATACCTCTCCTTCTACTATGCTAGTTTCACAAGTGAGTGTGTTAAATGAGGAACACAACTCCTCTATTTATACACTACTTCGACTAAACTTACTAACTAGGTCGGCCCCAACTTTAACCACTGGGGACTTAAACACCCCATACAATTGACTCTGGGACGACCCCACTAGGGAAGTCTAATAACCCAAGTTACCAAATTCTCTCGGAGGAATAAACATCTCTGGATATACAATAGGGTCTTCACGAAGGAATGAAACATCTCCGGAATAATAAAGTACAAATATAATATTCTTAGAAGTTACAATATCTCAACAGCTCTACATTGTAAACAACAATCCTGGTTAACAGGAGTCGTTCCTATGAATCAGGAGAAAATGGGATCGCTGAGTCACTCATGATCTTCAGTATTGAGCTTGGTTACTTGTTAATTTTTCAGGTCACCCGCGCCCTGCTCACACACGCCTAAATTCATATGATTAGCACATTAAACACTTAAAGCATAAGAAAAGATAATCTCTAAACTACTTCATTTAATAATCAAAAAAATGCATTCTCCCCTACAAAAAGAGGTGTTTTCTTACCCTTTCTTGCTCGTGTGTGGTATAAAGGGGGCCTATAGAGTACTTATATCCTGGGCTCATCACCTGTATGCCAGGGGATACAACTGGAATATACGGTGGCTGAAAGGCCGGGGAGGGAGGAATAACGACACTGGCAGGCTGAGGTGCTCGCACCTGCATATACATTTATAACCTCATAGTTTAATATAGAAAAATATAAATATACACAAACAAATCATCATATTTGAAATTAAATTTATACTTTAATACACATGATACCTGCACACGTGGAGATCTGCTGATCCCTGGTGGCAATGGCTGGTCGCTGGAGCCTGCGAACGCTACAATTTTTAGATTGAATTTATAAAAACAGTATTAACAATATTAAACACAATGCCAATGAGAATGACAATGATAGTACTTAAAAAACATGACTGCAATTAATTTAGATTCAAGTTAGATGATAGTGGTTTGATGGGATTTGGATATTATATAAAGTTTTTATTGTATTGGTGCAGTCCATTTGTTCAAGACTTGGTAAAGAACATGGTTGTGGGGATCGTGTCCTTTGACCTATAATGGATTGGGCCCATGATAGGAACAAATGACCCATTCTGTGGTCATTCATTGAAGATAATGTGGCAAAGATGATTGACAATTTATGCTTGAAGTGTTTGATGGCCAAAGTTTGCATTGATGACAACACATTAATGACAAAGGTCAAAGTGATGACATGGAAAATACTTGAGTGGATAAATGGTAAACATGACAAGATTTGATGACTTGACAAGTGGAAAGCAAGCATGGCAAGTGTAGAATGCCTGAAAAAGTGAAGACATGACAAAGGATTGATGACAAGGACTTGATAATCACATTGATGACAATACATTAATGACAAAGAAATGGAAGAGTTAAGAACATGGAGCATACACATTACGGCAAGCACAATGGAGATGATGACATGGCTTGAGCAATGGAAAAGGTGACAAGTATGACAAACATGGCAAGCATCAAACATGGAAAGCAAGACAAGTGTTTATGACAAGCATGGAAGGACATGGAAAGCTAAGGACAAGACAAAGACAAGTGACAAGAAAGCAAGCTTGATGACTTCTCATGCATGGTGTTTGATGACATGGAACATGAAAATGAGGACATGCTTGATGACAAGAAGGATTGATAACTTGGTGACATGGAGGATGATGAATTGGAAAAAATAATCTTAGAGGACAGAGATAAGATGATGAGGTGGAAAAGGAAGATGTGCGAGCATTTGGAAGTCCCCTTGCGGGCATTTCAAAGCCCCATTGCAGGCATAATCAAAAGGACCCTGCGATCATTCTTTGAAGCACCCACTGCGGGCATTTGTGGTGTATTGCGGGCATATTGATAAGGGCCCTCGGGCATTTACATGAGATGATTGCATGCATAATCCAAGACCAATACGGGTAGGTGTTGATGGTCCTTGCGGGCATCAAAGTGGAACCCACTGCGGGCATTTTTAAGAGTGCATTATGGGCATATTAAGGGCATATGTGTGTCTCACATTTAATATTTTGAAAGGATAGAAGGTGACATGGCATGAAATTAAAATTATTATTAACTCCCTGATTGATGGATGGCCAGAATTAAATAGCTCATATTTGATTTATTTAATCATCTTTATGATAAAATTAAAATAAAGAGGACATGTCGGCCTCCTAATTGATGGTGATGAAGAGTATAAATAGAAGACAAGTTTCATTTTTAAGGAAGCATTGTGTGAATATTTCGGGAGTTTGAGGAGAGCTATGATTTTGGGGGTCAGGATGACTAAGGAAGGTTCGGTGAAGTAGCAGCAATAGTGGTGCAGCAATAAACTAATTTTTATCTCTAACCTTTTGGGCTTCACTAAGGCAACACCAGTGGTAGATTAATGACAACATGACCATGGACAAATGAAGATATGTCTGGGGATAGAATGAGGACATGATATTAAATAGAATGAATATTATCAACTTATGGACAGATTGTTGATGGATAGAATGATGACAATGTCACCTACAACAAATTGATGAGGGAAATTTCTCTCATCATTGGTCAAGTAAGAATGACAGTTTTTGGAATTTTCTCTCCCATTTCTATAATCATTAGAGGTATTAATGGTATAGCTACAAAGTTTGAATTTATTGAATATTTTCATATTCTTTGTTCATGTGATACCAAATTTACATAAACCATGGTGATCTCAATGGAGACTTAGGCAATTTCTTTGCAGTTTAGGTTATTTCTCCAAGCACCCTTTCTCTTGTACTTTATGTTGGTACTATGGAAGAAAACAACCAACATGATGAGTGTGTTCATTTTGAATTTACAGATCTTCACAACGTTCTGAGGTGCTTATCACCACAGATGAACACCTTACAAGAGGTAATTTTGCATATTAATCAAAGTATATGTAGTCATCATGAAGACCAATTTGCTAGGCTTTTGGATATGGAAAAGAGAATGGCAGCATAGAGTGAAAGGTTAGATAAGTTGGCTACATATTTAGAAATGCCTCGTAACATTACACCCTATAGTTTCCATAGGTTCAGTGAATGGTATTCGTCCAAAAGACTTTGCAGTTCAACGGGATTTTGGTGATTATGAAGACATAGAATAAGCACAAGTAGCATCATAGATGAAAGAAGTTGAAAATGGAGAAGCAAAGAATGCTTAAAGTGAACATGAGCACATGTCTAGTTTTCTTAGGTTATCATGTTTTATAAGGTTTCATTTTTGTTTGGTTGGATTATATGAATTTATAACTCTCAAATAATTTAGACAATATGATAAACACAACTGTAAAATATGATGATAATATGATAGACATGTTTTGTGAGAATTATTCATTTTCATTTAGTTTTAAATGGTGATAATATAAAAAATGGTTACTCAGTGCTAATTAATTTGTAATTATTGAACACAAGTTACTCATAACTAGATCTAATTATTCAAATCAAAGAAGTTACATGTGTGTATGGTGCCGCAATCTCCTCTGCTGCTGTCATGAATCGGTCTAGGTCAAAGGAACCGATGTCCTCCCACCTAGGGGATGGAGACTCGGCCCTGAATAACTGTACATTAAAACAAATAAAGTCAACACTGTGTAATTCAAAGTTAAATATATTAAAAAAATACGATATCAAATAAAATACAATAAATAGTTGAACATTAAAAAAAACAATAGCTAACCTGGTCCATGTAGCTCTCTGTGGCATGCTACTGCGTAGGACCATGGCAAGAATGACCACAGTGGAAAAATGATGTGTTGTTGTTTCGGTCGAACTAGATGGCCTTGTCTGGGTTCCACTTGTACCTGGCATGTCCCGACCACCACCCATAGACCGTGCAATTATGTGTGTCTCATTGATGTCCTCCCAGCTCTATGAAGACATAGCCACAAATGTGGTATGTCTAAGAAAATGACGTGTGGCACGTTTAACTGAGTCATCAATCTCATCTAGGCCACTACCAAACCCATGTGGATGAGGAGCGGGGTTTGGCTCTTTCCTAGGTGCAGGAGGTCCTCTAAGTGGGTTGCGGTGGGCCTGAGGTCGATCTTGGGCAGAGCCAAGATCGACACCCTAAAATTCAGTGATGTCAAAATAATTGACATGGTAGCCTAGCTCAAGCTTAGCCCACAATTTCCTAAGAAAATACTGTGGGACCTCCAAATTATTGCACGGGGGCCTGTCAAACACCATAAACTATCTCTTTCTCTAGTTATCTCTCCATGGCTGGTAAATACACTAGTCCATGCAAACCCGTATCTTCCTCACATCTGGAGGCTGTCTTTTCCTGGGATCTATGAATTTTTTGTACAACTGTGCTTTCGTGATGTTGAGGTCTTTAATTTATTCTTTGGATACCCCAGTGGAATAGTGCTCCCTCATTCGAGCCCTATATTGGCTCAGATTTGTGATATCACCGTGGCAAATGTTGATGGATTCAATGATGTTTTGCAATGATGAAGCAAGGGAAACCCGAGAGGGTTCCTTGGTGCTCTTCAATTCATCGCTTAATACCCTTAATTTGTTTAAATCTTGGTGTAATTGATCCTCAGGGTTTTCAGATGGTTCACCACCAAGTTCATTGTTTGTTCCAATGTTGATGTTATCTTCTGATTGTTCGGTTTCATTGGTTTCCTCTGATGGTTGTGGTGTGTTTGTCATTTTGTTAGGTGTATTTAATCTGCAATGACAATTTATTGGTTTTTTAATTGATTGTAATTTTTTTTTAATTTAAAATTGCAATGGAAAATAAAAAAAAAACAAAAACTTGATTCGTTGAGCACCTACCTAGAGGCAATGTCGGCAACGTAGTGGAGGTTCGGATTGATGCTGAGTAGGAGGCTTTGGGTGCTCCAAAACGCATTCGCATGGTCTTTGTTTGGCCGCTCCATGCTCGCGGGTTTGTTATTGTGATAACAAACCCGTGCTCTGTTTTTTTATAAAAAAAAATAGGCACACGCATGCGTTAATAACGCGTGCGTGCATATGTTTGCGTATGCATTAATAACCCGTGCACGCTCATTTTGTCCATGCCAACTCAACAACATGGACGTTTAGCATTGCCGAAGTAGGGGCACGTACGCGTGTTTGAATGTGCATGTGCGCTCTTGTTTTTTTTCCGCTCGCACGCTTCTATTGCGGCCTTTTTGGGTACCAGCTTCATGCGGGTACCCTAATAGTTTCATTAAAGAGTATGGATTTTTATGAAATTCAATAACCAAATATAGGAATTCAGAAATATAGAAATTCTGAAATTAGAGAAGATAGAATATAAAAATTTTGAAATTAGAGAAGGATATAAAAAATCAAATCATCAATTCTTTTTTACAGTTAATTTTTTTTACATTCCTTTTTACAATTAAAAAAAAGACCTATATTAAAAAATAAAACCTATAAAAATTTATAAAAAAATAATTATGTGTTATTTTCATATCTTGTTATTTAATATTAATGTTCATTATACTTGTTAGGTAACCTCTGTTTTTTCTTATTTAATATATTTTAATCATTATCCTTATTATTATTTGATCTTTGTTTATTTTTATTAAATATAGTTTAATCATTCTTATTATTTAATTTTTCCTTAATAGTATATGATAAGTAAAGATAAAATATTCTTGTCAAGAATATGGTGGTCCGTTGGTGGGGTTAGATGGATTTAATTCCATCCACCCAAATATGATAGTCTGTTGGTGGGGTTGGATGGATTTCATTCCATCCACCCAAGTTCAATTCCATTAAAAAAAATAAAATAAAATATTCCTTACATTTCCTAAATATTAACACTAAATTCAATAAAAAAAATATAATTTAAAAAAAATATTACTTTTAAAATCCTTTCCCAACTGTGCAAACACATCCCCGTAACTACAAAATTACAATGACTTATTTTCAGTGACTTAAAAAATATCCAACATGATGTTCATATTCAAATAAAATTTAAAGTTACAATGGATCCACCGCATGTTTTTTATTATTTAATACTTATTTAAAGAGGTGTGATAATTAAATGTTGAAAGCAAAATTTGTTGAAGTTTTGAATTTTTATTTTGTCCGTCACATTAAAATTTACCTATACTGGAAAATAATATTTTTATTAAGAAATTTAATTTTGAATTAAAAGAGAACAATAGACATTTATCCATATTTTTTGTTGACCATGAACTCGAAAATCGAGATCGTGCAAGGTGGAACTAAGCAACCTAATAACAATGGCATATGTTGGCAGTATGTATCTGAAGTAGGTTAAGCGTTAAACTTAGTAAGCAAACAAAACATGAAACCTAGAATCATTTTTGGAAGTTAATGTCAAGTCACATGTAATGTACCATACCAATATTTGCAAGGTTAACATGTTGCATCTATGATGTAATTGATTGTGATATTTTATTGTAAAGGACTAATTCAGCCCTAGTGTAAATATAATAATGCTTTGTGTAGAGGCAATTTATTAAAAGAATACATTGCAATCAAAATTGTTCTATGAGGTTTTTTCCTTCCTTTGTCAAATTAAGTTTAATAAGACCATTTTCTAAGGTATGGACTCTTTTGGATTCTTCAAGTAATTTTGGATTCCTCAACTATTATTGCAAGTGAACTTGTACATATGGAAAGCCCAAACTGCAACAAATCTTTCACGGAAGTGAAGTTGTCGATGTATTATCCATGATGCACTTTGATGAAAATTTGAGAAAATAAATTTATTGTGTTTTGATTCATTCATAAGTGAAAGCATTTAGTTTTTTAATATAGGTCATTTTATTTTAATTTTATAAAAATGGAATAATGCAAACTTATATAATTTGACATGGATATTTGAATACATAAAAATTCCTCCTATTTTTTGGGCACAAGTTCCTCGTTTTTTCTTTTGGTCATTCACTTTCCCTTAGCTATAAATGGATTAGAAAAAACCACTTTCAACTTCAAACTTGTTTAAAAGCCTTTTTTTCTCTAGTAAAAGTAATTGTTGCAACTAATTACTAAGACTACAATAAAATAAAATGTTAATGAGTGTTAACCTATCCCAATATCAAAATAACAAAAACAGTTTTATATTTAAGAAAAAACACACAATAGTTTCATTAAAATTTATTTTTAGATTATTATCAAATTTATAAAAGAAAATGAAAATAACATCTTACTAGAATTAGTAGCTCCAAGTCCATGGCATCCAGGGGAAAGAACTTTCAAACTCTCTAGAGAAATGAGTGTCTATATTAAGCAGGTGCTTCTAACTTATTAGATCAAAAAGCAAGACTGCAGGTGATGCTTAGTAAATTCAGTAGGTAGATGGGTGATTGGGTTAATTCTTTCATTAACAAAGTTTAAAACCGGCTTCTCCTCCGTAGGTATTTATAAGAAATAAAGAAGAAATTGAATGAAAGCAAAGTCATCCTCATTAAAGGAAAACCACACACTTACTCTTCAATGAAATGGGAAAGCTTTAATGAAGTAGAAAAGTTCAATCAAGATAGAAATCTCCATTATTACATATATAATAACAACCACCTACCCTATACTATACCTATATCTTTAACAATTTTTTTTCACAATAAAAAACTATATTTTATAAAAGAAATATAAAAATACAATATACCAGCCAGAATACACATATCTTAACATAACTTAATAGGTCTGACCGTTTAAAAAAATAATTAATCGTCAAAAAACGTGCTAGAGAATTGTTTGTCCATTCTTTGATACGGTTTGCTAATTTTTTTAAGACAGAAAAAATGCCTCATGACATACATACTTCCGTCATACGATGCTTCTATTCGCAAAAGGAAAGTTGAGTAAAAGATAACGTACAAGGCATTGCTATTATTATTATGTCCCCGACATATATGAATCGGTCAGGGGCATTAGTCTGGGTTGCTGTTGATAAATATTTGCTGGAGGCAATGTTTAACTTTAGAGTTGGTAATTTTTTTTTTTTTTTAATTGTAAATTGGTTGATTTGTTGGCTTGTGATTGGGGCCGTCCACGGTGACGCCCGCCTCAGATGGTGTGGCCCAGGAGGCGGCGGCGCGATGGCGTCACGCCTCGTTGCTTGGGATGTCCTCGGCTGTTGTGACCGAGGTGGTTTTGGGTGTGACCGAGGCGGTTTTGATTCGAGGTCTTAAATGCGAGCAGTGTTCGAGGTTGGTCATTTTATTGTTCCGTCCTTCCGCTCTATTGCTGTAGCTGGAGATGTGTCGTCGTTTGAGCTCCGGTGTGGAAAGAAGCTGGCTGTGGGTTCGAGGTCTTAAATGCGAGCAGTGTTGGAGGTTGGTCATTTTATTGTTCCGTCCTTCCACTCTATTGCTGTGTCTGGAGATGTGTCGTCATTGCAGCTTCGGTGTGGAAAGAAGCTGGCTGTGGGTTCGAGGTCTTAAATGCGAGCAGTGTTGGAGGTTGGTCGTTTTATTGTTCCGTCCTTCCGCTCTATTGCTGTGGCTGGAGATTTGTCGTCGTTCTAGCTCCGGTGTGGAAAGGAGCTGGCTGTGGGTCGTCATTTGCCATTGTTCCATATCGAGATGTGTTTTTCTTCGGCTCCGGTGTGGAAAGAAGCTGGCTGTGGGTCGTTCTTCCGCTGAGGTTTTTCACTTGCAAATTCGGTGGCAATGCGGCAGTTCGTCTGGTTCAGTTTCGACGTGGTTTTTTTTTGTGTTTAATGCGAGGTGTGTGGTTTTGTGTGCATTGTTTGAGGTGTTCCACGGGGTTTTGTGTGGGTTGTCCTTCTGCTGTGGTGTGGAAAGACGTTGCGTGTGGGTCTTCCTTCCGGTCCTGATGTCCTTCACTTGCAAATTCGGCAGCAATGGTGTAGTTCCTCTACTGCAATTTCGACGTGATCTTTTTTGTGTTTAATGCGAGGGCTGGGGGTTTCGTGTTGTTGTGGTTTCGGCAGTTGTGAGGTCGTGGTTTCATATGCACTGTGTTGGAAGTCCAGAAAATGGGTGAGCAAATAAAATGGTTGGATGCGATGGCGAATTTATGTTGCACATTTATTTCGCTATGGTGGGCTGTAATTTATGGCGGGTTTTTGGTGGTTTTATTAGCGTTCTCGCTTCAGCCTCCTCTACCATTTTCAGTTGTGTTGTTGTCTTCTCGGCTTGGGCGATATCTGCAGCTGTTGCTTTCTGCCGGTTTGAAGTCTCATTGCTGGTTCGCTGGTTCAGGTATGCGTTTTCCTTCTTTTGTGCAATTTTTAAATGAAAACAAAAGACAGGGTTTAGGGTTTCAAATGTAGCAGGGCCTGTTCGTTGGCTTCTTGTACTTAGTTTATTTTTATTTTTATTTTTATTTTTATTTTTATTTTTATTTTTATTTCGAAGACATGATAAATGATTTTGCTGCATCTGGGTTGAATTTTTCATTTGCAAAGGAATGGTTGTCTTTAGTTGTAGACGGTTGCTATCGGAATTGACGTTTAATCAAATAACTTAATTAGGATTTTTGGTGGTTTTATCAGCGTTCTCGCTTTAGCCTCCTGTATCGTATTCGGTTCTGTTATTGTCTACTTGGTTTGGACAATATCTGTGGCTATTGCTTTTCGCCGGTTTGAAGTCTGTTTACTGGTTTGCTGGACTAGGTATGCCTTTGCATTTCTTTGTGCAATTTTTAAGTGGAAAGAAAAGACAGGGTTTAGGGTTTTAAATGTTACAGAGCCTGTTGATTGGTTTCTTCTAGTTAGGGTTTTTTTATTTCGAAGACACGATAAATGATTTTCTGCATCTGGGTTGAATTTTGCGTTTCCTTGCTTTTTCCCGGTTTGAAGTCTCTTTACTGGTTCGCTGGACCAGGTATGCGTTTGCATTTCTTTGTGCAATTTTTAAGTGAAAAGAAAAGACAGGGTTTAGGGTTTTAAATGTAACAGAGCCTGTTGATTGGTTTCTTCTAGTTAGGGTTTTTTTATTTCGAAGACACGATAAATGATTTTTTGCATCTGGGTTGAATTTTGCGTTTGCAAAGGAATGGTTGTTTTTAGTTGTAGGGGGCTACTATCGGCATTGATGTTTAAGCAAATAAGTTAATTAAAAACAGGGTTTAGGGTTTCAAATGTAACAGAGCCCGTTGATTGGTTTCTTCTAGTTAGGGTTTTTTTATTTCGAAGACAGGGTAAATGATTTTTTGCATCTGGGTTGAATTTTGCTTTTGCAAAGGAATGGTTGTTTTTAGTTGTAGGCGGCTGCTATCGGCATTGGTGTTTAAGCAAATAAGTTAATTAGGCCATCAATTAAGTTAAGATGGACCATTTTTCAGCAAACGGAAGCAATTCAGTTATGGAAAATTGGTTCAAAGGGGCAATGCATTGAAGCTCGAGTAGGGTCTGGAAACAATATGTTTATGAAGATATGTGTTTGAAGAGGAGCCTCGCATAGGAGGTAGCCATCTTTAACATATGAAGTTGGTTTCTAGTGGCTTTTTCGACGTGGTTTTCTTTGTTTTTGATTAGTTTTTATATAGAGTACTGTTGCTTTGATTTGATTATTTTGTTTCAAGTTGCTGCTTCACGGGCACAATGTGAGCAACCTTGATATAAATGCCTGTTCCTGTAGCAATTTTCGCTTCTAGGTCTGCAGCCACCAGAAGTGGCGAGTGGTTCATCCCATTCCTGCTAGTCCTTCCTTCTGCATGCATGTTATACACAGTAATCAGGACTAAACTTTAGAGAATTTTGATTTCATGTTACGAGGACAAAAAAATATTGGCACCACTCGTTACCAGAATGCTGATATATTGGAAATCAGCTTTGATAGTGTTAAATAATGTTGTGCGAGGGTGGTGGTGTGGTCAAGTGCACAAGTTGATTCACCCACTATGCCCACGTTCATGGTAGTGAATTCCACATATGGGTGCTTCTTAGTAATTAAATTGAAAAGAGTGGTTCTTCTTGAAGTAATTAGTGCAAGTGTCTTTTTGCATTATATAATCTTACTTTGCAAGCATTGGCAAGTTAAAATCCAAAAGGACAGAAAACACAATTGTTACCTGCAATTGTTTAAGTTTTACTACTTTTCCATCGGGCAGCACTTTTGCTATGACTGTTTCATTGTCATTTTCGTTTGCAATGGCTTTAGCTGTGCCTTGGTTGTCGCCTGTGGCCATAATGTCTTTCAATGACAAGGTGGCCAGAATATTCACAATGTCCATTGCTTTTGGCTTCATTGGATTTGATATGGGAATAACTGCAAGTGCAACTAATACTTTTGTTTTGGCTTGTTGTTCAACCATTTGAAGATATTTATCAACATCTGTTGCCATAGAAATTCTTGATCCTAGGATAATCTGCCTGTTGCTAGCCACTATTTCTTGCTGTTGACCACAGGCTTGATGGCCTGGCCTGTCACACTTTGAAAATCTTGTGCTTCGAAGAAATTGCATTTGTTTGAGTCTGTTTCGTTTTTCAATTTTGTGGCATGCTCAACGACTGGCTTTGACATAGGATGTTCACTGTTACTCTGCAATCATTATAAATAATTAATCATAATATTAATATAATATTATATAGCATTTATAAATTAATATAAATGTAGTAACAATTAAATATAATAATATTAATATGTTGCATATTTATTAATATTTTATGAAATTAATGAATATATTAGCAGGGTGATCATTATTAATGAACGGTAATAACTGTCATTATATCAAATCCTTTGGGAGGGTTTACTCAATATAAAAAACAGGGGTTTTAATACTTGCCATCAATACCCAATTTGCATGTTTCCATTTGAGGTTTTTTTTGGATATTGTCATGACCTAAATTTTTACAGAGACAAAAGTAATTTTATTGGGGCATCGTTGGGGTATGATTTACATACATAAGTTCAGTGGTATACACTAGTTATATAATGTTTTTCAATCACCAGGTGCCCAAAATATTCACAATGTCCGTTGCTTCTGGCTTCATTGGATTTGATATGGGAATAGCTACAAGTGCAACTAGTAGTCCTGTTCCGGTTTGTTGTTCAATAACTTGAAGATATTTATCAACATCTGCTGGCATAGAAATTCTTGATCCTAGCATCGTCTTCCTGTTGCGAACCACTGCTTCTTGCTGTTGACCGCAGCCTTGATCCCCTAGCCTGTCACAGTTTAAAAGTCTTGTGCTTCAAAGAAATTGGATTTGTTTGAGTCTGCTTCGTTTTTCAATTTTGTGGCATGCTCAACGATTGGCTTTGACAGAGGATGTTCACTGTTACTTTGCAATCATTATAAGTAATTAATCATAATCTTAATATAATATTATATAACATTTATAAATCAATAAAAATGTAATAAGAATTAAATATAATAATATTAATATATTGCATATTTATTAATATTTCATGAAATTAATGGATATATTAGCAGGGTGATCATTATTAATGAAGGATAATAATTGTCATAATATCAAACCCTTTAGGAGGGTTCACTCAATATAAAAAACAGGGGATTTGATACTTCCCATCAATACCCAATTTGCATGTTTCCATTTGAGATTTTTTTTGCATAGTGTCATGAACGAAATTTTTACAGAGACAAAAGTAACTCTATAGGGTCTTCGTTGGGGTATGGTTTACATACATAGGTTCAGTGGTATGCACTAGTTATATATATACGCTTTTGTACAGATTATGGGAAATAATGCTTGTTTATCAATTGCATAGGGCAATAGGTCCAGGAGGTATCTGCAATCATGAAACATTTTCTTTTACATCACTAGATTTGATACTTCATAATTTTTTTCAATGACTGTGTTTTTGTTATTAAAAATAACTCATTTTTAAGCCATGTATGGACTGAGATGCCATATATAATTTGACGCTATATGACATTTTTAAATTTTCAAGCAATATTGTTAGCTTGGCATGTACCTTATATCATGCTGCAAACTAAGATGCAAATTTAAGTAGCTGTATGTGGCAGTAAATGGTTGCATTATAGATCCTACAGATCCTAACTGTATTTAACATATTTAACTTGTAACTTTCAGATTCTGGATAAAATATTTTAACAGCATCATATTTAATTTGTACTTTTCAGATTCTTCTTCGATTCATGCAAGTCTTCTGTATTAAATGTCTTTTCAGATCCTATTTCAATTCATCGAAGTCTTACTTGTTAAATGAACCCGACCATTGTAATATTAATTCTACATGTCAAAATTAACAAAACATCTAAATGTCAAGATATGACACCACAACAAATATATATGCGTTCTTGTGAAAGTTTCGGGTCTTACATCCGGATTTAATGAGCCCCATTATTCAAATATTGTGTCCTTAACACAAGTATCATTTATTATGTTCCTCACATCTATTTTTTGGTCAGGGACATTAGTTTGGGTTGCTGTTGATAAATATATGGTGGATGCAATGTTTAACTTTAGACTTGGAAAAGTTTGTTTTTTTTTTAAATTGTTGATGGGTTTTTTTAATTGTTGCTGGCTAGGGTCTTTTGAGAATTAGGAATGCTCTAGGTAATTGGCGTTGCACCTTCTAGTATGTATATATTCAAAAGTCCATTTAGAACAATGCACCAGGGAAGCCATGGTGATAGCCTTGAAATTGTCAGTTATGTTCATTGGGAAAACAATAATAAAAAATATAATGAAACAACTAAGAATCATCATGCACAAGCATGAACATACTTTTCAAAGGGACATTTAGGAGATTATAATATAAATGGCTCTGTTCCCATCAAATGCAAAGAAGAAGAAATGGTTCATCGATCTGATATCGAGCCATCCTTCATAGTCTATTGGCACTATTGCAGCAGCATAGAACAATGCGCTAGGGAAGTCATGATGATACCCTTGAAACTGTCAGTTATGTTCATTGGGAAAACAATAGTAAAAATATAATGAAACAACTAAGAATCATTATGCACAAGCATTAAAGTAATTTTCAAAGGGACATTTAGGAGATTAAAATATAAATGGCTCAGTTCCCATCAAATGCAAAGAAGAAGAAATGGTTCATCGACCTGATATCGAGCCATTCTTCATAATCTGTTGGCATTATTGCAGTAGCAAGGATATACTAGCTTGATTTGCTGATGTTGACAGGTCTATGTTTTGTTTTTCTTTCTACAATGCTTAATTTTCTGTTTGCTTTGATTTGCTCTGTGCTCCAAGATAAGGTGATCATAATATCAAACCCTTTAGGAGGGTCTACTCAATATACAAATAGAGGTTTTAATACTTGCCATCAATATTCAATTTGCATATTTTCATTTGAAATTTTTTTTTTGTATTGTCATGAACGAAATTTTTGCAGAGACAAAAGTAACTCTATTGGGGCTTTATTGAGGTATGATTTACATACATAGGTTCAGTAGTATGCACTAGTTATATATATCTATATATATCTATATCTATATATATATATAGATATATAGATATATATATGGTTTTGTGCAGATTATGGGAAATAATGCTTCTTTATCAACTACATAGACCAATAGTTCCACGAGGTATCTGCAATGATAAAACATTATCTTTTACATTAGTGCATTTTATACATCAGAGTGTTTTCCAATGACTTTGTTTTTGTTTTGAAGCTTTTTAATACTCCCAAAAACTGTTACCAGAATTTTCCTTGAGAACATCTGGTTCTAATCTTCTCGACTGCATATGTAGTATGATAGTTATCTGGTTCTGATCTTCACTATTTGACATATACCTTAAATTTCGCTGCAAGCCATCTAAAATATTAAATGGCTTATTTATTGGCTAATTCATAGCGCAATATATTAAAAACAAGTCATTTTTAACCCATGTATGGACTGAGATGGGATATAAAATTTAACTGTATATGGCATTTATAAATTTTTAGACATCCATGTTAGGTCGGCATATACCTTAAATTGTGCTGCAAGCTAGGATACAAATTTAACTAACTGTGTCTGACAGTAAATGGTTATTATAGAGAAGGGAAGTGTCAAACTTTTAATTACCCTTTTTAAATATATGCTAAGTTCTGCGCAATGTAAGTCCTTAGTTCCTTTTAACTGTAGTGTTGTCGAAGTCACATCCCCATAGTAATTTATTTTGAGATTTGCAAGATATTTTTTGTCAAATCTAAATCTTGGTTCTCGTATAGAGTTGTGCGTAGCATATCGACAGTTTGAGTGTGCTTATGTTTTGTTGAGGCAACTTGCAAAGACAAAGGAATTTCATTTGGTTTGTAGATGGTTCAGTTTTGCAACATACATTTTTCTGATCAAACTATTGAAGTCTAAGTGCTGTCTATATGGCTGGAAGGATAAAACTTTTTCTGATCAAACAACTGAAATCTAACTTCTCTATATATGTTTGGAAGTACAAAACAATGTCTTTTTCTCTTATTAAGATAGGGAGGAAAGCATCTGCTTTTCATCCTTTTTGGAAAGTACAGATTCATTTTGCTTTATTTAATTTTCTAAAACAGAAACCTGATTGTGTATGCTCGGGCCAATGACGATGCTTTCTGTTTAACTATAGTTATCAAATTCATGTTTCTTCAAACTAAGAGGATAGGAGACTTTCTTTAGGGGACTAGCTGTGGCCAATTTTCGGGAAACAGCAGAAGATGGGACATGAGTTTTCTCCTAAGATCTGCTTGCAATGGCAAGAAACTAAGATTCTACATTCTCCCATCAACCTCATGCTCCCAAGGGTCAAGGTAGCCCTAGGATGAGATTTATCTCATGGGAGGAATACTTGTATATTCGTTAAAGTTAATTCATAGTGGAATAGATTAGAAAAGTGATCCTCTGGGCAAGGAGCAGTGTATCCCTTTGTAAATAGGAGAATGTTATAGAAAATAATTTCAAAAAACTTGAATATTGCAGAAAGATGATTCAAAACAATGATTGCATATTCAGTCTCTAATTTAGTCTTGCAGTAGCAAGTGTTGATATTAGTCTTCAGATACTTGAATCTTGAACCAATGCCCCCACAAATTTACAAAATTATAAATAAATAGTAATTTATTATTGCTGATTAAACATAAATAAACATAGGGTAATGCACAGATCTGATACCCTTGTCATTTACATTGATCGAAGTGAATAGATGAAGCTTTGAAGATTGACTGGTTATCAATTATCTAGGATCATGAAATGAATATGATATATTACCTATGAAAATTGAAATCATCTGTTCTACTCTCATATAGATTTCAGAGTTTATAGTGGATAGTTTAATCATTTGTGTAATGTCTTTATCCCTAAACTATCTGCCATGTGGCCTCAGTTTCAGTCCTTGTGATGGGATTCTTGTTTGCTGAACTTTAGACTGTGTTCAAATGTTTGAATATTTGTAGTTGTTCCTACTATCAAAGTTATGGATGATATATTAGCTTCCAAAATCTTTAGAATATGCAAGAGTTTGTCCTTTTGTATTTAGGAATTGTTTATGAATATGTGTGATAGATGTCAATAGCTATTTGAAAAGTCTATTGAGGTCATTGTTTGATCAAAAGTAGCAAATAAAAAAATAGTTTTTTTCTATTTTGATTTTTTTTTGCGGTATCATGAGTGTGAGAAGATTCTTGGGTGCTGCCATTGGATTCTGAGCCATGTGAAAAATGGTGCCTTGCAATAAGGCACTTCTTGAGAACCTTTCCTTTTTGGGAATCTTGGTGCATTGCTATTTGTAGATTGCAAATGATATGGAACATCCCTAACATGTCACCAGGTTTCATATTCAAAACCTGGGAGATGCTGGGTGTTAAAATTTTAAAATTTGGCAGCAGAAGATGGGACATGACAGAATACATGCCCACAAAAATTTAGAAGATATAAATAACTGGCGATTTATTATCGTTGATTGCACATAAATAAGCATAAGGCAAGCCACAAATATCATATCCTTCTCATTTACATTGATGGAAGTAAATAGACCGGCATTTGAAGATTGGATAATTATCAAATATCTACCATCATGAAATGAATATGATACATTGCTGATGAAAATTGAAATCATCTCATCTACACTCATACAGAATTCAGAGTTTAGAGTTGGAAATTTATTCATTTGTGTAATCTCTTTATATGTACACTATTTGCCTTGTCATTTCAGTTTTAGTCTTCGTAATGGGATGCTTGTTTGCTGATCTTTAGACTATATTTAAATGTTTAAATATTTGTAATTGTTGCTTCTCTCAAAGTTAGTTAGTGCTCCAAGCTGCCACTAGATGACACTGGATGTTCACTGTCAACTTGTAAATGCATCTGATGTCACTATTCACTATTGTATATACAGTTGGCAGTGCCATGATCTTCCGTTGAGTTATAATGGCTTGTAGATGCCTTTTCCAAATATGTTGTAAGCTGTTGTTGTCTACAAACTCTGGGACAGATTCTGTATAGAAAAACATGTGCATAAAAGAGAACCTTCTACGGATTGCTGTAGCTATAGGGTGTTTTCAATAGGGCTGCTGAATGTTGCTGTAACCTGTGACCATGTTTAATAGGCTTGCTCAAGCCCAAGAAGAGAGCGCAGCTAACTTAGGGCAATTTTAAATTTTTCAAGGAATATGAATCAATTATTTTAAGAGAAAAAGTGTGTCAAAAAACTGCAATGAACTGACCTAGGACCAGAAGATACCATGAACTGAATTTTTGGGAGCAGACCCAATTGATGGATAAAAAATAAGAAATTTTATTTCTTATTTTGATTTTAGATATTTATTTGCTTTGAATAATTTTACTGTGACCGATCCATCAATATATATATATATATATTCTTTTTTTCTATTTTCTTGAAATGGAACTGACCTATGACTTCAGATATTTTTTTCATTGTTTTTAGTTTCTTTTTTTCATTTTGTGAATACATAGATCAAGGCAATTGGTTCTTGGGTTGCATGCTTTGTCAATAAATTATCCTTTAGTATCTTCAGTACTTTCTAATTGTGACAAAATGTGATTGTGAATCACATTTATTCAACTACAAAATTCGTAAAGTTCATTGTCAATCATTTGAATTTACAAGCGATTTCTATTACAGCTGCATATTTTGATTTCATGGAACATAAAAAACATTAAAAAACCACTAGGTGGCAATGTCATCGACATTGCACTTGCATTGGCCATGATTTGCAATGGTTGGGGGTTTTATTAATCAATTTTGTTTTCAATAATTCAATTGAATCTGATCCATTAATATATATATGTATATTTTTTATGTTATTGTCTTCAAACGGGGCTGATCTATGAGTCCACACATTTTTTTGATCATTTTTATTTTTCTTTTGTTCACTTCATGTGTACATGGATCAAGCTGGTTGGTGCTTGGGTTCCATGGTTCTTTAACAAATCATCTCCTACTATATTTAGTGCTTTGTAATTGTAACAAAGTATGTGCATGAGTCGCATCTATTCAACTTCAACATTGGTAAAGTGCATTGCCAATCATTTGAATTTACAACCAACTTCTGTTACAGCTTCATATTCTGCCTTCAGCTTCATATTCTGAGCATATGAAGCATAACCCAACCCATACTTCGTATTAAACATCTTGAACTAAACATATAAGAAGCACCTTGAAATTGGACCAGAGGAAATCTGCCATTGTCGCCGAACTTGACATCTGAACTAAGAGAATGACAGTTGGATTGCAAAAATGCAATATTGCCATAGCTAGCGTCTTTCGACATTGACATGTACAGAAGCAGATGGACAATCCACATGAATCTCACAGTTGCTAAGAGAATAGCTACAAAACGTGTGCATATGAATCAGAACCAGCCAATACCTTGCATTAAACACCTCGAACGAAGCATAGGGAAACCACCTTGAAAACAAAAAAAAAGATAACTATGGATTTAGGTTTTCCATTCAACCTATGTCATAGATGAATGATTGAACACAACATTGTTGTTGACATTTGTAATGATGTGTACAACATATGCAACTTCTATACAACATATATGTAGTAAACAACCAATGGTCTTTATCTTGTACTAATTTTTACCTCTATTATCTTAACTATAAGGTCTAGCTACAAGTAGTTGTATATGTCAGTGCATTCCCTCTTTATTTGTCAAAATGGCTTGTGTAAATAGCTCTTTTGCTTTCGCACATCACATTGCCATATCTTTAGCAACAAATAGGGTATTTGTAATCTGTCGTATATGAAAACAACTTGGTAATTGGGAACAATACATAGGCTTATTGTTATAATGGTTGTAATTAGCATTGCTATTGCAATTACTATGCTTATTGTCAAATAAAATGCATACACAATATTAGAGAAATACATATCAACCTGGCTATAGGCTTTGTGTAAACTACATTCATTAAGCCCATATATATTAGATACTACATATGGTATGCAAAAATATGTTTTAATACAAATTTACTAGTCATGTTCCCATAATATATAGCAAATAGCTTGTAACTATTGACCTAGTGGTGGTGATCAGTTGATGCGGATTAAGCGGCTAAAATATTTTGATCGCAATTTGCTTTCTCATCAATTGAATTTCAATGACATGAGAAAAACTAACAAGAAGAAACTTGAAATTGACTCTGTATAAAAATATGATTTAACTTGTGCATTAAATTATAAAACATTCCATAAATATTGATTGCTTTTAAAGTTTAGAAACATGCATTGATTAAATGCTAAGTGTTCTATTATTTTGTCATTTACATAGTTACTTGTTACATGTTCCTTGTATCTGACATGATAGAACTTCCAAATGCTAAATTGGTCCAAATTTCTACAATTCTTTCCTTGCATTTCTATTGTTCGTTTCAATTAAATCTTCAGATCCAGGAATAATTCCTGGTTACTTAACTGTGGGAAATACTTGGGCATAGCCCTAAAACTCATTGTGAGGAGTACCACAGGAACCCTAGAGTAACTGGATCATTGAGAGGACTTTCCAGTGAAATGGGCAACGACCCTTGCCTGATTGACTAGTTCCCACCTGTGAGGTGAGCCAAGAGCTGTCGTTCATGGCAAAGCGGTTGTCAGTTTTACCTGCACCATGAAGTGAGGGGTACTTCCCCAACATGCAAGCCGTCAGACAACATTGGTATGTGAGTGGATTTCATGAACCATTAGGAAGCCATGCATACTTGGGGCCCATTTCTTTTCCCAACTAAAAAAAGGCAAATTACATTTATCTATCTCCAAATCAATACTCAAATCCAGATCTATTCCTGTTGCAAATTCATATGCAGATCTTGATCCATTACAAATCTAGAACCATTGTTAATGCATTATATATCCATTCCATTATCAATCACTGTTGCATTGTCATAGATCCATTGCAACCATGACAACCAAATTTGATATTATATATTTATCTTCAAAGTGATTGCAACCTTTTATGTTATTGCGTTATTGGTGCACCACATTTCTTGAACGATAACCATATATTATAAACGATAGGCATATATGGAGTTATAATTAGTGTGCCAATCCACTAGATGTATCGATACAAAGTTAGATGTAAATGCATTATGCTATTGATAAACACATTGCAAATGAAGTTTAAATGTCAACAATTGTTTCATATAAAATTATAGTGAAGCTGGACATAGTAAATATTTTTTTCATAGCCCATTATTATTATACTTTAAATCATTGTGAAAAAATTGTTATTGCGAATTGCAAACATTTTTAAAACCCTGGTTTTTGAACCCTTGCTTTTATTCCAATAGATGTCAATGTCAATTGCAGCCTTCTATTGCCACTGCATTTCATCATTGCTAGTGGCTTTTTGAAATTTTCAAACTCACGTGAAGACATATTTTATGCAATAACTAAGCGCATTTATGGAGTTGTGAAAATTGACAATTCTATGCACTAGCCCATGTCTCTTTTTAAGTTGTTGTTCTTATGAAATGCTACATTTTTCATTTTTGATTTCAAAAACTTTAATTCACTTGTTTTTCCCTTCTATTGCATGTTCTTGCTTGTAGTTCAAGTCACTAAATCTAGTTGATTAGTCAATATGTTAAGATCCATGCACTTGCAACTTGGTACTTCAAAAGTCTTATCAACAAAAGACAAAGTTGGTGATGCAATTGATGTTGCATTCTCAAAAAATCATTTGCTATATCAGAGCTCAAACGACGACATCTCTCCAGCTACAGCAATAGAGCGGAAGGACAGAACAACAAAACGACCAACCTCGAACACTGCTCGCATTTAAGACCTTGAATAAAAACCGCCTCGGCCACACCCAAAACCACCTCGGTCACAACATCCGAGGACATCCCGAACAATCATAGCCCATTATTATTATACTTTAAATCATTGTGGAAAAATTGTTATTGCGAATTGCAAACATTTTTAAAACCTTGGTTTTTGAACCCTTGCTTTTATTCCAATAGATGTTAGTGTCAATTGCAGCCTTCTATTGCCATTGCATTTCATCATTGCTAATGGATTTTTGAAATTTTCAAACTCATGTGAAGACATATTTTATGCAATAACTACGCGCATTTATGGAGTTGTGAAAATTGACAATTCTATGCACTAGCCCATGTCTCTTTTTAAGTTGTTGTTCTTATGAAATGCTAAATTTTTCATTTTCGATTTCAAAGACTTTAATTCACTTGTTTTTCCCTTCTATTGCATGTTCTTGCTTGTAGTTCAAGTCACTAAATCTAGTTGATTGGTCAATATGTTAAGATCCATGCACTTGCAAACTGGTACTTCAAAAGTCTCATCAACAAAAGACAAAGTTGGTGATGCAATTGATGTTGCATTCTCAAAAAATCATTTGCTATATCGGAGCTCAAACGACGACACCTCTCCAGCTACAGCAACAGAGTGGAAGGACGGAACAATAAAATGACCAACCTTGAACACTGCTCGCATTTAAGACCTTGAACAAAAACTGCCTCGGTCACTCCCAAAACCACCTCGGTCACAACATCCGAGGACATCCCGAACAACGAGCCATCATGCCACTGCCTCCTGGGCCACACCATCCGAGGCGGGCATCACCGCGGATGGCCCCAATTGCCATTCTTTTGCATTTTCAATACACATCAATAGAGATAAGAGAAGCAATTCTTAATCATTAAATCTTCCCTTTATTCCAATAGACACCAATGTCAATTGCAACCTTCTATTGCTATTGCAATCCATAATTGCTAGTGACTTTTTGAAATTTTCGAACTGATGTGAAGACATATTTTATGCAATAACTAAATGCATTTATGAAATTGTGAAAATTGACAATTCTATGCACTAGTGCATGTCTCTTCTTAAATTGTTGTTCTTATGAAATGCTACATTTTTCATTTTCGATTTCAAAGACTTTAATTGACTTGTTCTTCTTTTCTATTGCATGTTCTTACTTGCAGTTCACGTGACTAAATCTAGTTGATTAGTCAATATGTTAAGATCCATGCACTTGCAACCTGGTGCTTCAGAAGTCCTATCAACAAAAGACAAAGTTGATGATGCAATTGATGTTGCATTGTCAAAAAATCATTTGCTACGATTGGAAGCTTTCCATTTCCAAAATGGAGATTGCTTGTTCGATTCATTTTCCGTTCTTTTGCATTTTCGATACACATCAATAGAGATAAGAGAAGCAGTTGTTAACCATTTCTCTCATCAACTGGCTCAAGAAGATCCTCTTGCAATATCTTCATCAAACTTGGAGCTTTCACCTGATTATTTGTTCCAGCTACATGGTTTAAAAGACAAAAATCTTTATCTACAACTGATGTCTCAATCAGCGTGCATTTCAGATAATAACAATGCCTGTGGATTATGGGGTGATATATTTTGCATAAAATGGTTTGCAAATTGGTTGAATGCACCTGTCGCGGTTTGGTCTTTCTCAACAAAAAGAAGATATCTCTACTTCAATTCCACTGTTCCTGGTTATTGCTATAACATTTTATTTCATGATCATATACCTTCTACTGGTCACTTTGAACCATTGTTAGCGTGCAAATCATGTGTCATTGAAAATATCGCAGCTCAGGAATTATCAATTGACATATTCAACAAATCTTGTCCAGAAACTTGGACAGAGATTCAATGTTTTAGACAAATACTTGCACAACAGGATCTTGACATCTTCTCAACCATTCAAGGCCATTGTGCAGACTCTTTGTTTGAATCAGTCGCAAAGTTGTCTAACATCTTTGACACAAGTAGTCTTCGAAAGACAATAGCCCAAACCTTCTTCAATTGCATACAATCCAATGACAATACAACATTGAAATGTTTGTTTACATACTTGCCATTGTCTATGGTAAATGAAACTTGTACTATTTCTAGTTGGCAAACATTTGTCTTAAATCTGGCTGAGCCTTTTAGCATTGGGCATATAGAAGGTTGTAAATTTGCAATTCAATGGATGTGTGAGATGTTGAAAATAAATATTTCCATTTGGGACACATGTTCTTGCAACATTCAGGACCAATATCAATCAACAAAAAGATCTATGAAAGACATTTTGCTGTTGCAACATGCAAGATGCAAAGGTCATTTGCATTTCCATCCACTAGTTAAAAAAAACTTTCACAAAGGTTCTTCCAACAAGGAAACAACAATGTCAAATGACTTGTACATTGATGCAAATAATAACAACAAGATCAATCAATCAAAAATTCCTTCCACTCATAACATCAATACAACATATTCAACAGATACACAAACACAACACAAAAGAAAAACATATGATAATTTACAAAAACATTGTCAAATGAAAAAACAAATGATACAGAATACAAAGACATTGGACATACAAGAAAGTATGTCTAATATCAATGTAGACTGGGTCAATGAAAATATCGATGTACTTGGACAAAATGCAAAGCAAGTATTCAAGAACCTTCGCTCAATAAAAAGTCATATGCGTTTTGCAACAATGGAAAAGTCCAAAAAACAAAAACAAAAACAAAAACCAGAACAAGCCAATATCAAGCAATCAAATTTTCTTCCTAGTCGTAGTGTGAATAGAACATATCCAGTAGATATACAAAGACAACCAAAAAAAAAAAACAAATGACAATCTACAAAAACATTGTCAAATGAAAAAACAAATGACAGAGGATACAAAGACATTCGACACAAAAATAGCTATGACTAGCATCAATGTAGACTGGTCCAATGCAAATATCAATATACTTCGGCATAGTGCAAACCAACCATTCAAGAACCTTCTCTCAACAAAAAGCGATATGCGTCTTGCAGCAATGGAAGCTTTCAAAAAACAAAAACAAAAACAAAAAGCAGAACAAGCCACTATTCAATATTTAAAAGCAATTGAAGATACACCTACGAATGCATGTTGCATATGCAAACGCTTGCATTTTAGAAAAGACATACATCGCATCAATGAGAAAAATCTATTTTCATTGAACTCATTGCCTTGGATGGGTGTCCCAGCTTCTTTTGCACTTGACCTATACATTTGCAAATTTTGCAAAAAAAAATGTATCCAATAGAGAGATTCCTGTATTTGAAGTTCCACTAAATATTCGACGTAACACTCCATTGGCATCTGTAGATATGTTAACGCCATTGGAAGAATGCCTTGTGTCTCCAAGAATTGCATTTTCTCAAATACGTCAACTTGGTTACAAACTGGCTCAATTAGGCTTGACTGGTGCAATTATAAACGTCCCCTCGTCTTTGGACAAGATACAAAAGGTTTTTCCAAGAAACCTTGATGATGACATGACTATTAGAATTATGTTGAAACAAATATTGAAATACAAAAATGCTTACATCTCTGGAAATGTGCGTCCTAATATTGTCATGGTTGCATTGAAAAGTCTTTGTACTAGAGATCTTTATAAATTAGAAAAAAATTGTATCGTTTCTGATTGGGAGGCAAAGTTCACAGAGCTAGCAATGAAGGAGGCTATTGACTTTCCATTTGACAATTGCACTGATGACGAAAACAGCTCCACAAGTTCAGATAAAAGCAATAAGAATATTTCCGATGCAAAGTTTGATCCAATGACAGAAACATTGGTCCATGGCTATGCCGAGACACATGTTATTGATGATTTGAGCAGCAAGCTTCTAGAAATTGCACCTGCTGAAGACCAGAAGCCTCTAGGAATTTTCCAGGACAAATTCTCTGAAGAGCTTAATTTCCCAACACTTTTCTATGGATGTAGTCGCCCAGATGACATCTACAAGTGGTATCGACATCAACAAATAT
Organism: Larix kaempferi; assembly: GCA_027924585.1. Lineage (NCBI taxonomy): Eukaryota > Viridiplantae > Streptophyta > Pinopsida > Pinales > Pinaceae > Larix > Larix kaempferi. The sequence continues at coordinate 461,486 of BSBM01001097.1, read as the reverse complement.
TCCAATGGGAGCTAGAACATGAAAGTATGGCTTTTGAAGCTCATTCTACAAACTTGTTCTTTAAGATAGTCAAAGTACTAATACAACAAATTTCTAATGCTGCATGGATATCCATTCGCATAGGTGAATTGAAAGGGAAAAAATTGAAAGCAAAAGATGTCAAGTCACAAAGCAATCTTGAAAACATTGTAAAGTCTCCAATTGCATTTCGTACTTTGAGAACTATTCGAACATCTCCAGACTATTTTGAAAACATGAGAAAATATATTTTTTCAATGGTTAGGCAACTAGGCCCACCAACTTTCTTTGTTAGTTTCACTTCTGCAGAACATATATGGAAACCTATGTGCAATGCTTTACAACATCTTCAAACAAAAAATGATTGCAGCTCCACATTATTTCCCTCGCAAAATGATATCGATGCTTTGATTAGAAACCATCCTGTCATTTGCAGTCGCTATTATAGACACAAAATGAACTCGTTGAAGTCATTGATATTGAAAGACAACTCTCTCTTTGGAACCGTGAATGATTACTTTTTCACAACTGAATTTCAACAAAGAGGAAATGAACATGATCATGGTCTTCTTTGGATTGAGAATGCACCAGTATATGGTAAAAATACTGACCATGAAATAACAACTTTTGTTGACAAATATATTTCAACAGATTCTTCTTTGCTTACTGAAGAATTAAAAAAGATTCAAACCCATCGACACACATGTGCATGTAGAAAACATCAACGGTCTAGATGCAGATTCCGATTTCCTATGTTTCCGATCGATGCCACAAAAATTTTAGAGCCCATTGACAATGAACTAAACAATCTCAATGAAAAAACAAAACTCCTTACTTCTGCTCTTGAATCTAAGCAATATGAGAAAACCATATGCTTTGAATCATTTCTTGAAATGTTGAATTTGGACAAAGACAACTACATTCTACTATTACGGTCCTTGATTAGCCAACCCACTCTACTGCTAAAAAGACATCCAGCCGATATTTGGATAAATCCATTTGCAAAGAACATTCCAAAATTGTGGCAAGCAAATACCGATGCTCAATTCATTTTAGATGCTTATGCTACAACAACATATGTAACTTCATATATTACAAAATTAGACAGACCTATGACAAAGGCATTGAAAAAGATCAAGGAAGATTCGATTGCAAACAAATCCGGACAACTCGTAACAATACACAAATTAGGAAACACACTCTTAAACATGCAACAAATGTCAATTAGACAAGCGGTCCATATCATTCTCTCTTTGCCTTTGCACTCATCATCAAGAAAAACAATTTTCATCAACACTACTCCTGACGATAAACGAGTTGTTGCATTGAAAAAACCATCTCTATTGAAAAAAGAATCAGATGAATCTGAAGACATACTTTGTCCTTCAATAATAGATATATACATTGAACGTCCTAATGAACTTGAAACTCTGAGTCTTGCTGAATATGCTTCCTTTTATTGCTTCATAGACGAAAAAACAATCAAAAGAAATAAACCATGCATTATTTGATATATTCGATATAGACAAGAAAAAGATCTAGAAAACTTTGCCCGGGAGAAGCTATTGCTTTTTGTCCATTTTAGACACCTGGACAATTTTCTAACTCATTCACTCCGAACTTGGACACAAGCATATGAGCAATACAAGTTACAGATATCAATTATCGAGCAAAAATTCTTCCCTAAGGCAACAAGCAAATGGGGTGACCTTGACATCGCAAAGGATATTGTTGAAACACAATTGGAACTTTCTAGTTCGTCTAAAGCAACGTCAGAACCCATTCATGATACGATGGCTTTTCAAAAAATTGATATCCATAATGATCTTGTCCATAAAAAAAAAACTACTTTGCAGCAAGACCTAAACCTTTGCAATTTCAAAGAAAAACCTTTTGTCCCTAACATGGAACAATATATTGCAACAAGAAGAAACCTAAACAACGAACAACAGTCTATAGTAAAAGAGATTGTTACTAGAAAAAAAACCAATCCTACCAAGACAATATACTTATTCATAACAGGAAGTGCTGGTACAGGGAAAACACACACTGCAAAATCCCTTTTCAATGCTCTTGTTTTGTTGTATGATAAAGCACTTGGAAGTGACCCATTGAAAAGGAAAGGGCTCATTGCAGCACTTACTGGAAAAGCAGCATACAATGTTGACGGCATCACTATCCATTCTGCTTTTAAACTTCCCCTGAATTCTGGCAACTTGCTCCCATTAAGTTCAAATACATTAGATATTCTTGCAAAAGACTTTGATCAACTTCAAGTGTTGTTGCTTTATGAAGTGTCTTTAATAGGTTCGCATATGCTTTATAACATAGACAAACGTATGCGTGAAATCAAGCATTCTCTAACAAATCCATTTGGAAATGTTGATGTCATTTTCTGTGGTGATTTATTTCAAGCTGAACCTGTACATGATTCTTGGATTTTTGAATTTCCAACTTTCCGACGAGAAAAGTTCCCATATAGTTTTTGGCATGACAACATAAAATATTATGAACTTACAAAAGTTGTTAGACAAGAAAATGACATTTTCATATCAATTTTAAATAGAATTAGAAAAGGCCTACAATTGGCTAGTGACATTCAATATTTAAATGCACATTGCCATAGACCAGCACCTATTGATCTGACATTTCCATACTTGTATTATCGAAACAAAGATGTCGATTTCCATAATTCAAAAATGTTGTCACATGTAGAAACAGAAGCATTCACATTCATAGCATACGACAACAAAATTGATGAATCTGACGTCAATTACGAATGGCAAAAAACAAATCAACTTCCCCAATCAATTGTATTGAAAAAAAACATGCTTGTTGAATTGATTGGTGGAAACTATCTCATTGAAGATGGACTTGTAAATGGAACGGAAGCTATTTTTCGACACTACGACAAAACCTCCTCAGACGTTATCTGGCTTGAGTTTCCTAGTCCAAAGATAGGTGCAAATACACGTGCTAATATGCATTGTCTATACAACAATTCAATAAACCATACTTGGACACCTATCAAAAGAATATCAACACAAATCTTGGTTGGCAATAAAAGAAATTTTATTAGGATACAATTTCCAGTTCAATTGGCATGTGCTAGAACAATCCATAGAGCACAAGGTTTGACACTTGAAAAAGTTGCATTTGATCCAAAAGGGGTTACAAGGCATGGCCTTGTTTACACTGCACTTTCTCGTGTAAAAACCATTGAATGTCTCTATCTTGTAAACAAATTAGAACAAAAAAACTTTAGTGTTTCATCAAAAGTACTTGTCGAATCAACTAGATTAATAAAAGATGCATCATTGCAATTTCAATATGGTCTAAAGTCAATTCCTTGTAATCAACATCTTATTATATGTCCGCTGAATACACGTAGTATGGTCCTGCACATTGAAGACAATGCACATGACACTGAACTATTAGAATCACACATTCTATGCCTTCAAGAAACTCATTTGCATTCGCCTCCCATGCACACAATATTTGCAAACCAATACATGTGCATTGCAACTTATTCAGTACATGGTCTCATAATAGCTGTCAAAAAAGGGATTTCGATCTTGCAGACCGCAACATACAATGAAAAATTTGTTGAAGCAATTGTCGTTGATCTTAAACTTCGTAACAACACCATGAAGATTATAAATATATACATCAAACCAAATACTGTATTTGACAAAGTCAATTGTGCACTCAATTGCATTTTGTCAGAAAACAATAATATGGAAATGCCTATTGTCCTTGCTGGTGACTTCAACATTGACATGTTGAAGGAAACAATGACTAAAAATTGATCCAGTCATATATGCAGGAAAAAAAACTCAAGTTGAAAACAAATCATATCACAACTAGCTATGATTCCATGATTGATCATTTTTGGACAAATTTAGATCTTGATACAATTTCATTTACTATCTCAGATGCATATTGGTCTGACCATTTTAGCTGTTTTTTATCGATTCCTTTTGATTCAACATAATCTACCTGCATTGCATATTTCAAAGAATATATACATGATATCGTCCTTGCCTTGTTTTATTTGACTTTTTGAAATTTCAAAGACCTTGATTCTCATTTTTTTAAACTAGAAGCAAAATTTTATATAAAAAAAGCAAACCAGCATTTGGCAATTAACTTCTTTCTTTTCTTTTGCAATGAACAAAGTATTGGCCAATTGCCTTGCTTTTTCAACCTCCAATTTTCTTTTTCCTCATGTGTGCTCTGACATGCCACCCATTATTTTGTAATGATCATTGGCTAATATGCATTGACTATTATCTATGCACAATAATTTGGAAAAAAAAAAAAAAAAAAACAAGAGAAAAAAACACTGTTGCTTTAGCTATAAACATCAAACAATAGTTTTTTGTCTAATTCTATAGACCACAATCAATGTTTTGTTCTTTTGTAGCATCATGTTTCAAATGCACTTACCTAAACTTTTTACAATTTTCTTATTTTATTCATTGGCTACTGTCTAATCAAAAACATTACTCAAACAAACTCCAATGTTATGTACTTTTATTGATAGATATTCAAATTATAGTTGTTGACATCAACACATTTGTTTCTTCTTTTTTATATGCCAAAACCCAATGCAATATCCCGTTCCAAAATTCTTGACAGTTCAATTTGCTTTAGTCTATATCTATAAAAATTTATGTTTTCCGTGTCAGTACTAATGGTTTACGACCTAGATCATTTTTCAGAATTGGTAAAAAAAAAAAACATATTCAGAAGATATAGACAAGAGAAAGAAACTTTCCAGAAGCACACCATTGTTCCAATGACATCTACATTGAACATCCCATCTGCTGAGGCAAATATTTCTTCTTCAGAAGACGTTGCAGAGACAGTATCAATTGCAACAGCGTCATTGCCCATCTCCAATACAAAAACAACCAGTCCAAAGAGGTGATGTTACTTTGCATCGAACCTAGTCATTTTTCCTGTCTTAGATTTCTGTTTCTTAACTTTTTTCTCTTCTACTGAAATCTAAGTTAATTCATTTTACCAATTTACTTGTACATAATCTATATTCCTTTTCATGTCATTTCCTAAAAGTAATGTAATTTTATGTACATAGCTATCAACAACAGACAATTGTAAAATCTAATTGTTGCTTTCTATGTTCATCTTCTTATGTTCACAGATTAAAGCAAGCACTTGTTCAGGCATCATCTATTGTAGAATTATGTACTATGTCTCATGCAAATGTTTTTGAGGGAGATATTTTAACTATCTATGGCCCTGCACAGAATCGAATGCAAAATTCACCTGTGAAGACAAAGATTCTGCATGCGGACCTTGTAGACAAACATGGTTTCATGACAATTACTATTACAATGAATGATAGCCTGATCAATAGATTCGGTAACTTCTTGTTGCCTGGAAAAAGTGTTCGAATTATTGGATTTGAATTGAAGAAAAGAGGCCAATATGATCGTGGAGATGCTATAAATTCCATAGCAGTATTGCCTTCCAGCCACATTGAAACAATAGATCAAGTGTGCAAGACACGTTGTCTACCTCCAAACACTACAATTACTGAGCTGGTTTCATCTGATGAAGCATATGTTGTTGGTTCAGTTGCTGCCATAGTAGTTGCATGTGAATACAAAAACAAGCAATTGGATTTCCACATCAGGGATGGTGAAACTCCAAATGACTATGCAACTGTACTGTCAACTTGCTTTTGTTCTTTTCAAAGCCCAAATAAATTTTATTTTTTTCTGGTTTCATTGTTGATTGCTCATACAATTGCATCTCCATCTCAGTTTATATGTTTTTTTCAATTGCAAATTATTTATACATTTTATTCTGACTTTTTCTTTTTCATTTTCACAGTTCCAAGTGAATGACAATTATAAAAATTTCTTTCTACAAGTGCAACAACAACTTGCATAGGACGAGCCACCACTCTATTTATTCAAAAACATTGTTCGTCCAGGTCCAAAAGGCAGTCACCTGATAAAGGCCTCGTAGGCCACGTTTATTGATCCACTCAATGATTAGTTTGTAATTCAAGATTTGCTTGTGATTGTTGAAGCTAAGACACATGTCAGAGACACATTCCATTGTTCTTTGTTAAACTCTGAAATCACTGTAAGAATTCTTCTAATTCATAACACAAAATAGAAAAAAGAAAAAACAACATACTTTATTTGTTTTTTCACATATGTTCTATCTTTTCAGTTATCATCCACTGTTTTAAAAGTTACCTGTTCATTATATTTTATCATAAACAAGAAACAATCCATATCAACTGTTTTACTAACAAGATTATCTATCCAATCCATATCGATGAAATCAAATATGTTCTAGCTAGAAAAATGCCTAGTTGAACACTGTCCCAGAACAATTGCATGGGTCCATGTCTTTTGCAAAATCCTATTTGCATTTGTACTGTTATAATATTTAAAAAGACAAGATATTGTTTCTTTTTTTCCCACCTTTTCTTTCGAATACTTTTAGTAACAGGTCTATTTTTTTTCCTCCATTTGTTCTTTACAACTTGTACTTTCTCGTGCATCATTTCTATACACTTGTATTTATCTCATACTCTGTATATTTTCTATTTTGAAAATTGCAATAGATATATGGATTGCTCAAAATTAAAAATGCTTTTGCGCCACCATTCCAATGTACATGCGCAGAATGCAAGATTCCAATGATCCAAAGCACAACATTCTGTTCTTTTTGTAATGAAGAAAGAGCTCCAGCCTATGAGCATATCTTGCAATGTAAACTGGAAACAGACCAAGGAATCCTCGAATGTAGTCTTCAAGGTGCACAGCTAAAAGAATATTGTCCACTTGTTGCAGCTATCTCATATGAACAATATTCCCAGGCTGTTACAACAACAATTCGTCATTTGCGCAAATTCAATCAACAAGGCCTTTTCACTCTTGCAATGAACAACAGAATAATCAATTGCAAAAAACTCTAGGCACAAGGTATGCACAAGCAACTGTTAATGTGAAAATAAACACAACTTTTTCAACTTTTTCAACTTTGTATTTCATACCTTGTCTGTATATAGATCATGTTTGAAACAAAAACATGTTCACTTTCAAATGACTTAAACAAAGAACTACAATTTTTTTTATAAAAACATTGCAATTTGATCTTTAAACATGCACCATGATTAATAAACTAAATACTAGATTTCATCACTAGCACACAACCATAGTCTTTTGAATTCTTGAAACAATAAAACAATAAGCTTTCTTAATTTTTGTTGATAGTTTAATCACCCTTGCTATGTGTAACTTTCGATTGCTTCAAATATTACTTTTTTTTACTATCAATGATCAATAGCTACAGTCTTCACATTCAATGATGTCAGGCTAAAGTAAACATGTGTTCACTTTGTTAGTATACAGTTTATTTAATCATGTTCTAGAATACAACTTATCTAATAATGCTACTGTGTTTGTGACCCAAAGCTGTTGCCCTTCTCTCAAATCCTTTGATTCAGATGCAGATTTTTTTGCAATTCAAACTATGCATCTCATCTGACTGTCAATGCAATAGATTTTTATTACAATGTAATGTCTTTGTGCATTTATACTAATTTCTCTTGATCTAATAGCAGGGATAACAGGAATTATCCATAGATTTAACATATTCATCAATGTAATCAGACTTTAGCATCAAATTCATATATTGAACCTCGCCAAACCTTCTCACAAGGTTTTGCAAACCACTAGATGAAAATTGCATTCAGACCTTGCATGTTTATTGCTTTTACCAAGTTATTCTAGCCCTTGTAACAATTCTTCGGTTGGGGGCATTGGTCCAGGTTCCTGTTCATGAATACAGGGTGGACACAAAGTTTAAATTTATATTTGGACAAATTCTTTTTTTTTTAATTGTTAATGAATTATTTTGTTGGCTTTTGATTACGGCCGTCTGCAGTGGCACATGCCCTAGATGCTATCACATAGTAGACGGTAGCATGATGGTGTCACAACGCAGGGTGTGATTTGTCCTCGGATGCTGTGACTGGGATGGTTTTTTGTTTTGAAGTTGGTTTTCCTGTGCTTTGTTTCAGGTGTTTAGTGCGATGTTGGCTGCGTTGTACTTCATATGCGCACGTTCTGTCATTGTGGGTCTAACAGATGCAAGATTTTAATTAAAAATATTGAGGTTTATGTGTTCAAGGTTGCAAATAGTATTGAAGTTTTGTTATAATTAGTTAAAACCGCATGTCTCTAACTCCATACTCTAATCTTGTAAATGTTCCTTTGAAAATTATGTTGGTGCTTGTCCATAATGATTCTTAGTTGTTTCATTATATTTTTATTATTGTTTCCCCAATGAACATAACTAACAATTTCAAGGTTATCATCATGGCTTCCCTGGTGCATTGTTCTAAATGAACTCTGAGTATATACATACTAGCAGAAGAGGTGGACTGCAAAATGACACTATTCCCACAGCCAACTTCTTTCCACACTGACAACTACAGGAGCGGAAGAACAACCCACAAAAACCTTGCAATTGCTAAAACCCATTGATACACTACTCCTTGCCTGGAGGATGAGTATAAATCAACCCTGTTTAGGCTCTGTTACATTTGAAACCCTAAACCCTATTTTTACTTAACTTATTTGCTTAAACATCAATCCCGATAGAAGCCGCCTACAACTAAAAACAACCATTCCTTTGCAAATGTAAAATTCAACCCAGATGTAGAAAATCATTTATCGTGTCTTCGAAATAAAAAAAACCCTAACTAGAAGAAACCAATTAACAGGCTCTGTTACATTTAAAACCCTAAACCATGTCTTTTCTTTTCACTTAAAAATTGCACAAAGATATGCAAAGGCATACCTGGTCCAGCAAACCAGGAAAGAGACTTCAAACCGGCGAAAAGCAACAGCTGCAGATATTGTCCAAACCAAGTAGACAATAACAGAACCGAATACGATACAGGAGGCTGAAGTGAAAACGCTGATGAAACCACCAAAAATCCTAATTAACTTATTTGATTAAACATCAATGCCGATAGCAATCGTCTACAACTAAAGATGACCATTGCTTTGCAAACGCAAAATTCAACCCAGATGCAGCAAAATCATTTATTATGTCTTCGAAATAAAAAAACCCTAACTAGAAGGAACCAAAGAACAGGCCCTGCTACATTTGAAACCCTAAACCCTGTCGATAAATCCCATCCTAATGCTACCTTGACACTTGGAAACATGAAGCTGAGAGAAGAATGCAAGAAGAATTTAGCATCTTGGTATCTCCATGAGATCCTAGACGAGAACTCATGTCTCATATTGTCTCATGTTCCATGTTCTATTGTCCTGCAAAAATTGCCCATAGCAAATTCACTAAACAGATTCTCTTATCCTCTTACCTTGAAGAAACATGGATTTGATAACTAAAATTAGGCGAAAATCATTGTCATTGGCCCAAAGCATACACAACCAGGTTTCTGTTTTAGAAAATTAAATAAAGAAAATGAATCCGTGCTTCCAAAAAGGATGAAAAGCACACGATTTCCTACCGTGATTCTCCTTCCGAACTTAAAAAACTTTTTCTTTGAATAGTTATAAAATATTATTTTGTATCAATATAGAGAAGGTGCAAGGAGTTAAAGCTTAGACAATAGCAAAAGGAATAGGCATTTCTGCTTCCACACAAACCATTGTATTTACAATATCCATATGCATAGATTGGCTATACATGTCTGACTAGAAATAAATACAATCTGCTCTTTTTTTGCAGCTCATCTATTCATTGAATATATGACAGCTAAAAGGAGACTACCTTCTATTTACCAAAAAAGAACTTTCTGCAACTGTAGGACCCCTCCTTTAGGGTCCCCTTGAACTGAACCTGAAACTTTAACAACTTCATACAAACAAATTAGCCATTATAGTTATTGGAAAAATAAAATAAAAGAGTGAATAACTTAACAAAAATAAGCAAAACCTTAACCTGTCAACCCGATCCAGCTGGTCCATTGTTGTCTACGTCTTCCGTAGGATCCCTCCAGCAAAGCTCGTTTAACCATAGGCGAAGCAACTGTTAGCTTCGCCACCCAACCATAGGCTCATGCTTTCAGTCGCATGGCCTCCCCCGAGCTTTGGGTCGTAGAGCTCACACAAGTATTTCAGAAATTCAGCTTGGGCTTCCCTTCCCACCAGGATTTCTAAGCCAAACCCTTAGATAGCAGCAAGTCTTTGAGGCATTCGAAAATTACGACAATCATCCAAATTATGGGCCCCTTACCCATTCCTTAAGCCTTCCTTATAAAGGGAAATCTCCTGCTACACATGTCGCTTCATGCATAAATACATATTTTTAATTATTTATTTAATTAAAACACTCACCCATCCAAGTGTCAGTTTCTCTGGGAAGTGCACCTACATCCCTAAGTTTGCTCTAGTTTGTCCCCCAGATATTTTAATCAACTCCTAGCTTTTAGTTGACTAAGTGTCTAATCTATTTTGCTCCTAAATAATAATTTCTATTATTTTAAATGCTCAACAAAATAACTATTCATGTGCAAATGTCTAAGCTATTGTTATGCATTTGCTAAGTAATAATCTAGGGTTATTCTCCTAAGTTTTTATGCAGTTTAATTTAACAATCAAACTCACTAGGATCATGGTGCCGCGTCGTTGGGCTCCTGGTTCCTTAATTTTTTAATCCCCTGACATGGCACCACTCCATCGGGTCCAATCATCCATGGTTTCCATTCCTTGGCATGGTACCACCTCGTTGGGTCCTTGCGTCCATTCTTTTTGTTCTCGATAGGGTACCACATCGTTGGGCCCTTCTGCCACCATCTTTCCATTTTGACTTGTGGGAACTCTTGTAGGGATTTTAGGAATCGTTACCATCCATCCTCCATCTACATGCTATCTAGGGACTAATGGCGCTGAGGAGTGAGTCCGTTCTCACTGCGCGCCCCTCAACTCATACGTGACCAGCTCCGTCATGGCCCACCTCGTACTCCCTCACGCTTTCCTCTTGAGCAAGCGGATCAGTGCTTATCTGATCAAGCGTGGTATTCCGTCGGAAGTCGACATCGTCGTCGCTCTCCCTATGTGTGATTTACTCGTACTCTACGACCCTTCATATTCCTTTGTGTGTCCATTGGTGAACCATTTCACCTATCGCTACACACATTTCTCACAAACGTAAATTAGTAGCACTGTCCTCAATAATCACAATTTGGTTTATAAATCTGTTGCTTCATTAAGCATCTATAATTTACTTAATCATTACTCATTCGTCTAATGACATAATCAATTGCACAGCTAGTCGTTAAGCATCATTCATATGTACAGTTTTCATATCAAAGTTTAATCGTTAAACAACATGAAATTGTCCATTCACAATAACTACCCAAATGCATATATATATCAATCAATCGTAATCATAAATATACTCAAAATAAAATCATAGGCTTATTTTATTAATGTTTCAATCAGTCAGGTGACTCAGCAGGTGCCCTCAATGTCTATAGTAGTCTAGGGGCACTACAACAACATGCCCATAGCTCTAAGCCGCTTAACCCGAGTTTCAAAATTAGAGGCATTGAAATCAGTTCGTCTACCAATCTTCATGTCTCAATTAGCATCCTGGACTATATCATAAAAATACAAAAATAATCTGACTGTGATAATTGACTTGACCTAAAACGATTATCGAAGATTCTGTGTACCTCCTTGCCTCTTAAGAAACTATAGCAGTTCCTTTTACTGATACAATCAAAAGAAACTGCTTGGAATCTAAGAAGGCTTTGAATATGGTCTAAATTCAGACTAAAGTTGTGAATCTTGCTTAGAAATACCCAGGGTGCAACAAAAGATCTTTGCAAAAAATTCATAAATGATACTAGAATATGATAATTTAATGCTCTTTTGCAATGCAGCTGCCTCTTGCAAAAACCAGTCACAAATCTTTGTCTTCTACACCAACCAAGATCACCGTCTTCTACATAATACTTATGTTCTTACTTTCCTTCTCTGCTAGTTCTCAGTCTTTCTACTCATTGACATCACTCTCAGCTTTTAATTTTTTGTAACAACATGTTTTAGTTTCAATTATCAATTGCTTTTGATGTTAATATTTTCCTTTTTTCAATGTACAGGAAACAAGGTTTAGCACGCTTGTCATTACAATGATCATGATCATTTCAACCGATACCTTGCAAAGAACATATGTAGTTTTCAAAAATATTTATGTACATTTGCAAAAAACCTTTATTGAAGAAAAAACTTTATTGAAATTTTGTTTCTTTTGATCTAATCAATGTAATTATACACGCCTCATGATTGAATGCCATGGTTTTGTACTTATATATATAGAACAACAGTCTATGCGTCTGATATATTGACAACTTCTGTTGTCATCATTTTGATAAAAAACTATACATATATATACAGAGACATAAGTTTATTTGAGTCCTCGTTCAGGTCTACATACTTGTCTTAAGATTACAATTCTGCTCTTTCATATTATATATTTTCCAGGCATTTGATTACTGCACTCATATATTTTGCAAAAGTTTTAGAGTCCGAGTTATGTTTTTTGATATTGTATAAAATTATATTCTATTAAACTCAATGTCCTTTCCTAGGCATAGATATCAATATATGTACAGAGCTCTTACAAATGTGAATGATGTTCATCTTTTTTGCACTGTTCCTTGTTGAAACACAAACAAACACAAAACACTTATATATATTCTTCATTTTTTAGATGTCATTTACTACATCCGTCACAATAGCTTCATAGCATTTTTTGCAAATGTCACTATCTTTTTCATTTGCAATTGCAACGCCATGGTCATTGAAAGCTAAAATACATACATAGTTTTCATGCTTTGGCAATTGATGTTTCCTTTTTGAATATTTGAAAACAATCCACCTATAAGCTTTTGTAATCTTATTTATAACTTGCAAGTATCATTAGATACATGACTTTCCAACATTTCAAATTGCAATATATCAGTCATCTGTGCAGTGGCTAGCTACAGTCTTTGTAGATGATTCTGATTGGTCTGGTTTATGCTCTGTTGTTTCCTATTTTCAAGTTCAATAACCTTGCAACACACTTCGTTTCTGTAGAATTGCTTTTCAAATTATGTTTGATTTTTAGTGCCTTTGTTGTTTCAATAAAAGCATTGTAATTGTTCTCAGTACTTCCATATGCTAAAACATGGTTTATATTGTTTCTAACATTCAAAATGCACTCACACCACACAAACAATTGCTTTTGAATGCTTTATGTTCAAATACACAACACTTGTTACTTAAATTGAACTTTTCTTGAAAAAATCAATACAAATTCTCTTGCATTTTTGAAATGATACTGACATTTGCTTCTATTTTTTAGCTCAGCAGTGTATATGCCAGCGGATTTGAACTGCGTTAATGTCATTGCTTATTTGGTCAAATATAAGTAGGTTGGAATCATTTCATTTGCAAAATGACAGTGCAATCTGTGTTGAATGTCTGTTACTCCATTTTATGCACTTTGCATTTTACTTTTCAACATGCATTAAATTGATACAGCTTCAGGCTCCCATTCCATGCAGATTGAATAACATTTACATGTCTGAATATGAAATAAATTTTGAAACAATGGCACACAACTATGATGCTTTCGACTCAGATTCTAAGAACAAAGAAATTTCTGTGTCTTAGTCAACGCTTTCCCTTCATATATGAAAAACAATTTTAGATGCATTGCCTCTCTCTCCCAAGAGTGTGTTACAAATATCCATTCATAATCCTAATTCCAAGGCTTCCTACAACAATAGTATTGTTGAGGATTTAGCTATGGAACTATGACCCATGTCTACTTTAGAGCTTTTTTATACTTTCCCAATCAAATGCAAAGCTTTTACCTTAGTCACAAGCATGTTTGATTTAGTCTAATGCACACTTTACTAATTTCAATGTAGAGAATCATAAGCCATGACCCCCTCACGTTGGAGAAATTTAGGTTCTCCAGAAATTGCTTCATCTCCCACCACGTTAACTGCATTTGACCATTGATTCTTTAGACCTTATCCAACCATACTCTCATTTCCTATTGAACTGAACGTAATACAGTCTTAGTAGAAGTCAAAGTTATTGATGTTAGTTTATACTACAATGTTCTATTACCATGCAATTGTACATATCCCACGCTCATCGTGTTCTGCTCAGTCTTTCAATCCATTTTCTTCCCTCACTAGGGACAAATCGTCATCATCAACCAACTATCATATTGTTGGTCCGATCTAGCTGCCATCTGACGATCAAATCTTCTAATGTTGGACAATACTGCAATGGCACATAAAAATATTGGTGTAGAATTGTATTCGATATCGACGTGAACCTTTGCTCTCCGTCTGCTTGTATCTTTTATTGAATCTAGTCCATCATATCTGATTTTCATAATCGCAATAGATTCTAGTGATTTGTCATCATGTAAGAGTTTCAAGACACCATGCTCAGTTTTATTTAAAATGACCTATTTGAACAACAATTCCTGAATCTTACCCAATTTTTGTGCTTTGTTAAAAGACAAGAATATGTTGGAGAAACAATGCTATTGTTTTTAGATGAGATTACTAATCAATTAATTTAATTACCTACTTAAGAGCATGATCAAGTCGCTCCTTCCTGGGGAGAACTGAACCAATTTACCTTGTCCAATTGCGCCTTTAGCTCTCCAGCCTCCTAAGACTGCCTGGATATGCTCTTTCCCTTTAACCGGGCATTTTTTAAACCCATGAATATATTTCAGAGGCCATACAAGAATGTGCATCATATATCATATTTCCTCCTTCAGCAAATTAAATAAGTTGGAAACTAAGAAAAAGAATTTGTTTATCTCTCGATACTTCTATTGCTATTGAAATTTTCTTTTGTCTACTAAGTGTATATAGAAGGAAACATGGCCAACATTTTGAAGACCATGTGTATTGATATTTCTAAGACAGTTGACGTCGTACGAAACATTATCATTGGAATAGATTCTTCTCTTGAAGAAGTTAAAATCTATGATGTTATAAAATCTATAATTTAATTTTGAATTGATACATTCTACCAATATCATCCTTCACACAATTTGATTAGAACAAAACATAAATTAAATTAATGCTTTTTCCTGAGATTAATTTAATTTGTTAAACTTTAACTTAAATTAATCTCTTAAACTTAAGTTTGAATTCTTTCCTGACATTAATTTCAATTTCAAGTTTGTTCTTAGCAATGACCTTTGGCTCATGCGATTGAGAAGATTCAGCCTTAAGCAAGATTTGTGTTGAGGTTAATCTCACTGAACCATTACCAACTTCAATCAATGTTAATGCAACTGGAATTTCTCACAACCAAGAATTGGATCATGAGAGAATAACTCTCCATGGTAAAATGATCACACAAAGGAAACACACCAGAAAGATGCCAAACAAAACATAAGAAATAACAATAGATGTCCATGTATTATTCTCTAGCAGATGAATTTATTATGAGCTGGAGATGTAGGCAATTAAACGCATAAAGCATAGGCATGTGCAAAGTGCATTTGTTATTCAAGACACCCAAAATGAAAATGTCCAATGCTGATAAAAGTACTACTAATTCATGTTTCTGTAAACATATAACTATAACCTTTGCATAGAAAAATTCTATTGCAACAATTCCAATCAAAGAAGCTATAGGATACCCAACTTTTGAAACTTAAATTGCCTAATGAGACAATGGTAAAGTTTTAGTAGCAGTAGATTGATTTGAATAGTTTTGAATGTTAAAAACATCTATCACTAGCTATTTAATACTTGTACATTTTTCATATTCAGAAAGCTCAATATCACAGATATTTTTTAAATGCTTTCATTGCTTTTCAATCATTTGCAATGATCCCTCCAGCTAAATCTACAACAGTCCAATAATTCTTCCATTGCTTTTTTAGTATGCTACATATGACAAATACATTTTGATATTGTTGGTGGTTTTTTTTTTAAGCCATACGTCAGGATATTGACAACTATCTCTTTGTCATTTCTATTGTCTATAGAGAACAATGCATTAAAAAATTAGGAAGCTCATAGTGAATTTCCCTAGAAATTTAGTTTTTTTTAAACCATACGTCAGGATATTGACAGCTATCTCTTTGTCATTTCTTTATAATGATATAGAATTCTGAGACAGCTATGATATCATGCTAGATTTTTCATGAAGCTCCAAAATGAAAAAAAACTAAGCTGAATTGAAATCATATCAAAACAAAAATTGTTGCTAAAAATTATTGAAATGCAATGCTTATTGGACTTGACTTTTATTCATTTTTCAACAAATATTCAATGAAATGGTTTTTTAAAATGAATATAGTAGCATTTTCTGTTATTTGTAAAATATGCATCTAAACAATGACTAAATTATAATTTTTTATTATTATACTTTAGAAAAATGATGCTTATATTACTAGGACAAATGCAAATGTTTTCTTTTCCAAGAATACATAATATGACACAATTATAAAAGAATAGTCATTTGTCTACCTACCAATGTAAGAGTTGTAGCAAATTTCTTAAATATTTAATCCTCTATGACATTGTTAAAGACTCTATTATTATTGAAAGAAATACAATACTGTAATAGCCCAAGGTAAAAAAAAATTTCTCTTTGTCCAATGCTAATAAAATAAGATAAAAAAAATAATAATATCGCATGTTTAATGTCAAAAAAAATAAATTAAAGAAACAATGCATGCTTATAAACAAAGAGCATAGAATTATCCTAACACTTAAGCAGTTTTAATCCTTGATCAAGTTTAATAGATTCTACATTGACATAGATCTATTCTACTTCAACAATCACTGATGTTCTTCATTAGAACCATGTATAGATACTAATGCTTTTTTTCAAAATAAGCATTTGCTTTACCTGTTACATGTTCTTTTTCAATGATACTAGCTTTTTGCCCCCACTACTTATCATTCTTCAATAACTAGAACTGGTTATTCACCTTTCTTTGATTGTGTCCAAAGGTATTGAAATGGCTTTCTCATCTAAATTTATCAAACACATTTTTTGCAAACGCTCTTTTTTTTTCCCCGGATTCCGACTCTTGCACTAGTTCTATGTCATAAGATCGAACCTTGTTTCTTTTTCTCCATTGTATAGTTCATCTGCTGACAAAATTGGGTTCTTTTTTCTTCTCTAATTTACTTTGATCTTCTTAATGTCTCTTTCCTTTTCCCTTCCTTCAAGCCTGCTTTCTTGCTATTTGAAAAGGACAAAATGTCATCAACAATTTCATAGCAACTTTTCCAATGCAATTCCAATTTTTCATACTCCAAAATTTTAACCTGACTAAAGTCATTACAAAACAACATCAATTCTGATGTTAATCCCTTGATAGTGTCAATTTCCCTGCATATTATCATGCAAAAGAACATCCCACACTGTACAATATCACCTGCCAAAATGTTAGCACCTCATATGCTTATCAATACTCTACAACAACCCATACCATGATAAAATAAACAGGTTACAAAACTTCACTTAAAGAACAATTCATTAACATTTTTCGATGCTAGGTTAAAGGCAAAATGACATAACTTGTGCCATTGTTTTAGGCTTTCGCTTCCTTGAATTTTGATCAGTGAAGCCAATAAAAATCTCTTCTAATTGCCGTAGAATGGTTGAAAATGGTTCCAATATCAATGAACCTCATATGAAGAACATAATTTGATATCCCATTCAAACTTTAACAAACTTGAAATTGTTCAAGATTTTAAAATTGATAAAATTTGCAGGACATCTACAACAAGCATTAACTAAAGATAAAAAAAAAATTTCATTACAGATAATAAATAAATTTAATCATATTTCCAATAGGTCATTGCCAAAATCACAAAAACCAAACCCAACGACTTTGTCAATTAAAATCTTCTCCTCTATTTGTTTTAGAAAGAGAAACTTTTTAAACTATCACCACTCCATTGAAATCAAGTTTGATTATTACAATGCAATCCTTGTAAGACTCTGGCCAAAGATGAATTCTTCTATTCAGTAACAACAAAAATTCATAGATTTTATGCTAATTCCAAAATGATTATGATTTTGGCATTGACAGTGTCAAGCAAAAAGAAAAAAGCTTCAACATAGAAACCACTAAAGAGTTAACAATAGCGGAAGATAGCGTTCATGACTTATAATCACATCCTACTATTGCCATTGATACAACATCTATTAAAGCAATAAACAATCCTCCATAAAATATTTTGTGTGTTACAGTTGTCTATACAAGTACCAATTTACATCAAATTTTATTTCTTTCTCAATCAATATTCAATACTAAAACTATTGTAATCAATCTTCCACTGTACAATCTGTCACTCTTCAAGTTCCGCTTTCATATCTTTTTATATCCACAATATGAACAATTATTAAACACATTGCCCGACACATTGTACAATTTATTTATATTTCTTCTACTACTAGTTTATGTTATAGAAATCCAATTGTGTTGTATCTATTGCAGTTGTTTCCTATCTTATAACCCGCTTTAAGCCTTACATCCTCCGCCTAATTCTATTTAAATGTATGGTAAGACATATTATGAACATAGCTCAAAAGCATCTCAAGAAGAAAATGAATTTCTATATGCCTAAAATCCCATAATTGATATCACTTATGTCTAAAGATTTCACTTATCACATATTTCAGCTACTGACAATGACATCACTAAATATAAGGTATTGAAACTGTAGTTACTATAGCACTCCAATTGATAAATCTATTTGCTAAATTACTCTTAATTCCTTATGCATAAGCTTCAGATAATGATGTCTATATACCTGACATGGATAAATCTAAGCAACTGAAACTATGCTTACTGTAGCAATCTATTTAAGAACACTATTTGTTGCATTGTTCCTAATTCTTTGTTCAATTGCTACTAAGCTTTTGGTACTGGACTTTGATTCGCTAAAATGGATCAATCTAAGCAAATGAAACTATCGTTCCCTGCAAGCAATACAAATTGCTTTCTCATGTACTAGCCAAAACAATGTGACTTCACATCATATGCTTTCGTCCCCAGTCATATGCTTTTGTCGGGGACATCGCCACCTCGTGGCTCTTGTTAAAAACGTGATAATGACGTGTGTTATTCATATTATTATATAATGTAAATTTCACCCATTGTAATATATGTCTTAACATTTTACCTAATGCTTCATGCTTGAACCTTTTGAATACGCCAAGCGGGGAGAAGGGCACGACGTGATTGACGAGATAAAGGACACATAATATAGATGCCAAATATATGTTTTTTACTTCTTTTTTTTTTTAATTTTTAGTTATGTTTTTATACTTGACAATTAGGTAAAAATGGTTATATTAAATTTTTATTTTAATTAAAAAAAAAATATTTCAAAATTTTCAAAATTGTTTCTAATTTTTTTGAATAATTAATTTAAAATAAAACTCCTTATAAAACTTTCAAATAAGAAATTGGTAAATTACAGATTAATTGAAAGTCAACTTAAATGAACTACTAACTAATTACTATATAGCTACTTTAACAGATATAAAACCAAAAATAAAAAAAATAAAAAAATTTAAATTTAAAAAATTGTATATAACAAATCCACCTACTTAATAATATTAAAACACATGATATATTATAAATAAATAAATAAATTG
This sequence comes from Larix kaempferi, assembly GCA_027924585.1. NCBI lineage: Eukaryota > Viridiplantae > Streptophyta > Pinopsida > Pinales > Pinaceae > Larix > Larix kaempferi. The sequence continues at coordinate 441,777 of BSBM01001097.1, read as the reverse complement.
ATAGCTGAAGAGAGGCTTAAGTTTTAACTTTTCATAATTTTATTAGATAAATAAATATAAATTAAAATTAAAATTGATGATATAATTCAGGCTTCTTTTTGTAATATGGTTTTGAAAGGTATTGCATATTTCTCTTTTTCCTGATAACTCCTTTAAATTTTGTGGCCATACCAATAACAATATCCTCAATAAATAAAATACATTTTTCACAAACTTCTTTGGAGGAGTTCCTTACCTCTTGACAAATAATAATCTCTAAATGCCTTTGGTTTTGGAGCTTGTGTAAATTTCGAAGCTATCCAAACATTAAACATTCATTAAATTTAAGATAGCTCACCCTTAGTTTCGGTCACAGTGCCTAATGCACTCGTTAGTTTCCCCTCCCCTCACTAATAACTTTTGAGTTGTTTTGTAGAGCCAACTATTTAAGTTGTACCAAATCGCTTAAACTCTGAGGCCACTCTCACTTTTTTTAATAAAATTTATTCCACTTAGGTTTTGTCCACATGTTGCATCCATCCATATACATGTATTGCAAAGACAAGAGACTCGAGATGCTATAAGGTAGATACTAACCCATCAAAATATGGTTAAAATTTTTAAGAAATTGTCTCAAAGAATGGGCAAATAATTATTTTTTCAAATCGTCATTAATTTGTATTAATACGCCAGGTAAACAATTTGCTAGGAGGTATTTTTTGCGGTTAATTATTTTTTCAAACTATCATTAATTTGTATTAATAGGATTGCTAAGATATGTGTATGCTTAGATAAGTGGCCTGCAATAGGTGGTTGTTATTATATATTTAATAAGGGAGATTGAAACTTTCCCATTTGATTGACAAGTAGGTGGGTGAGTTTTCCTTCAATGGGGATGGCTTTGCTTTCATTCCATTTATTCTTTTTTCTTATATTGGCCTAGCGTTGTCCCAATGTGGGGTTGTGCCCTTCCTTTCAATGCTTTTCCTCGCCCTTTGTTCCCCTCCTTCAGAGGATAAGTCAGTTTTCAAGTTTGAAAGTGCAACTCCAAGAGAGAGGTGGGTATCATTTTAGAAGAAGTCATTGGTTTTAAGCTATGTTAATGAAATAACTAACCCATCCACCCACCAAGCATTACCGATTTATCAGCTACTAAATTTACCAAGCATCAACAATTTATCAACTACCAAATTTACCAAGCAACACCTATGGAATTTTAGACATGCTTGCTTTTAGGTTACGGGCCTCAGAAGTTAGAAGCACATGTTGAATTTAGATACCCATTTCTCTAGAAAGTTTGGAACTACTCTCCTTTGGATGCCACGGACTTGGAGCTACTAATTTTGGTAAGATGTTATTTCCAAATTTTCTATAAATTTGATAATAATCTAAAAACAAATTTTAATGAAACGATTATGTGTTTTTTCTTAAACACAAAATTGTTTTTGTTATTTTGATATTGTGTTTTGTTAACATTTGTGATTGGACAAAGGCATGGAAACATGGTTTTGTTGTGGGATGCTCCCAATCCCAATTTGGACACTTCAAATAATTCCAAGTTAGAATTTATAGGTCTTGTTGCTAAAAGTTTTGTTGCGGGAGGCTCCCAATCCCACTTTGGACACTTCCAATACTTCCAAGTTACAATTTATAGGTCTTGTTGCTAAAAATATTTTACGTATCAATTCACATTTTCTTGAAAATGATTTATTTGGTATATGTTAAACTTAGTAACATTTTATTATTCTTGTAGTCTTAGTCATTGGTTGAAACAATTACTTTTACTCATGGGCATAAAAGTTTATAATTTTTTTTTGAAGTTGAAAGTGGTTTCTTCTTATCCATTTATAGCCGAGGGAAAGTGAATGGACCAAAGAAGAAAGAAGGAACCATGAACTCGTTGGTACAAAATTTGACCATTCCCCACAAAAACACGTTGAGAATTAAATTGAACCCCATGGTTGTAAATTTGAATGGCAAAATGTATCACGTCACTGGCTCTATATTAGTAAAAATTGTGCCCCAAAAATAGTTTTCACAAAAATATTTTTTATATATTCCAATTACTATGTCAAATTATATAAGTTTGCATTATTCTTTTTTTTTAAAATTAAAATAAAATGAATCACCTATATTAGGAAAGTAAATGCTTTCAGTTATGAATGAAGCAAAACAAAATAAATTTATTTTATCAAATTCTCATGAAAGTGCATCATGGATAATACATAGACAACTCCACTTCTGTGAAATATTTTCTTAATATAGTTGAGGAATAATATAGACAACTTCACTTCACATGTAATACTAGTTGAGGAATCCAAAATAGTCCATACCATGGAAAAAAATCTTATTAAACTTCTTTTGACAAAGGAAGGAGAGAATATCATAGTACAATATCGATTGTAATGTATTTTTTTAATGAATCACCTCTACAAATGGCATATTATATTTATCTGACCTTTTAACTCACCTTTTAACTCAAGTGCTTTGGAATAATTTCACAATTTCAATTACACCATCAATGCAACATGTTTACCTTGAAAAAATTGCTATGTTGCATTACATGTGGAATCTCGAGAAGAATTCTAGGTTCCACCTTTTATTTGTTTCCTAAGTTTATCACTTATTGTACTTCAGATGAATAATGCCAGCACATGTTACTTTTGAGTTGTTTGTGTCACTATTAGTAGGTTATTTTGTTCCACCCTCGATTTTTAGAGTACATGATCAACAAAAAACATGGGTAAATGTGTAGTGCCCCTAGACTTGTGTAGACATTGAGGGCACCTACTAAGTGACCCGGCTGATTGAAACATTAATTAAATAACCTTTTGACCTTATTTTTTTGAGTATGTGTATCTGAACTGTTAAGGTAAATGAATAATTGCATATGTTAAACGATTAGCTATGACTATGGAAAATTATGTTGATGGATAATGCTTAACGACTAGCTGTATGGTGATTATGTATTTGGCGACGAAATGTATATTTGATAAGATGAATGAGCAGTTTGAATAAATCATAAATGTTTAACAATGCTAGAGTTAGAAACCAGATGATGATTGTTGAGAACAGTGCTACTAATAATTTGTTGCGAGAAGTGTGTGTAGAAACAAGTGAGACGGTTCACCAACGGACACACAAAGGAACATGGAGGGTCGTAGAGTACGGGTAAATCACACACAGGGGAAGCGACGACGATTTCAACTCCCAACAAGAATACCACGCATGAGCAGATAAGCATTGATCCGCTTGCTCAAGAGGAATGCGTGAGGACGTACGAGGTGGGCCACGACGGAGCTGGTCACGTACGAGTTGAGGGGCGCGCAGTGAGAACGGACTCACTCCTCAGCGCCATTAGTCCCTAGATAGCATGTAGACAGAGGATGGATGGTAACGATTCCTAAAATCCCTACAAGAGTTCCCGCAAGTCAAAATGGAAAGATGGTGGCAGAAGGGCCCAACGATGTGGTACCCTGTCAAGAACGGAAAGAATGGACGCAAGGACCCAACGAGGTGGTACCATGCCAAGGAATGGAAACCATGGATGATTGGACCCGGCGGAGTGGTGCCATGTCAGGGGATTAAAAAAATTAAGGAACCAGGAGCCCAACAACGCGGCACCGTGATCCTAGTGAGTTTGATTGTTAAATTAAACTGCATAAAAACTTAGGAGAATAACTCTAGATTATTACTTAGCAAATGCATAACAATAGCTTAGACATTTGCACATGAATAGTTATTTTTGTTGAGCATTTAAATTAATAGAAATTATTATTTAGGAGCAAAATAGATTAGACACCTAGTCAACTAAAAGCTAGGAGTTGATTAAAATATCTGGGGGACAAACTAGAGCAAACTTAGGGATGTAGGTGCACTTCCGAGAGAAACTGACACTTGGATGGGTGAGTGTTTTAATTAAATAAATAATTAAAAATATTTAATTATGCATGAAGCGACATGTGTCGCAGGAGATTTCCCTTTATAAGGAAGGCTTAAGGAATGGGTAAGGGGCCCATAATTTGGACGATTGTCGTAATTTTCGAATGCCTCAAAGACTTGCTGCTATCTAAGGGTTTGGCTTAGAAATCCTGGTGGGAAGGGAAGCCCAAGCTGAATTTCCGAAATACTTGTGTGAGCTCTACGACCCAAAGCTCGGGGGAGGCCATGCGACTGAAAGCATGAGCCTATGGTTGGGTGGCGAAGCTAACGGTTGCTTCGCCTATGGTTAAACGAGCTTTGCTGGAGGGATCCTACGGAAGACGCAGACAACAATGGACCAGCTGGATCGCGTTGACAGGTTAAGGTTTGCTTATTTTTGTTAAGTTATTCACTCTTTTATTTTATTTTTTCCAATAACTATAATGGCTAATTGTTTGTATGAAGTTTTTAAAGTTTCAGGTTCTGTACAAGGGGACCCTAAAGGAGGGGTCCTACATTTGGTATCAGAGCCGGTCGAACCTTGAGGGAACCATACTCGGAGCTGTCGAATACGACGGTTTAACGCCTTCGTCAAATAGAAAGTGCAAGCCTTCGGATCAGGTTCTTATTTGATTTAAATTTATCGATTCATATGTGCGTCTTCAGCATCATTGATGTATTTAAAAAAAAAAAAAAATTGATAAGGGTAAATTATTTACTTGGAAGAATCGTGACAACACCATAGTAAAAATGTGAGTTCGCTTATAGATAAATGTTTCACTATAGCTAACATGAAGGGAATCTATGCAATAATAAACCTTGATTTGGAAATAGCCCTTCTGACTGGAAATTAATGGAGGCAGTCTGCAAACAAGCTCTGTGTCCGCATCTTCTATTTCGATTGTTGAAGTTTATCTTAGCCGTATTTAGAACCCTTTTAAACTCAGAGTATGTGCCGACTTCGATCTTCGATTCCGTTACCAATCTATGATTTGATTTATCGCTGGAACTCTTGCACATGATCGATCCAAGGATCTAGATTATTCTTACCATGATAATTTTGAAACAAACATGTGTTAGCGACTCTGTCTCGAGCGAAGGATTTCTTTTTACTCTGCATTTTAAACTAGGAGCCTTGCTTAAACTTTAAACTTCAAATTCTTGGATTAATGCTTAAGCCTGATGTTGTACTTCACCCAGTCTGATTTGTTCAATAGCCCTCGATATCGGTAGATCGTGGCTCATCCGAACTCGACACTTCACTTAGTCTAATCGCGGTAGATCGTGGCCTTAGGATGCAACACTGAACTCATTGCTTGCACAGTTGTAACTCCATTAATTCGAATCTACGTGTTATCTCATCGATTCAGATGGTTAGATGGTGATAGATAATTAAAATATTTAACTCTGTGTTCGGTATGCATCCTTCCATCCCATACCTGGATCAGATCTAACCTATCCCGTCAATTGGGGACGGTGTCATCGGTATATTAAACCTGCACCAGATCAGATGAATGGTACTCAGAACAACAACTCTAAGATACGCGAATGTATCATCACACTTCACTTCACCTATTCCTTTTACCGCAGATGGCGACGAACTAGAATCACCCTGATAATTGTTTACCATAATATTGGGATTCAAATCTACCTGTTATGAAGAGTTAAGTCTCAGTTCGATGGTCTAGATTGTCAGGTAGTCTTCGAATGCCAACCCATTTCCACGCTATTATCTCGTTAATATACACACTCTTTATCGGAGCGGCTACTTATTGAATTCGAAAAATAAATTCAATTACGTCCCCAGATATTTAGGAATGAGTAAATCGTAGTAAATCGTGGTCGACCCTTAACCTTGATGGAACTCTATCTCTCTGAATCCTTTGTCGTTGATCGCCAAGTTCATTATCACATCAATGATTTGTGATGTTATTTTATGTTAAACATTACCTTATGAAGTTCAAATTCAAGTCTTTAAATGATTCTATTTTATGCACATGCTAATTTATACACATATTCGAAGTAGTTACATTTTTATTTTTATTTTTTTATTATTATTAGACAATCCTCATGCTGAATCCCCAGTTTGGGTAGTGAGTTGTCTTTTAGTCTCATGATCAGCTGTGGCTAAAGTTATGCATTTACTATTTTCGCTAAGATGGAATGTGTTCACTTTAATGCTGGGACGACATCTCATTTGATGAAATTTTAATAGTGCCATATACCATTAATACCTTCAATTGATTGTTGCGACTAGTGGGATATGTGATATCATAGGGTTTATGCGTTGGACGTGTAGATATGATAAAAATGATTCCATTCTCCTATCGGAAAGAATGGCATTGTTTATACATCTTTTACACATAAAAAAAAAAAGAGAGAGAAGAACAGGGAAATTCCTCTTTTGGGGAATTTATGCTTGGTAGATCGGGATAGGCGAGAAACCTGTACACCGAAATCAAGCTCTCCATAGGATTTATGCACTGCAAACCCGGTCCTTGTAGTTTTATCCAAGTCACAGAACCAAATAAAGTAATTTTGGTGGTATCCTGTGTGTTGCATATGATATAGTTGTGTGATTTCTCCCTTAAGAGATCAGTAACTGCGGATAGATCAAGACGGTAGATCATGATCGCAGTAATGTTATGGATAGTTGAGTGTTGTATTTAAAATCGCCATTGGGTAGAGCATGGCTCAACTAAATCCTAGTTCGTCGTCGCTTCAAGGTAGGACGAATGTACACAAATAGAGAGAGAGGGGATAAAACCCCTGCATAAAACCAAGGTCATGCTTTGTTTGTTTTGGCGTGAGGGCCACTGGGAGAGGACGGCTGGGTGGCAGCCCGATCCCTGCTTAGATTTTTTTTGTTTTGTTTTGTGTGACAGTAAGATATTTTTGCTGACAATGCATTTGGGCGGCCTCCATTTTGAAAGGGGTGGATCCATGCCTTTCCTCCTTTCTGGATGGTGTCGGCGTTTTGATATCGATCAGGTTAAACGGATAAGAATACTGAAAATCGATGAGTCCCACGTTTCCATATATTTTTCTGTGAAATGTAGTTGTTTCTGGATCGTAGGAACTTTTCCTTCATTTTGTTATTTACATTATGCTAGCTATGCTGCGTGGAAGAGTTTTCCTTTCTAAGTATGTGATAGACAGACTCCATCTCTTCACTACATATTTTTTATTTTATTTTTTATTTTATTTTTTATTTTTTATTTTATTTTTTTTTTATTTTTTTTTTTTATTTTTTTTTTTTATTTTTTTTTATTTTTTTTTTTTATTTTTTTTTTTTTTTTTTGTGCTGCCGTGAAAGCGTGAATTCCATGGGATAAACTAAGATCCATTTCTGTGTGTTCATGTACCGTTTAAGTTCTGCTGCACATAGGAAAGGACGGCCAAATCCTCTATAGCTTGAACTCTCTCTGAGACTTTGATCTCCTAATACACAATTTTATAGCTTATGAATATGGCTGCACAAGCAAGCCGGGGAAGGGCCAGCTCTTCTATAGCTCGAGCCCTCCCTAATCTTCCGATTTCATAATACACCGTAACAGTGTTTAATTCAGATGGGTTAATTTCTGAATATGGCTGTGTAGAAAAACCTGGGATGATATAGCTCTCCAAGGCTCGATCCCTGTCAGAATAATTTTCATTTTGGTAAAATGAAGTATTGGTATTCTTTTTTTTTTTTTTTTTGACTATTCGTTTTAACACTTTAACACTTTAATAAAGTAAGAAGTTTTTGGTAAACTAAAGTATTAGTATTTTAATGCTTTAACGCTTTTGCTAATCTCGTAAATATGTAATTATAAGGAACTGAAGTTTGGTTGTGTTAAGTTGTTAAATGACAGAGGGACTGATATCCGACTTGGATCCCTTATTTGTAATATCTTATATATATAATTTTAAAAACAGAGTTTGAATGCCCGCTATAAATTTTAGTCTGTAAATTGCTAGATCTGGGTTTTAATTTTTCAGAAATTGGGATTGATATCCGAATGGGTCACCGGCCAAAATAGGTTTTTATTTAAAGAAATTAGAGTTTTATTGTTTCAGCGTGAGAATACTGCCACGATCTAGAGTATAGAGTCAGTGTTAATAGGGTTTCATTCTCAAAGACTTAGCATCACCAAGGGTTGGTTGTGTCATCTAGAAGAAGAGTCTTCCTTTTAGTCTAATGATAATTACAGTTAGAAATTAATACTGAGATAAAATTACTGTATTGTTGAGCCGGAACCATAGGTCCGCGCCCTTTGTAGATTCTGAGAATGAAAACATGATTTTAAAAACACCTCATTACATGGTTAAATTGAGTGAATTTTTTTTTGGAATAAAAATATATTCATAGATATGTTGTTATAAGATTAATTAAATGAAATATGATCATATATATATCAATATGTGTTCGATGGTTAGACGAATGGATTATATATATATATGAAATATATATATATATAATTATATATGTGTGTAGGAATGAAGTCTTATAATCATATATAAATATGCTATGATAATGCACTATAATAGAAAAGTTCACATGTGGAACATATGAAAGCTAGTTCATATAACATTGCACTCTTATACTGTGAACTAGAGAGAATGAAATCCAAACCATGGAGTATGTAGAAGTAGATGGAAAAACCAAGAGTTATAAACACGTTGTTTTGCATAATCAATTACATGTTTATGTTTCTTTATTTGTATGTGGCATGTAGTTAGATAGTGAAATAAGCTCATGCAAGTTGTAATTTAAGTAATGGTAGTTGGAAGATCAATGGTTAGAGGTTGAGCAATAAAATGAGAGCCATTTAATAAATGTTAAGAAGAGTATAGTGAAATAAGCAATTTAATGACAAATCCTACATTGTCAAGCCCTACATTTGGTCTTTATAACATTGAATACCTCTACGTTGGGATACATGGTACCTATATATATGTCCTATTATAGTTGCATGAAGTGTTATGAAGTAGGATGAAGCATACATAAGCCTGTACTTGTAAGTTATATGTAGTGTTAGGAAGTTGGAATATCCATTTAGATATTTTAGGCCCAAAGGAAACTATATAGTTTACCATTCTAAGAAGGATTTTATACACATCATGGCAATCCCTAGGTCTAATGAAAATACTAATGTAGAAAGGTGTAATTATCATATGAGTATGAGGTTCTACCAAGGGTATACGTGTCATATTAAAGAAATGATATATACTGGTTGTATAAAAGAAGTGGTATAAGTCATATTAAGGGGGTTAAGGGTGAACATAATAGTGGCATCATGAAAGGGGAGCATATGCATATCTATACCAAAGGATAACTAGACTAAGAATGATTGAATGTACAGTATAGTTGACTTATCATTGAAATGGAGGCACAATTAAGGGACAAAAGTAATACGAATGTAAGAAACATAAGGTAGGGATGATGAATTATTTGGAATGGGATATAAGGAAATCAATACATCACTTATTTTGTTAAAAGCAACACAAATAGTATTCTTAATAGGAATCACGATGAATTAAGGAGGGTAATATGAGATAAATCATATAAGCAATTGTAAAACCGAGTTTTGTTGTCAAACTTTGATGGTCATCTTTATATTTACTAATAGACATAGGAAGAAGGCATTACATATTTAGTTTTTTTTTTTTTTTTTTTTATCTTGTGATTTCTCAATTAGGAAAGACCACCGAAGGGGCCAAACGATGACGATTTTAGTAAAATGATCTATGAATTTGATAAACGCAATGAACTAAATGTAATGCAGCTAGCCAAAGGACATGGAAAAACCTTGATGAAAAGTGGAATAACCCTAGATATGGAATACAATACTTAGCGTGACTTGATGAGTTTGTCGAAGTGGTCATATGGCAATGGAAATGATGTAATGAGGTAGGAATGTGATAAGCTCATTGACTTGGACATGATGTTAATAATGAAAGGACTAAGTGATAAATTCAAATACGTTCGACTGAGCCACTAAGTCTCAATGCCTCGAATCCTATCATACTAAAAACCTCTAGGGATTTGGAAGTAGTCTTTTGGGAATTGGATTTTGGAATATTTCGTAGTCGCTCTTGATTTGTTAATTCATGATTATAACTTACCCATTTGTATTCTAAGGAAGATTGTATAATCTTTACTTCCTCGTCTTGGAGGAAAGGACATCCATTAGATTTGAAATCTCATTCGGATTTGTTATGCAAAAAGATGATTGGATAACTAAGGTGTGGCTTTTGATGCAATATAACTTGTGGTTAGATCAGATACCATGAGTCTTTGAAGATGAATAGGAGATATAGTCCAAATCTAAGTAGAGAATGACAATTATTAAAAGAATTATTAAAATTGCATTACGCAAAGCTTATGATTGAAATTCCTGAGGAGGTATTGGAACCGTGTTGGATGAACAAATTATTAGAACCACTTGTGCTTATAGCTATCATTGTTGAAAAAAAAAATAGAATAGAATGACAGAAGATGAGAATAGAAATTAAGATAAGGCAAGTACAAGAACACAAATTAACTTCGGGACGAAGTTCTATTTAAGAGGGGGTGTATGTAATGCCCCTAGAATGACTGTGGACCTTAAGGGAACCTTTTGAGTGACCCGACTGAACAACTTCGATATAATGGTCTCTTGAGCCTTCTTATGCCTTAAATGATTGAGGACAACCTGAAGATGTAAATGACGACAATAATTGATAAATGAATTAAGGAATTAAATTCTATGTGTGGAGAGGGATAATTGATTGATTACATCTTGATTAACGATTAGCCCTGATTGATCAAGTCAAAGTGCAATAGGACAATTACAGTCCTAGCTCTGCGACTTGGGAGGACGCAACTGAGATGCGTCGTAGCTTTCCATTTTTTTTATTCTGAACTTCGGGACGAAGTTCTAATTAAGTAGGGGTGTATGTAGTGCCCCTAGACTTGTGTAGACATTGAGGGAACCTACTAAGTGACCCGGTTGATTGAAACATTAATTAAATAACCTTTTGACCTTATTTTTTTGAGTATGTGTATCTGAACTGTTAAGGTAAATGAATAATTGCATATGTTAAACGATTAGCTATGACTATGGAAAATTATGTTGATGGATAATGCTTAACGACTAGCTGTATGGTGATTATGTATTTGGCGACGAAATGTATATTTGATAAGATGAATGAGCAGTTTGAATAAATCATAAATGTTTAACAATGCTAGAGTTAGAAACCAGATGATGATTGTTGAGAACAGTGCTACTAATAATTTGTTGCGAGAAGTGTGTGTAGAAACAAGTGAGACGGTTCACCAACGGACACACAAAGGAACATGGAGGGTCGTAGAGTACGGGTAAATCACACACAGGGGAAGCGGCGACGATGTCAACTCCCAACAAGAATACCACGCATGAGCAGATAAGCATTGATCCGCTTGCTCAAGAGGAATGCGTGAGGACGTACGAGGTGGGCCACGACGGAGCTGGTCACGTACGAGTTGAGGGGCGCGCAGTGAGAACGGACTCACTCCTCAGCGCCATTAGTCCCTAGATAGCATGTAGACAGAGGATGGATGGTAACGATTCCTAAAATCCCTACAAGAGTTCCCGCAAGTCAAAATGGAAAGATGGTGGCAGAAGGGCCCAACGATGTGGTACCCTGTCAAGAACGGAAAGAATGGACGCAAGGACCCAACGAGGTGGTACCATGCCAAGGAATGGAAACCATGGATGATTGGACCCGACGGAGTGGTGCCATGTCAGGGGATTAAAAAAATTAAGGAACCAGGAGCCCAACGACGCGGCACCGTGATCCTAGTGAGTTTGATTATTAAATTAAACTGCATAAAAACTTAGGAGAATAACTCTAGATTATTACTTAGCAAATGCATAACAATAGCTTAGACATTTGCACATGAATAGTTATTTTTGTTGAGCATTTAAATTAATAGAAATTATTATTTAGGAGCAAAATAGATTAGACACCTAGTCAACTAAAAGCTAGGAGTTGATTAAAATATCTGGGGGACAAACTAGAGCAAACTTAGGGATGTAGGTGCACTTCCTAGAGAAACTGACACTTGGATGGGTGAGTGTTTTAATTAAATAAATAATTAAAAATATTTAATTATGCATGAAGCGACATGTGTCGCAGGAGATTTCCCTTTATAAGGAAGGCTTAAGGAATGGGTAAGGGGCCCATAATTTGGACGATTGTCGTAATTTTCGAATGCCTCAAAGACTTGCTGCTATCTAAGGGTTTGGCTTAGAAATCCTGGTGGGAAGGGAAGCCCAAGCTGAATTTCTGAAATACTTGTGTGAGCTCTACGACCCAAAGCTCGGGGGAGGCCATGCGACTGAAAGCATGAGCCTATGGTTGGGTGGCGAAGCTAACGGTTGCTTCGCCTATGGTTAAACGAGCTTTGCTGGAGGGATCCTACGGAAGACGCAGACAACAATGGACCAGCTGGATCGTGTTGACAGGTTAAGGTTTGCTTATTTTTGTTAAGTTATTCACTCTTTTATTTTATTTTTTCCAATAACTATAATGGCTAATTGTTTGTATGAAGTTTTTAAAGTTTCAGGTTCAGTACAAGGGGACCCTAAAGGAGGGGTCCTACAAAATGAGTCTATTGTTATCATTTAGTTCGAAATTAAACTCCTTAATAAAAACATATCTTTTAATTGAAAATTAAAATCTCATAATGTCAATTACACCATTGATGCAACATGTTAGCCTTGCAAAATTGTTCATGTTGCATTAAATGTGGCCTGACATTAACCTTCAGAAAGGATTCTATGTTCCACATTTTGTTTAGATGCATAATTCCATCACATGTTACTTTTGAGTTGTCTATGTCACTATTGTTGGATTTTGTGCAACTTCGAAAGATATTATTACTGTACTTTCATTGTACTTGATTATACCTCCTAAGGGAGATGAACTTGATGTATTTATTATGTAAACACATGGAAGAATCAATGTAAACCTTGGGGTGCAATGAAGCAAAAGAAATATATTAAAATTAAATTATTAAATTGCCCCCAAGTGAAGTCAGCCCAGTTAGGGTATTTTTCATGTCAGCACTTGTATAAATAGAGGAAAAGTGATCCTCATTATTCACTCACTCACTTAAGTGAATTTTGCATCACCCAGAGAGAGAGAAGTTCGCACAGGCTGGAGAAGGAAGTTGTTTTGGGGTTTCTACTTGTGGAAAGCATTTTCACATTTTCTCTTTTGATCTTTGTACTCTGATCTCAAGATTATCATCTCTATACGAAGGTTGCTGGGGATTTCCCAATTGGGTTTCCCAGGATAAACTCCGTGTTATTGTTTTGTGCTTTGTCTTTCTTCTAGTGATCTTGTTTACACATTTGATTATTATGCTATGAATGTATGAAATTTAACATGGTATCATAGCACTTCTAGAAGAAGCCATTGTCGAAACATTGTCGGATCCCTGTCGGAACTAGGGTTTCATCTTGTGAAGTCTTCACCCATAATTTTGGAGAAAAAGAGCCTTACGAATTTTGTTTTTGGTAAGGCGCATCTTTTGGTGAAGACGAAATTCAATTCCGAAAATTTTCAATTTTTGACCTAAATCTGTGGTTGCAGCAGAATTAGGGTTTTAGTTTTAACCCACTTATCTACACAGATCTGGATCAGCCTTACCTCAATTCAACTCGCCTTGGCAAGGTGCATCTACCTGTGGTTTCAGTTTTTCAAATTCTCAACTTTCATTTTTGACCTAGCTTTTGCTAGGGTTTTTGAACCAGATCTGCAATCAAGATGACTAGGATGAAGGCTGAAGATAGAAGATCATCCACTGCTAATATAGAAGAATATCATGATCACAGGAATCAAAGGAATGAAGATCACACAAAATTCCTATTCATATCATCTTTATCAGGTACTATTCCCACCATTAGTGACACTTGGCTCATAGATAGTGGTGCATCTAGACACATGACAAGTTATAAAGATAATCTTTCAGAATTAGTTGAGAAAGATTCACATCTCTATGTTGTACTTGGAGATGATACAAATTACACTATGAAGGGATCTAGAGCCACCACCCTTCAACTAAAATCAAATGATACATTGCGTCTGAGTGATGTACTCTATGTACCTGGAATGAAGAGAAACCTTGTCTCCATCTCAGCCTTGGAGGACAAGGGATATAAAGTAGCTTTCTTAAAAGGGAAATTCCTTGCTTGGAACAAGAACTCAAGCATGAGCACAACCAAATTTATTGTCATAAGAGAAGAGATCTTGTATAGACTAAACACTCCACCAGTCCAAGCCGTAATACATGATGATGCAAGTATGGGCGAATTATGGCACATAATATTCGCTCATCTGAACTATCGAGATCTCCCAGTTCTAAAGAACATTGTAATAGGTTTTCCAGGGCTCTAGGTAGACCATGATGGAACATGTAGGGGATGTGCACTTGGAAGTAATGCCAAGAAATCTTTTCTAGATAGCGAGAGTAGATCCAAAGGGATTTTGGATCTAGTACACTCTGACTTGTGTGGACCAGTGACAGTTGTGTCATTGGGTGGATATCATTACTATATCACATTTAATGATGATTACTCATGGAAGACTTGGATATACTTTCTCAAGTCAAAAGAATCCGAGGAAGTGCTTAGCAAGTTCAAAGAGTTTAAAGCACAAGTTGAGAATCTATCAGGAAAGAGGACCAAGATTTTGAGATCCAATAATGGTGGAGAATATACCTCTACAGAATTTAATGATTTCTGCAATTAAGCATGAATTAAGAGGGAGCTCACAGTTCCCTACAACCCTCAACAAAATGGGGTTGCAGAAAGAAAGAATTGTACAATTGTGGAGGTAGAAACATCTATGATACATGACCAGAGTCTTCAAATGTTCTTATGGGAAGAAGCATCCAGAACTGCTGTATATGTACAAAATAGATGTCCACACAAGATATTGAAGAATATCACTCTGGAAGAAGCGTTCACAGGTGTGAAACCAAAAGTGGGCCATCTCCGAATCTTTAGCTGTCCAGTCTACATACATGTGCCGAAGGAGAAAATATCCAAGCTAGAACCTTCAGGAAAGAAGGGAACCTTTGTGGGATATAGTGAGTCTTCAAAGGCTTATAGAATCTACATCCCAGAATCCAGACAAATTGAAGTCAGTAGGGAGTGACCTTTGAAGAAGAGATGACTGTCAGGAAATGAAGAGGATCAGATATGGATATTGGTGATGAAGAAATGTTAGATCCAAAGGATATGAAATCATCTCCCCCTCCAGTTTAGAGGGAGCTAGCAGAAAAGGATGAACCTATCGATTCCATAGATCCAGTTGATATACCCAGAGATGTTGCAGTTCGGAAAAGAACTAGATGGGCACAACAGACATTGCAGGATGCAAAGGGGAATGAAGCTCCACATGGCACTTCCATATAAAGCAAAAGACCTCAGAGGTTCTCTAGCTATGTGGTACTGATGAGCAACATTATTGATTCAGAACCCACCACTTATGAAGAAGCATCCAAACGTCAAGTTTGGAAGGATGCCATGATGGAAGAATATCAATCCATCATGAAGAATGATGTGTGGGAGGTTGTGCCGAGACCCAAGGAGAAATCAGTAGTGACTTCTAAATGGATATACAAGATCAAGCATGGAGAAGATGGCATTGTTGAGAAATATAAGGCCAGATTTGTATTCAGCGGATTCTCCTAGAAAGAGGGAGTCGATTATGATGAGACATTTGCTCCTGTGGCCAGATATACTTCCATCAGATCCATTATTTCTATTGCTTCAGATATGGGATGGAAGTTACATGAGATGGATGTGAAGACATCCTTTCTCAATGGTTTTATTGAGGAAGAAGTTTACATCGAACAACTAGATGGGTTTATTGTCCAAGGAAAGGAGTCTCATGTATGCATATTGAAAAAGGCACTGTATGGACTCAAGCAAGCACCTCATGCTTGGTATGGAAGAATAGACGGATTCCTGGTGAGCTTGGTATTTTCCAAGAGTGATGCAGACCACAACCTTTACTACAAGGTTGTAAATGATGAGCCATTGATTTTGGTATTATATGTTGATGATTTGTTTCTCATAGGAAATGAGAAATTCATTGTATGGTGTAAGAAGAATCTCGCCTCTGAGTTTGAAATGAAGGATCTTGGATTGATGCACTACTTCTTGGGATTAGAAGTATGGCAGAGGAAGAAAGAGATTTTCCTAGGACATGAAAAATACACCATTGATATATTGAAGAGATTTGAAATGTTGGATTGCAAGTCCATGGCTACTTCGATGGATGCAAATTGGAAGAAGTTGAGAGACTCTACTTCAGACTCTTATTTGATTGATCCCACCATATATCGCCAGTTTATTGGGTCATTGATGTATCTGACCAACACTAGACCATATATATGTTTTGCTGTGAATGCCCTCAGTCAGTTCATGTGCGAACCGAGGCAGATTCATTGGATTGCTGCAAAACATGTGCTCACATATTTACGTGGCACTGTGGGATATGTATTGAAGTATGCTTCAGATTGTGACTTGAGATTGCAGGGGTTTACAGACTTAGATTGGGCCGGATGTGTTGTAGATTGGAAAAGTACTTCTTGCTTTAGTTTGGGTTATGCATTTATTTCTTGGTGCACTCAGTACTGTAGAGGCCAAGTACATGGATGCTAGCAAAACAAATAGAGAAGTAGTTTGGCTTCGTAAACTCTTGGCAGGATTGTTCGTCCAGATTCCAGAGCCGACTGTGATTCACTGTGATAACCAAACATGTGTGTAGATGTTAGTGAATCCTGTATTTCATGACAGGTCGAAGCATATCAAGATTCGATATCACTTCATTCGTGATATGGTGCAGAAAGGTGTGGTCGAGTTATAGTACGTACCGATAGATGACCAGACTGCAGATGTTCTCACCAAGTCTCTTCCCAGGGTGAAGTTTGAATACTTTCACGGAAGACTTGGAGTCAAAGAGAATGTGTCCCTCCTTGAGAGGGAAAGTTGACATCGAGATGCTTTCCCTTCTTTTCCCAGGTGCCTCTGTAGTCCAGTTACTCAGCCAGATATGGGAGAAATCCCATAGGAAGATGAGTAGGACAGTCAGCAGTTGGTCGGGTTCACCCAGGTACCTTCTGCAGTCCAGTTACTCAACCAGATATGTGAGAAATCCCATAGGCAAATGAGTAGGACAGTCAACAGTAGGTCGGGTTCACACAGGTGCCTTTATAGTCTAGTTACTCAACCAGGTATGGGAGAAATCCCATCAACAAATGAGTAGGAAAGTCAACATTTGGTCGTGTGATTACACTGGTACCTCTACACGTTCAAGTTCTCAGCCAGGTATGGGAGGACCACATTTGCAGATGAGACAAACAGGTAGTAGATGGTCATGCTCATTTTCTTGTCTGAGATCTCAGCCAGGTATGGGGGGACTCCATTGCAGATGAGACAGACAAGTAGAAAATGGTATGGTAGAGATGGCACAACTAATAATCTTAGATATCCAGGATTGAGTGATTATCCTGGATCTAGGATCGGGTGGTTCTCCTGGACTCACCGAAGGACTGGTGAAGATGTCTCAGATATCCAGGATTGAGAGATTCTCCTGGATCCAGGATTGAGTGATTCTCCTAGACTCATCGAAGGACTGGTGAAGATGATGCATGATGACACTTCTCAATGGATTGAGACTGTGTGGAAAACCTTGAGTATGTATAGAGATGATGGAGACAACATGGATGCACAAGATGAAACCCAAATGATCGTGATGCAGTTGAAGACCGAAGAATACCTTCCTCGTTGAGAGGGAGTGTTGGATTTTGTACAACTTCGGAAGATATTATTATTGTACTTTCATTGTACTTGATTATACCTCCTAAGGGAGATGAAATTTATGTATTTAATTATGTAAACACATGAAAGAATCATTGTAAACCTTGGGGTGCAAAGAAGCAAAAGAAAAATATTAAAATTAAATTATTAAATTTCCCTTAAGTGAAGTCGGCCCAGTTAGGGTATTTTTCATGACAACACTTGTATAAATAGAGGAATGGTCCTCATTATTCACTCAGTCACTCAAGTGAAGTTCGCATCACCGAAAGAGAGAGAAGTTCACAGAAGATGGAGAAGGAAGCTGTTTTTTGGGGTTTCTACTTGTGGAAAGCATTTTCACATTTTCTCTTTTTATCTTTGTACTCTGATCTCAGGATTATCATCTCTATACGAAGGTTGTTGGGTTTTTCCCAATTGGGTTTCCCAGGATAAACTACGTGTTTTTGTTTTGTGCTTTGTCTTTCTTCTAGTGATCTTGTTTATGCATTTTAATTATTATGCTACGAATGTATGAAATTTAACAACTATTACTAGGTTGTTTTTTCCACCCTCGATTTCGATTTTCAAAGAAGGTGTTCAACAAAAAACATGGTTAAATGAGTATATTGTTATCTTTTAATTGGAAATTAAACTTCTTGTTAAGAACATATCTTTTAATTGAAAATTAAATTGTTTAATAAAAACGTTATTATTGAAGGGTATTTTTTTTAATAAAACTTTGTTGTTGAAGGGTTATTTTTTCACTAAAACGTTGTCTGATGGGCAGGATAAAATTCAAAACGTAAAAAAAATTTAGTTGAAAGAACATAGATGAAATGAAATTCCAACACTCGCCAAGATACCATGAGACTTATGAATGTCAGATGGTAATTCTTTGATGTTAGTGAATCTTAACATCAAGGATCTTGAGTTGTGCAAAACCCATAACAAATTTAGGGGTTTCTTTTATCAGTGTTCCTAATAAATTTAGGCAAATTAACTGTTTCAAACACCCCACCTCTTTTGGCACTGAACTTGTTAATGTTACACTCAATTCAATCTTGAGAGGCCGCATATTTCCATTTACCTTTTTTGGATTTTTGTTAATCCTATGTCTTGGGAAATTAACAATGAGCGCATTTTATGATGAATATTGCTGAAGATAATTCCTTTTATTTCTGCTCAGGAAAATCCATTTGATTTATGAGGACTCATTATTTTGCAAATGCTCCAAACCTTTACTAGCACAAGTGTAGAAATTTTCTTCATTCTAGTAATTGGGATTTCCAAATCATCCATGAATTTGAGCATCCTGAAGCAAAGTACGTTCCCATCAGCATCTCTCACCATTGGTTCAATCAGAAAATGATATGCTAAAAGGACGAAATAAAACCTTATGAGCTCAAATGGGTTGTCCATCCTAAGGCAAACTGTGTGCCCTTTAGTGTTTTTAATCATTGGTTCAATGAAATAATGATCTGCTAAAATGTGTGTAGGTCCATTTTGTAGTGCTCATTTTCATTGCAAGGACCCCTTCTCCCATCCATAAGGGAATCACCTCCTGGGCACCAATATTTTCATCTTCTAAGAAGCATCAATTATGTGTAGAAAGCACAATTGCATATAAGAGTCCCGATTTCCCACTACATCGAAAATCAACCTTAGGAAAGCATCCAAAGAGCAAGCATTCGGGTTTCCCACCATGGTCGATTTTATCATCCTCTCAAAGAACGCAATGTTCCCCTTGATATTGAGAGTCGGCACATTATGGGATCGAGCTAGGACGCCATTTCCAGTTCCAATGTATGGAGTGTCCCAGTCAAAAGTTGGGCTCTCAAATCTCTATTACCAAATCCTAACGATATCAAGGGGTCTTCATGGATGGAGCAAGGGCATTTCAAATTTCAAAATTCAAACTGGCCTCTTGGAAATGGTGCCAGGGAACAATGAAGTTGATGTTAAAACTCATTGGTCTACCTAAGGACACTATTTATTGAATGCATGATATGCATGGATAGGCTCCTATGCAGTGATCAAAATTGAACCCTTCAGAGTGCTTCCAAAGGGTTCTAACCCTTCCTAAAAGGGTTATTAAAAAATCACCCTTAAAAAATTGTAGATTTTTGAAATCACTTGTCATTTGTGAAGGACAACAAATTTTATAAAATTTCAAAACAAGAGTCACATTTTCGACAACCCATCAATGTCTTCACTGGAAATTCTTGGTTGTTTTTATTGTTTACATATTCCATCTCTTTAAAAGCATCTAACATGTTAAGTTAAAGTCATTTTATTGTATTGCTAACGCTATGGTTTTTGGTATTTAAATTTATGATATGGTTACAACATTGATATCCAATATTTTCTTTTTATTTTACCACATTATAATGAAATCCCCATTATTACAATAGATACTTAAAGAGAAACATATAACTAATAATTAAATATATATCTCTTAATAATCCACAAATCTTGTATCTCCTTCATGTTTTTTTATAGCTCTTGACTCTAACATTAGTGTGGATACTTTACATGTAAAATATTTTGAGAATCCCCCATAACTTTATTTCCCTCCACCCCATCCCAATCCCAATGTCAAAAAGTGATATCCTTTTTAGCATAATGATTGGAACAACATTTTTTATGCATGTGTGGGATTCCTAGGATAAGTTATCCAAAAAGTAAAGTAATCCTTTTATAACCAAACTTGTGCCTTATGGATTATGTTGTAATTATTCCCAATCCGACACACATTTTTTCATAGTTTGATTCTATATTGTCATTTTTAACACTCTAAATTTCCTCCTAAGAAAACATGGCTCAATGTTTATTATTTTTTATTATTATTGCACATGTTACTAAAATGATAAGGTTTACATGTTATCACTTTTTTATTGAAATTAAAACATATGTATGTAGTGGTTAATACACTATAAACATTATAAATAATTTCGAGAGAAATATTTTATTTAGAATATTTCTCTTGAAATGTATACCTAATTTACTCTTGTCAATTGAAGTACAAATAGTTTTTCAACTTTTCATTATTGAAGGGTTGGATGAATATATACCCTTCAACATGACATTAAGAGTAGCCCTTAAAATTTGTTTACTACTCCTATGTTATGCATGATATCACTCACCCGACGACACACTATTTATTAGATGCATTATATGCATGGATAGGATCATATGCCATGCATGATATCGCTCACCTTGCAGCCGTATAGTGTACATGCGAACCAGTAGAAGTCCGACTTCCGGAAATCTCTTGCCGGGAAATAGAATGTGCATAGAGAGTTCAAGGTATGCCATCCTCTAAGGAAATATTAATTAGAATATTGGGGTGCATATTTATTTTCTAATACTAATGTGTAATTTTATTTATTTGTAATAATAATAATATATTTTTAAGGTCACAACTAAGCCAGGCACTAATTTGGTGTATGTGACTTCTTTATTTATGGGACAAGGTAGTCTACAAAGCTATACATATCCTACCCTTGGGTTTCCTAGGATGAAATAAATGTTCTTAACCACAAATAACTTTCAATCCCACTCAACTTATACTTATAACAACTACAATAAAGTGTGAAAAACTAAAATTTGATCGGATATAACATAATTAAGAAGTTGGTCCAAAACAAATTGTTGATGAAAATTTTGTTGTTGCAAAAAAAAGCTATCAAGAAGAATTATATAATTATGTTCCTCTTTCATCTTTTCATCCCTTTTCTTATTCTCCAATGGATCGAATTACCACAACAATGGGACATCCATTCCATTGACATATAGCTATGTTCAAATCTATATGAGTTTTTACTTCTGGATCAAAATTCTGCTCATTGTCACAAATTATATCACTACAAGGAAAATTCCCTGTAGAAGAGGTCATACCAGAGGTTTTTAGTTTTACAAGATTGGCAAAAATTGTTAAAAAAACCTCCGCTATGACCTCCGCTAATGGTAGCGGATGTTTTTATGGAGGTCATAACGGATATATTTTATAACTAAAAAATACTTAGCGGCTAGAAGTTTTAGTGGATGCTTGTTCATTGGTGTGATTAATTGAAATTACGCGCCCTAATGCATGTCTTAATAAGATGCACCAATGCTGTACGATTAAAAAAGATGCACCAGTGCACTCAACCAGAACAAGCACCATAAATAATCAAATTTCAACGCCGCACTTGTGCTTACATATAGAATACACGTACTGATGCTTGTTTACAACATAAACGCACCAGTGTGATATTTTACATTATACACACCGTGCATTATTTTAATATTTTTAATTTTACTGGTGTTGTCCATTTATTAGGGATCACCAGTGCATTTCATATTCAAATGCACTGGTGCTTACAACTATCAACATGACCTGGTGCATTTTAACACATCAAACACACCGTCAAGCTTAAAAAATAAAAAACCGGCGGGAATAAGCTTTGATCATTCTAGGTGTGCATAAGCCATCTGCATGAGCCAGTGCGATTCATAGAATAAAACACACCGGTGCTTAATGTTATATACATACTGGTGCATAATTTTTGAATATACACACTGATGCGTAACATTAGTTTAGGAGCACCAGTGTGACATATATTAGTAAAAGCATCGCATATGATTCTTTGAAGAATGGCTACTGACATTTCAGTCAAATATATATATTCTAATTTTTTTTTTTTAATTCCATTATTCATCTGAAATTGAAATATTTGTTTATAGTAAAATTCATTTCAATTTTAATCATTGAAGTTGTTTGTTTGGATTAATTTCTTATATCATAGATGTAAGAATCCATTGTAATATTTAATCATCCATACATTTAATTACCAATGTGCCATTTCACATGTAACATTTGACAATAATCTTGAAGAATGCAATAGAATAAACAAGTTTATTTTATTATATAAATAAGAGTGCCTTTGTCATACAAAATACGACAATATAGAGACAAGAATAAACAAAAGGTCAACATGCATGTAATTATTGTTACACTTATTGGTACGTCATTGTTTTTCAATTTAGACACTATATTGAGTACATTATTATACAAAATGTCTGATTTTCACAGACAATTATTTCAAGATATACAACAAGCTATAATAGCTTGCATTAACATCAAAATTAAATACAAAGCGTCATTCTTCATTGGAACTATTATCGGTGCTCGAGCCACTTGAATCAATTGGTTTATTTGGCCAAATGTTTTGTTGATTGGATCGATTGTTTTCCTCTTCTTCGGCTTCCATATGAAAACATAAAAATAAAGTGTACTCATGAGTGTATCTACATTGCCAGCGGGAATAATGAGAAAAAAAGATAGTATACATGGACATAAATTGAAAAGCGACATACCATAGAAATAATTGACTTATGAATGATACACATTCTCTCAAAACCAATTCTCATGCCTTCTATCAACAAGTCTTATGTTGGCTCCACTCAATTATTTGTTTCCTGCAAGTGTTATGCCCCGTCACAAATCATAGATTTAATATAAAATAATTTTTTTGTTTTATTAATTATAAAATGAGAGAAGAAAAACAACACAGATAGTTAAAAAATCCATAATTAATTTTTGATATGCCAACATATATTGTGACAACCCTTGCTTAACCCAATGTCAATCAAATTTTCTGATGGCTCTTCGTTGTATGTTAACACTTGTTTGAAGAAATGTAGGGATTTCCAATATGAAATCTTAATTTCTTAAAACGAAATCACAAATACTCACAAACTTTGCTACCAACCCCTTTTTTCCTTGTCGTCCTGTCTTGTGTGCTGATTGGGTTCCATTTTCTTTTCTTTTCTACAACAAAACAATTGAAAGTTAATATTTAATGTTGAATTAATTAATGAGATGTATAACATAAACCTGAAAACCAATGATTTCATACATTTGAAGCACATTGTTGTTGAGATGGCTCCTCCTGCAATGCAGTTATGTCCATTTCCTTTGCCATCTCCTTGTGCACTTTTTTGGACATCCCTAGTGGCATATTTCTCATATCACCTAGTTCACATTTGAAATTCTCATAATCTTGCTGAAAATGTAAAATGACATTAAACTATTTTTCTGTTGATATGAAAAATAAATATAGTGGAATTAAAATTATTGAATGAATGATACTTTGTAATAGTTATAGATAGTACATATTCTACACAAACATGTTTAGGAATATTATTTTTTGAATGATTATTTCTTATTGTTGTATGTTTTTTCTATTGCAATCCTAACAATTCTCATTGACCATTCCTCTAGGAACGCCTCTTGTAGTTTACATATGACATGATTCTTTGAATCATTTGATTGGTTTCTATGTTGTAAGTAAAAGGTACATCTACACATTCTTTCCACCAAATCCCTCGTAGTATCATAAAATTCGTGCCCCTTCTATTAACTTCCACCGCCACTCTAGATGAGCTAAGGACCAATTGATCATCATTTGCATCTTCCATAAATATATTTTTTATGATGACATTGAATTCTATTAACATTGTTAGTCTCTGCATAACATTCAACATATGTGAATTATGTTATTTGAAACATATTAGTGAATATTCTTAAGTAGATTATTACTCAAATTTGAATAAATAATTCATATTGACTAATTTTTTATTCACCTCATTCATCCCTTTACAAATTTTCCATCAACGTTTTATGCTCTTCTTGACTTAGTTTGGTAAGAATCTTATCGAGCTTACTCATTTTTTGGCTCTACATGTCACACATTAACCAATACATATTAAGTAACTTTACAAATAATTCAAACAAATTAATTTAAATACATAAATTAATTAAAATCACTTTCCTTCTTCATAATTATGGATGTGCTCCCATCATGTTGATTAAAGTTGTTGTTCATTGAACTCATAGCATGCATTTTCTATCAATAAACAACATGTTCCATTAAATACAAAATCTATTAATATATTATACAAACAAATTATATACCTTCAACATATGACAAAAAAAATATTATTAAAAAAAAATATGATATCGGTGCGCTTTATTATGTGAAACACCCTAGTGCATTCCTAACAACAATGCACTGATGCGTTAAAATAAATAGGATGCACTGGGAATAGAGAACCGAGATACAATAATCGAATTTTTCATTTTTATAAAATAAAAAATGATGCGACACATGTCATATCTGGTGTGTTATGTTCATGGATGCATCAGTGCGTTCCTATAATACAAATGCATCGATATTGCCCCATATCACCCTATGCTTTCTATATATAATCACAAGCTCAATAAATCCAAAATCCCTAAAAGGTGAAATTGTAATTCTATATAAAAATAGAGGGATTTAAACCCTTATGTAAGTATGAATTTTTTTCTAAATCTAGTTAAACTCTAAATAAGATAATAAGATAAAAAATACTATTTACATACTTGAAATTTCTATTATGTAGGGTTTTGTTTGATTCACCATACCTAACAAATTTCGACCCTCAGAACTCCTTCCAATTGCTCCAAAATCCTTTCCTATTAGTCTCTCTTCCAAAACTCTCAAATGAAAATTTCGGAAAAAAATGAATTAATGTTTAGGTTCTTGGCTTTTCAACAATATTTAGAATTACTTTTCGAACTTAAAATTGGCGCCATTTTTTAATTTAGGGAAAAAAGAGTTTGTGCGATTTTTTTCAATTTTGATTTTCGGAATTTTCAGTGCGCATGTTGTCAAGTCGCACCGCTGCGTACCTAAGTAAAATTCACTGGTCGAAGAACAATTTAAGAACTTATTCCACGGGGTGTGTAAAATTAAGACACCCTGGTGCGCTTATGTGTAGGAAAGACACCAGAAAGAATTATGTTGTAAAAATGCATGTAGAAACATCCGCTACCAAATGTAGCATATATTTTCCATTGCGAGGGATTTTGTGGATGTTCTTTCATGGTGTGTTTATAATGGAAGCGCACTGATGTGTTTTTTATATGTGAGCACACCGGTGCATGTATATATGAATGAACACACTGGTTTAATTTGAAAATCGTCTGGTTTTATGTGTCCACTTAAAATTGTACATTCATCCCAAATGTTCTTTTAGTATTTAACCACACCAATTACAATATTTCATAGTATAAATATGTTGCTTAAAATCACCTTATTCTTTTTTTTTTGTTGGCAAGTGGTAGTACCCTCTGACTAGCAGGGTTCGCTATTGGCTGAGAGACCACGAACCAGGAGCATCTAAGCCGTCAAAATAACTCGGGGATCACACCCGTCTTAGACTGCACCAACCCTTAGCATGGTTGGATTTTAGTATCCGTGGGGTTTTGAACCGACGACCTTTCCACTTAGGGGTGTCTTAAGTATCACCCGTCACCAACTATTCTACATCTCACGGATACTAAAATCACCTTATTTTTACAAAATGGTATCTAAACATATTTTAGGACTATAGAGACATATATTGATTGTTGATTTGGCTCAAATGAAGGAAGAAAAGTTTGTAGTGTGAAATGGCCAATTTTTCAGATTCCAACTCATTCGATATTGGTCAAAGTTAGACGAGTTCTCCCTTTCCATCCCCAGTAAGTTCAGGTTTTATTTATATTTTGAATACTTATTTGAATTTTTGTTACTTATCCATGTCAATTTGACTATGGACTTATTCTTTATTGCAGGATCCTGATTCAGGTTCGAGTTTGGATGCACAAGACAATGCTCCACCAGTTTCAAAACATTGTAAGGTCTTATCAGGAGCAAGATACCACAAGTAGTTTTTGGATGAAAATGGGAAATCGCTTTACCTTTCCAATTGTAACATGCCTTCTTCAAGATTCCATCCTAGTTCATCGATGGTAATTCATTGTGAGTTGGAACTCTTTTATGACACTGCAGTAGTTTGTGGTTATTCAAAATGTCAAGGGTTGAAGGACAACCCTTGGCATGTCACACTCACCCATTAAACCAATGATAGATTACCCAATTTCGATGTTCATCTAATACCCCCTACTGCAGTAAAAAAATCAATAGCTCATATAGAAAAGACATGCAGGAACACTTTCCTATGCTCAGTTTTGAAAAAATTGTAAGGAAAAACAACAATGTCTCATCCTAAATTGACGAACCCCACTGCTTATGTTCAGCAACTGAAAGTTCTAGTGATCCAAATTATGATATGAATGCCACCCAACCCATCTCTACTAGAAGATCCAAAAAGTTGCATGAGTTGAGAGAAAAACTATCCAAGCAAACATCGAGGTCCATCTAATTATTGGAGGGTAGCGATGATTTCTCCCTTCCTATGAATTTGCAACGTAAATATCAAACTTCTTACAACCATGCTTTTTATGGTGCTTGGCCATCTTCTCTACTTGTACTAGATGTTGGAACTAAATTCTCCTTTTGTGGTAATCGTTTTATGATTACAAAGTCTAATATATATGCTTCAAATCTTGTGTTGTTTATCCTTTCACATGTACTCATTCCTCCCAAACAATTAGTAGCACTTATGCCATTTTGCAGTCCTATCTATTGTCGGTATGATTACTTGAATATTTGTAAATACAAGCACAACATTTCCAAGTATAGTTTGTGCATGAATAGTTATGTTTATGGAAATTTTAATAGGAATAACCTATTGTATATAGATGGTCATCCACGCACTCATGGGAACATTGCAGGGTTCAAAAATAGTTCTAGGTGCTCTTTATTTTCTCTAGATTGTTCATTTGAGGAACACTTCAATGACCAAGATTTCTTTATGAAAAGGAAAGCTTCCATATTTGTTGTTGTACATGGAAAACATGGTTTGTCTCCTGGTGATGAGTTGTTAATAAACTATAGATTTCGTAGACCACCAACCGCTCGTCAGAGACGCCTTACATTGGGATGACCTTTAGATGTTCCCTTGGGGCGTAAGACAAAAAAAAATTGATTAATTGTATTTGTTAATTTTCAATGGATTCATGTAGTTAATGTATTGCTCAGTTTGAAATTATGTTTTATAAACTGTTAATTTAATTTATAAATTCAATTTGAAAATGTGTTGCTCAATTTTAAAATTTTATATTTAATGTGGAATTGATGTTAATTTATTGCTCAATCTGAATGTTTGATTTATAAATTATTTGCAACTTAACATTTTCTATTGGAAGTGATTATCATGCTTATGTAATAATTCTTTTCTATAATGTTAGAACAAACCAATTTCTTTGTGCTTACTAACATCATTGATGTAATGTTCAATATTTTTTAAATTAGGATCCTGATTATGAGAAACCTGCGTACCATCTTCCATTGCACCCCAGTACAATGTCAAATCGAGAGAAAGCAGGAAAAGAGCACAACTTAGAGAGGAAGCATACCAAGCATGGTTGAATCAACCACCTATTCAATTTCCATTGCGTCCATCTTCGCCAATAAAGAATGCCTACAATAATAGTAGTTCTTCACATGTTGGAAATGGAGGCAATGAAGTAGAGGTTTGTATGGTTGAGTTATTATGATAAAGGATTTCCATGGATGTAATGTTGTTCCATACATTCTAGGACAATGAGCTAGGGGATGACGCTCATATTACTAAAGCATTCTTCGAAAGCCTTAAATAAGCTTCCACCACACCTCTATTTGGACTTGGTCTGTCAAATTCTACACAGTTGGGGAAAACAATGTTACTGTACAACTTGAAATCAAATTATGGCATGTCAAACACATGCTTCTCGGAAATGTTGAGGTAACTGACCATCAATTACATTATATTTTGAGGAATCTTGTGACACAATCATCATTGAAAATGGGCGATTTTATGCATATTAAATGACATTGTACATTTGTATTTCTAGGTAACTTTAGGTTATTCAAAGGTAAGGTACTCCCGAATGATAATATCATGCCCGAAAGCTGCAAAGCGGCGAAGAAAATGTTGGGTGTAAAGTACATATCATATCATGTGTATCCCAATGATTGTATTCTATATAGAGGCAAATATACAAACAAAGTGAGATGTCCAAAATGTGGGCATGACAGGTACAAAGAATAAAAAAATAAGGCTAAATCACATGGTCCTCCTCATAAGATATTAAGGCACATGCCTATAATATCAAGTATTAAAAGGTTCTTTAAATGCAAAGAATTAGCTATGTTGTAGGGATGGCATGCATCGAACTGAAGTGCGGAAGGAGTTATGAAAATCCCAATAGATTCAATCGCCATGTGGCATATAGATGATACATGGCATGATAAATTCAAGGATGAAGTATGCAACATCCGATTGAGCATAGACGTTGATGGAATCAACCCATATTTCCAACCAAACAACATCTATACTGTTTTGAATGCAGTAGTAATCAATAACAATATCCCCCCATGGTTTTCCATGAAGAAAGAACATATTATGTTGGCTCTTGTAGTCTCTGGTAAAAGACAAGTGAAGAATATGGATGTTTACCTGCAACCATTGATCGATCAATTCAAGGAATTATGGGAAGGGATACATGTATATGGTGTGTTGAAACCCATCCCATCGGAGAGGATTTTTACGTTGTGTGGCATATGTGCATACACCACACATGATTATCTGGGGTTAGGAGTTTTCTTAGGTAAATATGTTATTTGATTTGTGTATGTTAAAAGCACTAAATTTTGGCATATTTAATTCAGTGTGACTATGTTGATATTCAACACTAATATGCTCTTCTTACTATAACATCACAGGTCTTGTAACAAAGGGTTATTATGGATGTAAATGTTGTAGACCTTCTATGAAGGCTAGGTGGTCCAAAGACCTACTAAAGATAGTGTACGAATTCTCTAGGGTATTCCTCCTAGAAAATCACTCTTATAGAAGAGCAAGATCTACTCTCAATGGTAAATGAGAGAGAACCCAAAGGCCTAAAATAATGACATCGATTGACTGGCTTAGGGTATATGACAAAGAGAAGGGGAAGGAATACGCATAGATGTTTGATTCAAATGTGCAACCTGTGATTGATGATCCTGAATTCTTCAACACCTATGTTGAGAAAATTCCTAAGGGATGAAAAGGAAATTGATCTTTTATGAGATCCTGTATTGGGAGCATCTTAAGATTGCCCACTTATTAGATTCTATGCATATATTTAAAACTATTTCATGTTCTTTGTGGCATCACATATCATCCGAAAAAGGTGACAAGTTGGCCGTCAGGAAATATCTTATTTCTTCAAATACTAAAAAGAAGCCTTGGCCAAGACAAGAAAATATAGGAGAGGCTGGCCCCTCTTTTTCATTTAAAAAAGGGGATGTCACATGGATTTTGAAGAAAGATGATCTTAATTTGGAAAACAAAGTTATATTGGGTGGGAAGTGTTATAGGTCAAACTTGCACCTCTCCGTCCGTGATCACCTTGAGCTCTTGATCACACAAAAGGACAACTTGGATGGAGGAGCATGTTGACCTTAGATGATACTTTGACTTACTCCATTTCCTGACATTACTGGAAAAACACTAAAAATATCATTCTGAGATATGAGCGCTACTCTACTTAAAGAGACTAGCGCCTATACGCTACTCCAGTGGACAATAGTAGCGCTCAAATCCTTATGAGCGCTACTCCTTCTCAGCATAGTAGCGCTCAACATTTAAAAATCAATGAGCGCTAGTTGACACGCACCATAGTAGCGCCCTAAACTCTACTTCACTGAAGAATATTCGCGTACATATCAAAAGATGATTAAAAAATAAATTAATTTCTCGAGGAGGATTAGTTGCTGGTAGTTTCCCAACTCCCCCAACTTCCTCCATAACTATATCTCAACCTGAACTACTTCTCTGATCCTATAAATACAGAGAAGACTAAAGAGAAAGGTTAGATGGATAGATGGAGAAACTTAGAGACATAAAGGTATAGAGGAGAATCTTGCATTGGAGGAGTTGATGCTGAAGATATCCAAGCCAGAGAAGAGAAAGGACTCAGAATCAAGCTGCAGGAAACCTGTCACAGAGTCAGGTACACTTGTACATCTGTTTCACATTTGACAATAAAGGTTGAAGTGTCTTTCTTGTTCCAACTTAAATGTTTCCTAAAATAACATCTTAATTTGGATCTGTTTTGGTCAATATCGAATGTTTAACATTTTTTTTGTTTCTTTCAAACATTATATATTATCCAAGATGCGTTGAGAAAGGTGTTTGTTTTGCAGGTTTTCTGAACAGAAGGTGGATTTGAGGACTGAGTGAGGGATCAAGCAAAAGCTAGGATTGAACACCGGTTAGAAGGTATGTTCTCAAGATCTACAACTCATTTCTTTTCGTAAATGTTTCTGCAATACAATTAATACACTTACCTGTCACGCCATCCAAGTTGATAGCATTAGTTTCCTTGCTATAGGGTATTTTTTCCCGCCAACAGGAAGGCACCTTCTTTTTATGGGTCTACTCTATGACATTGCTTCCCTGCAGATGAAGAGTTGTCAGGTTTGAAATCACATGACCATCTCAACCTACTGAGGGTATGTATAATGTCAAAAAAATGTTTTTACTTTCTATTTATATCTTTACCACGCAAGTTAAAATGAAGATCACTTTTTTTGTCTACTTTGTAGTGTCATTATCTGTTGTTCATGCATGCGTGTGTGAACCACGACTTTCCTGATGACCTACGACATGCAATATCTAAACTATATGCATTTGTATGGTGGATCACATCAAAGGATATTTACATCGCTAGCATTCTACTGTGGCATAAAGAGATGAGATTGTTTGTCTGTTTGAGAAGGAACTACTGTCAAGTTTCATGGACTTCTAGGTTCATCTTCTAATTCACCTAATTGGTGAGGTTGAATTAATGGGGGTGGTCTCATGTCATTGGATGTTCTTCTTGGAGAGGTTCATGAAAAAGTGAAGGGATTTGCTTGACAAAGGGCAAAAATTGACGGGTTTATGGTAGAGGGGTACGTAGTATAACGCCAATTTCATTAAATTTGGACATATTAGGCAAATTTTGGACTAAGAAAGTGTGAATTTGGACTTTGAAAGTGTCAATATCAACCTTTCCAAAGTGCAAAAATAGGTTCTGAAAGTGGCAATATTGTCTTTGGAAAGTGTGTTTTTCTATTCGAATAGTGTGTTTTCTGACTACTTATGAACCTTAAAATTGTAGTTTTTTCTTATAAAACTATGAATTTCAATTCAGAAAGTGTGAATTTCAAATTAAAAAATGCAAATTTTGATTTGAAAAGTGTGAATTTCAAATAAAAAAAAGCAAATTTTGATTTAAAAAGTGTGAATTTCAAATAAAAAAATGCAAATTTTCATTTGAAAAGTGTGAATTTCAAATCAAAAAAGGCAATTTTTGATTTGAAAAGTGTGAATTTCAAATTTAAAAATGAAAATTTTTATTTGAAAAGTGCGATTTTCATTTGTAAATGTTCAATATTTTAAGGTACAAATTTCAACGTCTAAAATATTCAGTCATTGTTTGAATAACAAGTCAATCGACTAAGTTAGAACATATAAAAATGGCTTTTCGCGACTTCCGTTTTTCGACAAGAAGGATCGGCCGCCCCTTTTTCGTAGTTAATTTTGAAAACTTTTATCCATCAATTCAACTATATCCATAATGGAGAACACAAGAACGATTGACCGACCCTTTTTGTAGTGTTGGACTATTATGAAAATAATATTGGGAATAAGAAGGGTCGGCCGATTCTTTAGATACGAGGGAATTGTAAAAATAGAATACCTTGGAAGTTATAACATATAAAAATGGTTTGTCTAGTCTCCCGTTTTCCGACAAGAAGGATCGACCACCCCTTATTTTTCGTATTTAATTGTGAAAACCTTTATCTAGCAATTCAACTATATCCTTAATGGAGAAAACAAGAAGGATCGACAAACCCTTTTTGCCGTGTCAAACTTTTATGAAAACAATATTGGGAATAAGAAGGGTCGACTGACCGTTCTTGCAGTGTCGAACTATTATGAAAATAATATTGGGAATAAGAAGGGTCGGTCGACCCTTCAATTATGAGGGAATTGTAAAAGGAGAAAACCTTGGAAGTTATAACATATAAAAATGGTTTGTACTGACTTCCATTTTCCGATAAGAAGGATCGACCACTCCTTCTTTTAATAGCTATATCCATAATGGATAACATAAGAAGGATCGACCGACCCTTCTTGCAGTTCCAAACTATTGTGAAAAGAATATTGGGAATAAGAAGGGTTGACCGACCCTTCATTTACGAGGTAACTATAAAAATAGAATGCCTTGGAGAAAGAGCATCCACGCTTTCTCTGAGAATATTTCCACTTGCCAGCAAAGTCTTTGAAGCAAAATGTCTATAAATTTTGTTGTTAAAATGTTGATATCTAGTATCCCAGGGTGACACGTGGAACACTCATATTGCGCCACATGGCATATTTTATTTGGCACAAGATTTTTTCTGTATCGTATTCGAATTCGTACTCGACAAGATTTCATATCTAGATTATCTCTCTGTAATTATATTGAGGAACTAGTCTTCTGCCATTGACAAGATTTATGTTTACAATGAGTTATATTTAGAAGTATATATTCATCAATCTGTAATTATATTGAGGAAGTTTCATTCTTCCATTGAAAAGATGTTTGTCTACAATGATTTATATTTAGAACGATATATTCATCATTTGACCATATTTCTCTATAAAATACTTCTCTGTAATTATATTGAAGCATATAAATGGATTTATTCAAAAGGCTGTGCATAGCCATTCATTACAAAAATGAGATCCTAGGAGCATAAATAGATTTCCTAGTATGGCTTTGTAAATTTTAACAAGATGCAAAAAAAACATTCAAATTTTCCAAAATGGAGGTAACAACTCATCCAAGTAGGGATCTCTTCTACAAAAAATTCTTCCGCTGAACAGAGGTTTCCTTAGCAATTCTCATGTCCACAGAAGGGGACTCCTGGCAGTGGCTGTAGTGTGACATCTTGGCCATCTTCAAAATTTCATCTTTTATAATATCCACTGTCCCCATAAGTTCAATCAAATTGCATTCCAAATTATCAATTCTCGAGTCCTGACAGGCTAATTGCTGAGAGATATACCTCATGTCGTCGGCTGACTCTCTGTGCACTTTGATGCCCAAGCAGACTACCTCATAAACCTTTCACAGTTTTTGTTTGAGTTCTTCCACATTGGACCTTAGGAACATCGTTATGTCTGCAAGCCCATCCATTGAATTGAGAGAAGAGGTCAGAGAAGGGGACGAATCAACGAGATCTGCTCACGGTTTAAATTAAACCTTGGATCTGCTCACAGTTTGAAATAAAACTTCGATCTGCCAACAGTTTCAATTGCAGCTTGCGATCTCAAAAGAGTCTTTAGGTAAATGAAATAGTTGTTTAATCCACCAATCGTATGATCCCTAGATTGCTTCCAAAATGTCTTATGAGCACGAGGGACTGTGCGATGACCATAGGTTTTATTCTCCTCTTCCTCCTGATGATGGTGGTCCATAATGCTCGTCGAATTGAAGTTTACTTGTGGAAGTAATTGTAAATAAGTAACTTTACACATTTACATTAGTATTATTATAGTAGCATTATACGAATACTATTCTATTTTTTTTTAAAATAGAATCATTATTTCTTTTTGTTTTTTTTAAATAGAAACATTATTTCCTTTTGTTTTTTTTAAAATAGAAGCATTTTTTTTTTATAAACAGAATGAAATCTCATTAAAAGAATGAAAAGTGTTTTTAGTTATTGTCTTTTTTTAATTAAAGCCCTTCATTCTAGAAGGGTGGTATGAATATATAAACTTCAACCTGAAATTAAGTTCAGCCCTTCAAATTTGATCCCTACAACGCCACTAGTTTCCTTGTTTATTGAAAAGATAGTTTTTTTTAAAGCAAAAAAAGAGAAACTTTGTATTATATACCAGGGAAAAAGATTACATCTGTCTTCTTTTCACATTGCACTTCTGAGAAAAAAAATTCTATATAGATAAATTCCCATGTCTACTATCAACCTTGGAGACTGAACAAAAAGCCTTACTGTTTGACATCAAAATGGTTGGCACAGAAAAGACTTAGCCAGGTTGATAGATAGACTAGAAGGATTGCAATAAAATATAAATTGTTTGGGCTAAGATCACAACAAACGAAATCCGAAGTAACATCCATCCCACTCTGAACACTATGCCCCATATGCTCTCGTTGTGCCTTAACTATTGCAAGGCCCTTCTCATTTATTCTAATTTTTTCTCCTGTCCATCCTTGCCTTGGTGACCATGCCCATATGATGCTATTTACATCGATCATCATATTTTCTTCTTCACCAAAAACCCATTGTTGCTTTCTATCTAAGCAGTTTTTGTACAAGACCTTCAGATCCTTCGATGCTCTTGTTGGCTTCCACCATTACACCTCTACTTTTGTAAGACCCAACAGTGTGAATTTAGACTTTAAAAGTGTCAATATCAACCTTTCTAAAGCACAAAATCAGGTTCTGAAAGTGGTAATATTGGATTTGAAAAAGTGTGTTTTTCTATTTGAATAGTGTGTTTTTAACTACTTATGAACCTTAAAGGTGTGAATTCCAAATCAAAATATGCAAATTTTGATTTCAAAGTTGTGGATTTCAAATAAAAAATGCAAATTTTCATTTGAAAAGTGTGAATTTCAAATAAAAAATGCAAATTTTGTTTTTAAAAGTGTGAATTTCAAATAAAAAAATGAAATTTCTGTTGTGAAAAGTGTGAATTTCAAATAAAAAAATGCAATTTTCATTTTTAAATGTTCAAAATTTTAAGGTCAAAAGTTCAATGTCTAAAATATTCAGTCATTGTTTGATAGCCAGTCAATTGACTAAATTATAACATACAAAAATGGTTTGTCCTGACTTCTGTTTTCCAACAAGAAGGATCGGCCGCCCCTTCTTTTCGTAGTTAATTGTGAAAACCTTTATCCAGCAATTTAGTTATATCCATAATGGAGAACACAAGAAGGGTCGACTGACCCTTCTTGCAGTATCCAACTATTAGGAAAATAATATTGGGAATACGAAGGGTCGTCCGACCCTTCAATTACGAGGGAATTGTAAACATAGAACACCTTGGAAGTTATAAGATATAAAAATGGTTTGTCCTAACTTTCGTTTTTTGACAAGAAGGATCGGTCGCCCCTTGTTTTCGTATTTGATTGTGAAAACCTTTATGAAGCAATTCAATTATATCCATAATGGAGAACACAAGAAGGATCGACCGACCATTCTTGTAGTGTTGAACTATTATGAAAAAAATATTGGGAATACGAAGGGTCGGCCGACCCTTCAATTACGAGGGAATTGTAAAAACAGAACACCTTAGAAGTTATAAGATATAAAAATGGTTTGTCTCGACTTTCGTTTTCCGACAAGAAGGATCGTCTGCCCCTTCTTTTCGTAGTTAATTGTGAAAACCTTTATCCAGCAATTCAGCGTTATCCATAATGGAGAACACAAGAAGGATCGATCGACCCTTCTTGCAGTGTCGAACTATTATGAATAGAATATTGTGAATAAGAAGGGTCGGCCGACCCTTCATTTACAAGGGAATTGTGACAATAGAACACCTTGGAGAAAGAGAGGCTGCTCTTTCTATGAGAATATTTCCACTTTCCAGAAAATTCTTTGAAAGAAAACATCTATAAATTTTGTTGTTAAAATGTTGATATCTAGTATACCAGGGTGACACGTGGAACGATCATATTATGACGGGTGGCATATTTGATATCTATTATCCAGGGTGACACATGTAACGATCATATTGTGACATGTGGCACATTGAGTATAGCTAG
The DNA here is from genome assembly GCA_027924585.1 of Larix kaempferi. Lineage (NCBI taxonomy): Eukaryota > Viridiplantae > Streptophyta > Pinopsida > Pinales > Pinaceae > Larix > Larix kaempferi. The sequence goes on along the minus strand of BSBM01001097.1, from coordinate 405,288 downwards.
GTTACTAATTTTTTATTATGGATTTAAAACTTATAAATATTTACTTTCCAAAATTAGTAATGAGGATGGATGGGACAGATGGGGAACGATAATTATCAAAGTATGGCAGGATATCATCTCTGTAGATTTTTCCCGAGTAATATATCATATCTGTAGATTTTGTAGAGTTTGCTCGAGTAAGATATCATCTCTGTATATTTTGCTAGAGTTATTGTACAATTATCCAGTAGTTTGTGAGACTTCAGGCCTGGAAATTGATGACGTGTAGAACGTATTTGCTTCACTGGAACATATTTGACAGGTCTTCTTGGAATTTACCTGCGTTTCTACATGCATGCATAATTTAAATGCGTGTCTACATGCATGCATAATTTACCCACTGTCTGCTTGGAATTTACTGGTGTGTCAAATTGACGTCCACCAAATTCACTTATCCATCATAAACAAATACTAGTAAAATTACTAGTTTGGTAATTAAGATTGGGAAGATTTACATGACTTTAATGAATTGAAATTTTTCACCAGATTTATGCTTGTTTGATGCGCTTGTGACATGAGTGTAGTGTGCTTATTAGATGCACTTGTGACTTGAGTGTAGTATGGCATTTTTCAGAGGGAGACGAAATGGATTTCTGTACCAACTTTGATTTAAATAAAAAATACCGGCTTGCTTGAGGTATGTCGAATTTTTTCAAGTTTGTACGGATTAGGGATTCTATTTTGATGATTTTTAAATGTAGTAATTAGCAGTATTTCGATGGAATTACTGCTTTTTTAAAACTTTTTCGATGGGATTCCTTCTTTTTTTAAAAATTTTATGGCAGCTATCTTTTGTGGTTGGTTTTTAGGTTTTTTTACATCCTTTTGAATTATAATTTTGTGTAATATTTCGTGAATAAACAAGACATTGAATAAGAGAACAACAATATCAATATGCTTACTGACAATTGTAAATATTAAAAAAAAAAAAATGTCCTTAAATAAAGAGAGTGTGGCCCTCATATTTGTTTTGGATTTTGATTTTTTATTTATTTTGGAATGGGGTGGAAAGCCACTATATATTTTATTTATTTACCAAGGAAAGTAGGGGATCATTGCTTGTTACCATAGATGCACTTTCTTTTAGCGTGGACTGGAAATCCTCCATATATTTTATTGATTTTCCCAGAAAAGTATGGGATCATTGCTTGTTACTGTACATCTATTTTACTTCTGGATTGAACTAAAATTACCATGACGACGCCACAGACAGAGGCTCTCGAGGCTGATATACCCATTTTTATCACTGTTTTCTTTTATATATATGGTGACCACCTGTGGGATTGACCTTTGTGTTTAACTGCTGCAATATTCTATGACTTTGCATGTTGCATTCAATAGGGATAGGATGAACTCTATTTTTCATATTGTTTATTGATTTTTGTGCCTTCGTTGATTTTTGAAAGAAAGGCTTGTTTTCATGAGAATGCTCAATACATTAATTTAAGTAATTTCATTTCTTTTAGAAAGAAGAGATCTCTGCCAACGCATGCTCAAATTGCTAGTTATTGTATTTTCTTGTTTGATGGGAAGAGGGGATGATCGGGCGACCTTCCTATTAATGCCATGCCTTCCTGCTAAATATTTATTATGATGTCAAGGAGCTTGGCGATCCCACCATGGTTCCATCCCAAGCCTCAAATTATTCGGCTGCTGTGTGATTATCGTGATATTAAAGATTCAACATTTCCTGGAATAATCATTTGCATACACGAATTGTTTGACTACTGTTACATAAAACGTAAAATGAGAGGCACTAAAAACATGTTACCATCATCAAATTTTTAATTGACGAGGAACTGGAACGTAATTGTATAAGTAAACTTCACTTCGACGAGCATTATGGACGACCATCGTCAGGAGGAAGAGGTGAAGAGGAAGAGGATCAACAGGGAACAAATCCTTTTGGAGGATAGTCGCAGAGTCTCCTCTGCTCATAGGACTATTTGGAGGCAATGTAGTATTTTTGAACTGGACCTATCGTTTGAAGTGCAGAAGGAAATCCAAGGTGTGGAGTGGGAGCTCTGGAAAAATCTTGGTAAAGATACCCTGCAGGAGGAAAGATGGAAGCTGGAAAATTGGGTCGAGGACCCTGGGAGCATTGCTCGACGTTTAACCCTGTACGAGCGAACTGTTTCCCATTACTGGGTAATGAAAAACTTAATGGGGTATGCTCTTATGGACCGTATACAAAAAGAGGATCCGGTGCAGAACTTGCTTCAAGATGAAACCAGGGAGCTAAACCTGAAGATGGACTTCTTGCTGCAATCCATGGGCCTCCGTATTCTTGATCCTACCACGACTGCACCGGAAGAAAATGCTCAAGGTCGTTTCCTAGACTTGCATTATATTTTATTGTAATGCTATTATTCTCTCTAGTGATCGGGGGTTGTTTCTCCCATGTAGTTGGTGTGTTTTTTTGGTTTATATCGTAGTAGCAAAATATGGCCGTATTAGCAGTTGATGCATGAAAATTCGAACAAAGTTAAAAATATCGCGAACATTAAAGATGATATGAGTTCGGTAGAGTTCCTTTGTTCTTCATTTTTTTAAATCATTTGTATAAAAGTAGATTTATGTATATTTTTAACGTTTCAAGTCATTTTATATTTACTATGTAATTGTCATTTTAAATTTAAATTTTATGATTTTACTATCTATTTAGTAATTCTATTAGGATTGGTGAGGGAATGGGGATGATGACATCATAAACATTGTTATATTATTTTATATGCCATGTATCGACTTTGAATTTGAGATATGTTTCAAATTGTTTTCAATGAATAATGAATAATATGTTAAAATTTGGAATGATTTATGTATAATCTTATTTTTAAAAAAAATTAAAATTGCATGTTTTTTGTATTTATAAGATGTCTACTATTGTATTTTAGCCGTACTTGATTTTTTCTGTATCGTATTCGTACTTGGTAAGATTTATGTCTAAATACGGTAGTAGACATCTTATTCGAATTCAAATACATTTTTTTTTTCACAAAAATGGTTGAGAGCTTTTATATATAAGAAAAGATAAATAACAGAGTTACATAGTGATGGAGCAGGTCTGCTTCCTGAAATGGAGGAGCTAACCAGTCTCTACATTCATATTTTACCGGTCTGTAACTAACATAACAAAGTTCTTTCCTATTACAAATATAAATTCGAACAAACTGCCCTATGAGCTTTAAACAGAAACAGTACATTGAGGAATCATTTTTATACTGTCTTCTTCTGCTTAATACAAAAAACCAAAAAATGCTACGCAAGAATTTCTCATAACCACAATGCAAGAGTTCCAAGAAATCCTAACCACGCCAAGAGAAAGGCCCAAAAAAACTAAGGGGTCGCCCCAGTAGTAGGCTAAAACTGACAACGAAGCTCTAGTTTTGCTCCTCCCACCTTGCCTTTCTGAATCTCCTGCTTCACGTCTCGAATCTCAGCTGACATTCCATCAATCTTTCCCTCTATGATTCTGGTGCAGTAGTGAACTGCCCTGATTTGGGCATCCAAATTGACCGAGTAGGGGCATCCATTGTGAAAGACTTTAGCGAGATTGTCCACCTTCATATTGAGTTTTCTGTTGTTTTCACGTACCTCGTTGTTTGTTGCTTGCCAGGGTAAGCATATGCTGCATTTCCTTCCCGATTTCATAATTTTCACCATGCAATAAACAAACTTGGGATTCCAACTCTTTCGTGTATTCCTTAAGCTTCTTTGGCATGCTATCAGCTTCCTGCGCTGAACCAGAACCACCACTATCAACCATGACAGGGAAGGAATCCTGCTCTTGTTGACAACTATCTTCCTAAGTAATGAGCTGAAAAAGAACCGAACCACTCTAACTCCCGGGAAAAGAGGGATTTTTCTTCTGGAAATTGGGTAACGTGGAGCCTCCTTCGCGGGGGATGGTTTTCTTGCAGAGAAGACAACTAGCAGATGTGATGGATTCAACCATCTTCTCGAGTGCTGAAGACATACAATGTTGCCAGCCTTCCCACCACCTCACATTTAAACTATGAAAACCTCACGTTCTGACTACATTCAAGATGTTCCTGCCAGCCATGTGGAGTCCATGTGCCTTCGGCATGCGGTTTTCCCTCCTCCCAAGGCACATATTTGGGTTGAAAAATTTAGAAAGAGCTCCTTCATTGAGAAAAATTAAAACCTTGAACGTGGATGGAGTATTTTTAAGACTCCAACCCAAATTTGTATTCTTCTTACTATTTGAAAACATTAGGTTTCTTCTCGGATGGTAAGATAAGGCAGTGTTTAGGGGATCCAGACCTTGGTGTGTCATTGTCGGATTGCTAACCAGGACTCCATGATCCTGCATTACACCAATATTTATTACAAAAAGGAGAGCCTGGGAGCATAAATAGCTTTCCCAGTATGGCTCTGTAAATTTAACAAGATGCAAAAAAAAACATTCAAATTTTCCAAAATGGAGGTAACAACTAATCCAAGTAGGGATCTCTTCTACAAAATGAGGTATTGCTGAGAGATATACCTCATGTTGTCGGCAGACTACCTCATAAACCTCATGTCATTGGTTGACTCTCTGTCATCAACTGACTCTTTTCACATTGCAATTCTGAGACAAAAACTACCATATACAGAAATTCCCATGTCTACTATACCCCTTAGAGACTGAACAAAAAGCCTTACTGTTTTACATCAAAATGGTCGTCACAGAAAAGAACCAGCCAGGTTGATAAACAAATTAGAAGGATTGCAACAAAATATAAATTGTTTGTGCTAAGATCACATCAAACGATATCCGAAGGAACATCCATCCCACTCTGAACACTATGCCCCATATATTCTCATTGTGCCTTGACTGCTGCAAGGCCCTTCTCGTTTATTCTAATTTTTTCTCCTGTCCATCCTTGCCTTGGTGACCATGTCCATATGATGCTATTTACATTGATCTTCATATTTTCTTCTACACCAACAACCCATTATTGATTTCTATCTAAGTAGTTTTTGTACAAGACCTTTAGATCCTTCGATGCTCCTATTGGCTTCCACCATTGCACCTCTACTTTGTAAGAGCCAACAGTACTAGCATCTGAATCCCGATAAATATCACCAATCGCCATACCCAACCAGATTTCACAATCTGGCTCTGGTGATTGCATAATGACCATTTGGCCCTGTACAACATCAACTCTTGGAATGAATTCATCTCTAGGCTTGTTGCATACTGGTCCAACATAGAAATCCTGCAAAGCAGGAACATTTTCCTTCATATAGGAATCCATAATTTCATGTTCAGATCTTGTAGGTTCACTACTATGGATATCATGGCTTTTCGATGGCCAAAATTTAGTTGATGAATGATCAAAACTCTCGAAGGGACTGTCCAAATATTTATATATAACCTCCCAATAATTTAACTTGGGATGCCAAAATTGTTCACCTCCCTTCTCAATCCCTCCATTCCAAAATGAAATATATGTTTCTAGTCCTTTTTTTATTTCATCAATGTCTGAAAGTCTTTTTGATTGCATATTTAATAACCTAGGCTGTCCCACCAGCAAGTCTGTGCTACCATCTGGAAATGACCTCCAGAGAGGAATTGGATACGACCAAGCTTCATCCCGAAGTGATGCCTTCCATTGCATGACTGGAATGTCATCCATGAGCTGAAATTTAGGAAACTGGCATTTTTTGATACCGATGATCTTGGCATTTCCATCCAAAAGGTGGGGTTCCACAAAACTCTTAAAATCATAAAGTTCATCAATTAGATAAGGGACAAAGAAATTTTGAACTTCACATGTCCTATACATATCCATAATTTCCGAGAGTGAAAATATATCCTTGCACATTAGCTTTGCTGATAACCTACCATAAGTTCCATCTATGTCAAAATGGGTGTGTCCGACCGGGAGGAATCCAAATTCAACTATCTCGAACACTGTCCTTGCTTTTAAAAGAGATAAAAATGCAAATACAAATCGGTTTTTGTTATCGCCTGAACAATTATCCATTTGCAACAACAATATGGGAGGTAGTTTTCTATTTGGCATGCATTGATTAGTACCATCAACAGACATTACATCATCTTGCTTTACATCTTGTCTATATATCAAACACTTTTCATATGAGTCTGATTGCAATAGAGCATCATGCAATTGGTGCTTAGATGTTCTGCCTTTGTAGAGAAAATCACCATATTTATCAACCACTAGTTCTTCAAGACACTTCAAGCATTTAGCCAGGGATGTCATAGTGAAATTCGATCCCATCTTTAAAAATGAGAGGCTAAAATGACCAAAACCCCCAGTCTTGTTCCCATGATTCAACATTACAATCAATGATATGGGAAGATTCATAACATTACTAAATGCTTTTTCCTTCTTACCCATCCTTGGAATGGAATTCTTTGACTTATCCATTTTGTTATGAACAATACTCAGATAAGTATTTGGATTTTTTTGTGAAGCTAATCTGTGAGAACAATACACTTGGTGACAACTTACAATATATGTCAAAATGGGTGTGTCCGACCGGGAGGAATCCAACTTCAACTATCTCGAACACTGTCCTTGCTTTTAAAAGAGATAAAAATGCAAATACAAATCGGTTTTTGTTATCGCTTGAATAATTATCCATTTGCAACAACAATATGGGAGGTAGTTTTCTATTTGGCATGCATTGATTAGTACCATCAACAGACATTACATCATCTTGCTTTACATCTTGTCTGTATATCAAACACTTTTCATATGAGTCTGATTGCAATAGAGCATCATGCAATTGGTGCTTAGATGTTCTGCCTTTGTAGAGAAAATCACCATATTTATCAACCACTGGTTCTTCAAGACACTTCAAGCATTTAGCCAGGGATGTCATAGTGAAATTCGATCCCATCTTTAAAAATGAGAGGCTAAAATGACCAAAACCCCCAGTCTTGTTCCCATGATTCAACATTACAATCAATGATATGGGAAGATTCATAACATTACTAAATGCTTTTGCCTTCTTACCCATCCTTGGAATGGAAGTCTTTGACTTATCCATTTTGTTATGAACAATACTCAGATAAGTATTTGGATTTTTTTGTGAAGCTAATCTGTGAGAACAATACACTTGGTGACAACTTACAATATATTTATTATGAGCTACATGATTTTCTCACAACTTTCCCACCTCAGATGGATCAGTGGTCCCCTTGAGCCTATCCTGTATGCTAATGCACACATTACATCTTGCAAAGGAGTTTGATTTAGAAATTTTAACATCTCGAAAATCTTCTCTCATCACCTTGCTGAAGGAGGATTGTGATACTAGAGGCAAACTGATTCTTTTGATTTCATCATTAGCTATTTTTCGCAGCAAACCGTGGGACATATTAGATGGTAATAATTTCAAGGTTGTCCTTGTTCCATCTCCACTGATTAATCATGTAAGATGTGGAGATTTGTCTGAATTCTCTTCTACAATTTTATTAATAGTAGCTACTAGTGCAGTAGTGTTCGCCCTAGATTTTTCATAGCCACTGTTACCATGCACAACACTCATATCACCATTCAAGAACATTCTTTTATAATTGAAGAAAGTGCTCTTTTTTATCCCATGGAATTTATACCATGCATTTTGATAGACGTCTATTGTGTCTAATCTCATTGTAAACAAGCTTCTTTTTTTGCCATCTCCTTCTTTGGCCACAGTAGCATTTGATCCCATAGAATTTCTAACATATTGTCTTCTTGAATTTCGATTCATACTAGCAAATTTATTCACACATTCAACTATCGATGGAAGTGAAATTTTTGATATACAAAAATTTGAGCAACAATGTTCGGTGGAAATGTTTGAAAGGAATGCACCCTGATTTATTGCAGGCCTATAAGGTACCGATATTGAATTTCTTTCGTAAATTTTAGTTCCAGCTTGCTGCTTTATGGAATTGTATGGCCTTGTTCCATTACCTTTAACATCTGTATATTCACAATGGGGAGTACCTGGAAGGACCATCTGTAAAGGACATTCTTCAAAAATATTCCAAAATTTGACCATATCTCTGTCTATTTTCTTTTTTAGTATAACAACCAAAGGAACATCATCGAGGTCAAGCAAATTGTTTGCAGGCCATCTTATAAGGGAGCCTTCAAATACAACACAATCCTCGCAATTGCAGAAGACTTAATGAACTAAAATACCAAACTACTAGCTTCTAGTGCTTTGAATTGTACAATGTCTCCCTAAAAAACAATTGACACTATTCCCCGAGCAACATACTGTGGCTTTAAAGAACATTGATGTATCAAACTAACTTTCTCTCCCACAAACCTGACATTGTGATTTTCTCTTAATACTTTCAAAGTAGATTCAGATTGATTATTGTTGAAATTTCTTGCAATAGAAGGCAATGTTTATGTATTAAAATCTATGATTCTTTTAATCGGCCATACAACAAAACCTCCACTGCTCAACCCTGGAAAACATGCCATACAAGAAAACACCACTTCATCCACCAGAATACCAAAGGAGAAGTCACCCAAAAATGTTCCCCCCAACAAAATCATTCCCACTCACATTTGTTACAAAACCTATGGAAATGCAATCCTTGCTTTCTGAACACTTATGTAACAACTTAACTTTTCTCATAATAAGAGAAGATTTATTCTCAGTTGTTATGATATGTGCTACACTTGGAGAAGTAGAAGCTGCTATATCATTCACCTCATTCTCACGAAGAGCAGACTCAATGTGGTTAACGATCTTAGATACAGGCCATTGAATATAACCACCAACAGCCTCTGACAATGTATTTGCACCATCTGATGGATAGGGAAATGGAAGACTTGCATTTAAAGTGTTGGTAACATTTCCAATGACACATCCATCATGAATGCTGATAGTATGCAAAAATTTTCTTTCTAGAAAGGAGATTCCTTCAGAAACTTTCAATCACTTCAAAAGCAGGTCCACACATTGTTGAGTACCAAAATCCATTTCATAAACGATATTTGAAATATAAAATGATAGGACACATTGTTTAGAACCAAAATCTAGTTCAGAAGCGATTTATGAAATATAAAATAACAGGAGCACATTAAAAATCATATTTATTTTAAACAAAGATATAACATAAGTTATAATATATAAAAAAAATGTCTATCCGGCAATCCAATTTTCTGAATTGAAGGATCGGCCACCCCTTCGTTTAGTGGATAATTGTGAACACCTATATCCAACATTTATATATATACAGAATGGTGAACACAAGAAGGATCGAACGACCCTTCTTGCAGTCTAGAAAGATTACGAAAAGAATACTGGGTAGAAGAAGCGTCTCCCTCCCATTCATTTATGACGGAATATTAAAAATGTTCAACCTACGAATGCTAGGCAGTCAATTGATGTATTTCCAAAATTATGAACAATGGAAGAATATTGAGCACAAAAAGGGTCGGCCGACCCTTCATTTACGATATAAATTTAAATATATTTAATATACGAAGGCTATGCCGACAATTCCCAAATTCTGACTTCCGCTGTAAATAGTAGAGACCCAGACATCATCTAAGTTCTAACATATAAAAATGTTTGTCCCGACTTCCATTTTCCAATGAGAAGGATCGGTCGCCCCTTCATTTAGGAGATAAGTGTGAACAACTATATCCAGCAATTCACCTATATCGGAAATGGCGAAAGAAAGAAGGATTGACCGAACCTTCTTGCATTCTATAACTATTATGAATACAATAATGGGCAGAAGAAGGGTCGACTGCCCCTTCATTTATGAGGGAATTGTAAAAATATTCAACCTACATTGGCTAGGAAGTCAATTCATCTATATCTAAAATGGTGAACACCAAAAGAACAATGAGCACAAGAAGGGTCGTCCTACCCTTCATTTATGAGAGAATATTAAAAACCGGACATCGTCTAAGTTATAACATATAAAATTGTTTGCACCGACTTCTGTTTTCCGACGAGATGGATCGACCGAACCTTCTTGTAGTTTCAAACCATAACGAAACAAATATTGGGAAGAACAAGGGTAATCCGCCCCTTCTTTTATGAGGGAATTGTAAAAATAGAACTTGGAGAAAGAGCGACCGATCTTTCTTTGTGAAAATTTCCACTTTCCAGCAAAATGTGCGAAGCAATGTTCCTATGAAATATGTGTTTAGAGTGCTGATATCTACTTTCACAATTCCTAAAAACTCATCCCTGGAGGAAGGAGCAGACTCTTTTTCTCCTCAGCATCTACTTCCAACACCCCAAAATGGAACAGGTTGATGAAAGAGCAACCTCTCTTTCTCTGAAAAAATTTCGACTTGACAGCAAACTCTTTGTAGAAAAATGTCCGTAAATTTTGTGATTAAAATGTCGAAATCTAGTTTCCAAGGTGACACGTGGAACACTCAAATTGTTCCACGTGGCTTTGATTATTCCATAATTGATATGTGCTACACTCAGCGAAGTAGAAGCTGCTATATAACTCACCTCATTCTCGGGAAGAGCAGACCCAAAAGTATATTATTTCTATTTAAGAAAAAGAAAAAGAAATAATGTTTCTGTCTTGTTAATCGGAGTCAGAATCATTCCAACTAATGGCATCACTATTTGCATTGTCGTCACTATCTGCATGGTGTGTCTGGGAAGGCATGCATGTGTTGCTTGTTTTCGAAATTATACATGGAATGTGTTGAATATAATTGTCACTGATGACAAAACTATTCATTAATGACAGCCTGTAAATTTCCTTCCTTTCTCTGTTAATTGTTATTTCCAGTAATGACAGTCTGTAAATTTCCTTCCTTTCTGTATTAATTGTTATTTCCAGTAAATCTTTTCCATTGTGTTATTCTTCATGGTTGGATGAAAGTATTATTAAATCAGAATTCATATGTTTATGCTATGGTTTACCGCATCTAAGTATTCACCAATTTTCTGCTAAAATTGATATTGGATTTATTTATGACCAATGCCCAATATTAATGGACTGTTTTCTTTTCTTCACTATCAACCTGCAAATTAAGACCTTGACTGTAAGAAGATAACTACCTAGAATTGAAGGAAATAAATTCTGGAAATATGAAGAAGATAAACAAGGGTGGAAGGACGGTGCTAGGGCAGGTTGCAGCCTGCGAATGGTGTTGGTGCATCCAGTCAGCTGTAGCTTAAAAAATAGGGTGTTGGTGCATCGTTAAGTTTTAATTGTGATAAAATTTAAGAATAGTGAAAATATTGATTCACCCCCCTCTTAGTATTGCTTGATATTCCAACAAAATTATGGAACAGTCCAATGCAAATATTACATGTTTGAGGAATAATGATTGATTATTTTTGCGGTTGCAGCGGATGAGTCTAGTGCTTCTATGTCTACAAGTCGAAGATCCAATAAAATTTTAGTCTTTTATTACTCCTGCAAAGGAGATGACCTAATTAAGGATAAGGAGAATCTAAAATGTTCAGCGACTTTAATTTATTGTGAACTTGAAACTGTCATTGGATTGATTTTTGACAATGATGTGTCAACACCAATTTTGTTTTTGACGATTGGAAGGGTTCAGATCCATGAAAGAAGGAGTAAGGCCTCGGTTTTCAAATAATAAGACCCAAGGGACGCCAAATGAGATCTATGGATGTGTATTTGTAGTTTGGAAATGAAATGATCAAAGGTCCTAATCTTTAACATTGCAAACGAGGGTGAAATTATAAAGGCCCGCTCCATATTATATAGGGGCACAAATGAAGGGTGTAGATCTGTGGCGATATAGATACATGATTGGAAAGCGACTTCGCGAAAGTAAGATGGGGTCTTTTAAGCGTGGGAGGAGTGTGTTAGCCCACGAGTAAATTAGAAGTTTGATCAAGGGGCAGAAGGACAGATATACGGCCAGTAGGTACTTCTGTGATTTGACATGCGCGGGGAATTGACATTTTCATATTTGCAAAGTAGCGGTCGGCCCCGCCTATTGTGACGATGTAGATTTTGCGGAGTTAATATCTATGGTGGATGTTGGGTTTGCAGATTGGACATGCATCGTTGTTTACACTTTCCAAATCTGCGAACCTTGGTAGGAGTTGCACCTTTGGATGACTGAGATGTAGGATAGGCCCAAATCAATGGTCACCACTAGATTCGTAGATTGAAGGTGCGAGGAAGGAAACAAGTGAAAGGATGGAAACTATAGAAGGATGTGAGGCTGAGCATGGAAAGAGATCGACTGTACCGGATCGATCATACATGATGGACGGCCCAAGGAACTCCTTTATCACAAGAGGTGCAAGAATGATAAGAAAAGGATAAATAATATAAAAATGGAATGCATGGGTAGTTGTGTACTGTATGATTCAGTTGCCTTGGAAAATGACAGACGACGACTGTGTAGAAGTAGAAAACTCAGCCAGGAGCTCAGACTAACTGTCAGTATTCAAGTAGGCCTCTTGTCTCCTTGCAAAACAATTTAACTGGCTAAGCTTGGAGAAGTAGTACCCCCAGGTTTTGAACCCCATTGGGTAGACGACATGTTAGGGGATAAAGGTGCCAAGGTTTATGATACAATGTTGATAAAAAATTCCATTGAGATAGCGAAAGACAGAATGAAGCTAATTAGCGAGCGGAATATATATGTGCATAAGGTTTACTAGTAATTTTTCCATATTTTTGCAGTAGACCAGACCCTAAACTACCCTGAGTTCGTCGACTGGTGTGCTGCTAATTACTGCTCCCATGAGAGGGTAATTATGGACGCATTCGGTCCAAAGATCCTATGCCCAGTCAATTATCTCACTATTAGGAAAGCCCTGTCAATCCCAGATGAGTTCTGCCAAAAATACAAAGAATACACAAAAGAAGCCCTAATTCAACATTTCAGACAGGTCACAGCTGAGCTTAAATAGCGTTTTTTCAAAGTTTGTCTACTTCCTAATGTTGATGTATATGTAACTTTGGAATGTATTTCATATATGTATATTGTACTCCTATAGATATGGTATTATTCCTCTATACGGAAGTGTCGTCATTTATATTGTAAGTGTCGTAACTTATACTTGATGGGTTATTAGAACACCTTGTTGGGGTCCGCCCTGTATAAGTCATGTGGGTTGAAGGGTTATTAGACCACCCTATTGGGGGTCGGTCATGTGGGTCAAAGGGTTATTAGACCACCCTATTGGGTGTCGGCCCAGTCAGCATTATGTTATGTGGTTAAGTTAAGGCCAACCTAGTAAAGGTTATTAGGCAAGTCAAGCCAAGTATAAATAGAGTGCGGGAGGCACTCTATTTCATCATTCTATTCTCTCTCACACTCTTGGGAGAGTGGCGCACTTGTGGGGGAGGAGAAGCTGCTGCTGGGAGATGTCTATCTCTTATGCTTGGGTTGTATCATTGCTCTATCTATCTCTGAGGAAGTTATTGGGGTTTTTCACCTTGATGGTTTTCCCCAAGTAAAATCTGTGTCTCTTGTGTGCTTGCATTATTGTGTCCATGATTGATATGTTGTAGATATGCTGTATATGTTGTTCTCTCAGTTAAGATCCTAGATCAGATTGAAGTAAATTCTGAAAAATTAACACCTAATGTTTCCCTCCAGGACAAACCTTTCCCTGATGAATTCAGTTTATTTAGAGAAGAGTACAAATTTTTTATAACCATGCTATCCCAGTTCGTAGGATTAGATATAGACTAGTATGTCACCAAGCATTTAATAAACCTGATGTTTGTCCTCAGCACATGTCCTCTCAAAGTTGATGAGCCCAGTCAGTCCACTCAGTGTGCATGCCTTAAATTTGATGAGTCCCTTGCTAACAACATCCATTCTCAGCTAGTGGAATTCCACAAGACTAGAAGCTTCAGGTTTCAGTCATACCTACCGAGGATGTTCCTATCATTCAATGAAGAAAACTTGGATATGCCGGAGAAGCTACTCACACAGTAAATGTACATAGAATACAACAAATTCATGAACAACCTTATGTCAAAGGTGTACAATGTTTTCTTTCAGAGGGAGCTGCCCAAGGTGTTGATAGAGATGAAGGAAATGTTACAGCCTTCCGTTGAAAAGAGGATTGGGGATTGGTTCTCGTTAGAGCAAGGCATAGTGATCAGAGTCTATGGGTTTTCTCACCCACCATACATGCTTCCTGCTTCCTTAACCCCCAAAACGGTTTCCATGGAACTGATCAGATAGAAGCTGAGAGTGTAAATTGAACATTTCTTGGATCACAAAAAGGCTTTAGATATCACCTTTCCATGGGCTTTAGGCCCATTCATTATTAAAAAAAGGATGCCCTTCCATCCATTGAAGGTATGATGCACGAAATGGGGCTTCAAACCAAGGCTTCCATAAAATATGATCCCCACCATATAATCTCAGACAAAAGGAAATCAAGCAACAAAAAGGGTTTTGAACATTTTGAGCTTGCAGGTCTGGCAGAGATAGCCAACTAGCTAGAATATCCCAGCAAAGAGCAGATGGATGTAGATGTACAGGATGACTCCACCTCCATGGTACCAAAAGCCACCTCGCCACATCCTAACTCCTCCAGCTTGGTCCGAGCAACTGGATAAGTTATACCCCCTACCAGTGCCTTTGGAGGATCCAACAAATTGGAAATAATTGATGTGATGGATATAGATAAAGACATAGAGAGGGCCCCAAAGAGGTAAATGGTTGAGGCAGTGGGGCAACAGATTGTAGAGGTGTCAACTAGTCAAGCTAAAAAGAAGCAGGTGAAGACCAAGATACTTGCTTTCGAGATTAGGGAATATGTATTTGATAGGGAAACCACTGAACCTGCTGCACCAAGCTAGAGCAGAGCAAGACTATTGGATGAGTATAAAGAAAAAAAAGAGGAAGATGCAGAAGATTCTAAACTATATGCAGAGGTGAGGCATATTTCCAATAAAGATGCGTCTTTGGTAGCTAGCAGAAGCTATGCCCATAACACTTTGAACTTGGCCTTAGCTACCAAAACAAAGCCACTGAACTGAGAGTGAACTTAGAAGATATTCTTGTTCCTAATATGATCCACTTGCACAAAGAGACTGGGGAGGTTATCTATGCCAAACTGTTGAAGGCTTCCTTAGAGCTATCCAAATTACAAGCTAGTAAGAGTAAGGTTCAAAATCAGCTTAGACTAGAAAGGGTGGAAAACAAGGCCCACAAGACACAAATCAAAAAGATGCAAAATGCATTATTGGCTACTGAAAGCCAAGAAGACAAGAAGGCTAGTATACAAAAGCCGATGGAGGAAAAAGACAATACCATTTAGACATTAAAAAATAAGCTAAAGATCCCCTCCACCCAGCTGGTAGGAGCCTCTGAATTGGCAGAGCTGGAAGAGAAGCGGGAAGAGCTGAAGAATGAGTTGACAGACTGCAAAGCTAGATTGTTGAAGTTTGAAGAGAAGGAAAAGCAGTGGCAGGTGGATATAGACCTCGTGGTGGAAAGTAAGAAAGGTTTGAAAGTCAAATCCGAAGACCTTGAAAGGAAATTGCAGGAGAAGAGAAAAGAATTGGAGAACATGGTCACCCCCTCCTCCATTGAATCCGGTGACTTCTCCATTGAACAGGCCATGGAACAGGCAAGTCTGAGGGACTTGGAACTAGAGAAGTTGCAGAAGAAGAGCACAGACCTAGAATGTAGAGTTACAAAAGAAGAGCAGCAGATGAAAATATGGGAAGCTAAGTTGCTAGGGTTGTAGGTTAAGTATGATGAATTAACAAGACAGGATACAAGCCAAGCTTCACTACATGAAGCAAAGAAAGTTATTTGGGATGACATCATCGCTGAGGAAAACAAATTAAGGCCCTACCTTGACTTTGTCCTAGACAAGGAAGTTGTAATCAAGCTGGCCAGGCAAAGTGTAACAGGAAAAAATGAAAAACTAAACAAGAAGCCCGTGGGATGTGCTGAAAATGCTATAGAGTTCTTAAATGGCTTAACTAAAGATAAATTCAAGGCAGCAGGCATAAAGGACAGATTTTCTACCATCATTTTGGCCAAGAGGGTGATAAATAAACATCAGCAGGTAAATACTATTCAGGCCAGAATTGATATCTTGGCACACCAATTGAAATATTTCAAGGATATGTTTGACCCATTGTTTAAGAAGGGGTTGCCTCTCTTTTGGGAAGACAATGGTACCATGATGACACAGAAGAGTTCCAGGACATGTTAACATGGTGAAGGCTGGATTACATAGACTTTGCTGGCATGGACCAACCATTGTCAAACAAAACAATGGTGGATAAATTGGCAAAAAAATTTGAGCTAGTTTTAGTCTTCAAAGAAGCATGTACACACCTTCAAAAATATTCATACAAGGATCATATAGAGCTACGAGTATTGCTAAAGGAAGTGGCCACGTCAGAATTTCCAATTGCTGACCAGTGGAAGCTCATGGAGAAGTATGGAAAAACCAAACTAACACTGCATCCATAAAGATTCAAGGATCATGAAGATTTGCATCCTAAGAAAGTAGTTACCAAGGATTTTTGCTTATTTACTAGGGTTTGTTACTAGCTAGTAAATGCTCGAGGGCACCTGTAAAGGCTGTTAATCCTACCTATCAGCATTTGATGTTGTTTGTTGTAACTAATTCTTGAAGAGGATGAAACTACCTGTATAGGTGTCATCAAATTTTGTAACAACTTTTTGTTTGGAAGATAGGGTAGAATATTTCGAACTGGAGAACTGAGGTTATCACCTCCTATATATATTCATATGTAATGAAGAGTAAAGGGTTGTTGGTTGGAATCCATGAGTCCTTGTGTTGTGTAAAGTTGAGATACTCTTTTAATTAAATTGGCAGAGCTGAGAAAATGATTTGAAGTAGAGATTCTTGTGTTATTTGTTTTATAGTTTGTATCTCCTTTTCTCCATGTGAATGTTTCCATGTTATCTATGCCATATTGTTTTCTTTTCATGTTTGGATAAGTGTATATTGAGGCATAATTCATATGTTTATGCTCTATTTCTTTGATTCCAAGAATCCACAAACCTTTTTCTACTAAAGTTAATGCAAAATTCATCTTATAATGCTTTTTGTTAATGGATTGTTCTTATTTTCTTCCCTATCACCACACAAACAGCTCTTTGGCTGTAAATGAGTAACTAACCTGCCTCTATTAAGAATTCTTATGAAAAGCATTGGCACTTTACCATCTTAAGTATTTTGACTCCATTTCCCAACACATGTTCACCTCGCTTCAACCAAACAACAATCCGATTTCAATTTTAATTCATATGTCTGGCCTTGATAAACAAACATTGAGAGATCCCTCTTTGGAAAGACAGAGGCCAACTTTCTTTCGTATAGCTTGGTTTTGTGTGTTACCTCGAAGGTACCTTTCCCACAACCTTAGGGTCAATTTGAGTGATAACACCATGGAAGATATGGATTTTGAGCCTGGAGGATGAATAAGCATGCTCTGTTACAGATTTAGATTTATGGTTTGAATAATATACAGGGCTTATTGATAATAGACATCTCGAATCAACTCAAATTTTACACATATCTTAGTCGCTTAACTGAGTTTGACTCCATGACTCCATATATGTTTTTAAATATATTGATAAACAATATTAATTCAAAACGAGTAAGGATATAGTAATTTGTTAATTAGATAATTAAATAGTTCGACCCGGTAAACTCAAGAGAACCTCGAGTTTTCTTACTAGTAAAAAAAAATGCGAGCACAGTTATAACGCAAGGGCCAACAAAAATCACCTGATCTTAACATAAAATGAAAAGAAACTAAATCTACATACCATTTGATAATGGAATTGTAGGATATAGTCATCGTGGGGGTAACAAGAAAACTTCACGCAATAATGATGATAATTATAATTGATTATACTTATTAATACTTATGCGGCGTGGAAAACAACAAAATTCATGCAACGACGATGACAATTATCATTGATCATACTTCTGTGTTTACTGTCTCACTAGAGATCACATCTCTGAGTCCGTTATAAATCCACAAGATTTTTACTGACAGGGATGAACATTTTAACCAACATAAGTTTTTCTTCAAGGGTAGCTCAATAAGAAGAGATCTAGTCATTTAATTTTATCTGAGAGATTGTATCATGAAGATATAGCCTCAAAATTTAAAGTACTTTATTCCAACCCGGGACGAATGAAGACTTCTTGTACCAGTGACAAATAAGTTAAAATACCCCTACTCTGTCAATTATACAGAGAACCAAAAATCATTGTAAATCGATGGGGTTAATAGGCGTTCATATAAACGATTTATTGCTAGTCCTGAAGGGATTTTATCCTGGCAGGTTCAACGTCCTTCTATTAATATATACTCGCTGGCGTTTTCTACTAAAATATTTCAAACAGATATTTCTAATACACATCGAAATGATTTTACAGACAATGTAGAATACACAGAAGGCATATCGATCCATTATAAAACATGGTATAAACAAAGCAGAGCACTCAATAATTTCAACAATACTTCAATATTTTATACAATATAGAGTATTCACGTTTTCCATTTGTTCTTTAACACAGAGTATTCACAAATTACACTAAGTATTTTGATTGAATCTACAATACAGAATTTTCCAATTGAAAAACTAGCAATCGATTCTTCAAACCAATCTTACTGCTCTAGCCGCCCAACACTCTTCTTGATTCCACCTCAGCAAAAGAAAACCTCGGTCCTCAGGGAAAACAGAGCTCCAAACTGGAAAATGCAGTGTACCTCGGTCCTCAAGGAAAACAAAGCTCCAAACTGGAAAACATAGATATTTTGAACTTTAAGTTTCCATGTAGGCAGTGGGCGGTAGGTATCCCGTATCAATGCAAAAATGTTCATGACATTAATTATCACAGTGTGGCAGGATATCATATGTACATCGTGACAAGACATAATGTGGATTGAAGCATGATGAGATTATTCACACAAGTGATACAATCCATCACTTAGCGCCGTCAGGATCACTGCCATGCCAACGTACAAACCATATTAAATGGAGGAAAAGATCAACGGTTGTTGATTGGGCGGTGAAATATCAACGGTCCTGTGCCTATTCTTCATCCCCAACATTCGCACTAGGATGTAGGGATGGGTGGTTGCGGAATCCGAAATCGCTCTACATGTGGAAACACCACATGATTTCGCAACTTGGAAGGGTGGTAAGGAAAATCACCTTCCTCCATTTGCGAAACCACCTTCTCCCCATCCTTCATGGTCATTGGCACATGTGGATATGATGTGGCCGGTCCACATCACACCTTCTTCCCACACAAATCCTCCACATCGGGACTCCTGCCCACATGTCTCCTCCGCGCCAGAATTCCTTCCCACGTGGATTCTCCACGTCAACCTGCCACCTGGCACAAGTGGGTATAGAACATAAATAAACATGCATAGTGAAATTAAAAACCTTTCAATTACACAATCACAACATACAAGCATGAAATAAAAACGCATCAGAATCAAACGTATAAGATTACTTATCTTTATCCAACGCAGATCCAAGCAACTGGCTGTGTAAGAGTGCTTTTCCACTTAGCATCAATAAAAATGTGTGGTTGTTTATCAGTTGCAGAAATAGATAAAATGAGTTAAACAAAGAAATTCATTTAACACATAATAACACACGAATCGTATATTAACAGAAATCCAACCTACAGATTGATGCATACATTAAGTTGGCAACATAAAACAGAGTTCATATAAATTTGACAATTTATGCAAAAGAGATGGCCAAGAGAAACCGACTGAATTTCATTAATTATGCAGAAAATTACAATGACTCAATACATAAACATTAGAATAAATTTGCTTAATACATAATAGCATCCAAACCGTGAGTTAATAAAAATCTGAACCAACGAATCAGATGCATTCATGAATTGCAAAGACAACACATAATTGTTTCAATACACGAAGTGAAGGAAATCAGAAATTTACCAAAGAAATTTGATAAATCAAACAAAAGAGATAGCAAGAGAAAACTAGAGAGTTGTTAGCACTTGAAATGTACCTCAGGTTGTAAAAAGATACTCCAAGGTAACCACAAAATCAAACCTTAGGAAAGAGAGCTGGATTCTTTCTTTCCAGAGAGGGATCTCTCGCTGATTGTTTAGCAAGGCCAGATATATGAATACAAATTAAGATCATATTGTTGTTTCATTGAAACAAGGTAAGCATTCATTGGGCGATAGGGTCAAAATATACCACATATGTCCATATAAAACGACGTGTATACCTTATGCACATATATACCTTGGTTCCTAATCAGTTTCAGTCTATCTTTTACTACTTCAATAGGTCCATTAGTCAATACAATGTCATAGACCTTAGTATCCGTGTCTTCTAACAGCTCATCTATTTTCAGGTGTTCAAAACCTGGGGGTTCTACTTCTCCAAGCTCAACCATTTAAATAGTTCTCTACGAGGACACGAGAACTACCTGGTTTACTGATAGCTGGTCCAAGATTCGTGTCTGAGGTGGCTACTTTCTGCGCTATCGTCGGCTTTCGTTTTCCAATGCACAGGACAAACAAGACCCTGAAATCCCGGGAAAAGTATTTTATATTATTTTTTTCTTCATATTACACTTGCATCTTTCGGAGTGAAAACAACTTTCAATCATCGATCTTGTATGATCCATCTTAAGCCGTTGATCCCTTTCCCTATTTGAATCTATTGTCTTCATCCTTCGAAATGACGCTTCCCTTGCAACTTTAAGTTGTGAGGTAACTGCCAACCATAGATCTGAACCCGTATTCATCCTGACCATCCAAATCCATGGTCAATATCAAACCTCACAATTTCAAAAAATTTATTTTCCTGTGCAACTTCAAATTGCGAAACATGTGCCCATAGTAGAACGATTTCTCCACCAGATCTGCATCGTCAAAATATGGGGGGCCTACCAACCTTTCGCCAATTTGAAAATTTTCTTTATCGGTGCAAGTCATATCGGTGAATTAGACATTCACTGTAGATCTACTCCACGCCCATATCTCAACCGTTGAAAGATGCGGTCCCTACCATCACTTCTCCAATTTGAAAAGCTCTCACATGCGCACTTGTTGAAACGATGATACATTTGGTGACTGTAGATCTGTTTCATCTTTTTATCTAACGGTTGATCCTATCTACGGGTTAACACTATTCTTCCTTCACAAAATTTGATTGTCTCCATTCATATCCATAGCTAAAATCCACTTTCTTAATTTCTATAGGCTTTGAGCACATCCATCTACTTAGCCCAAAAATAGTGCCAACACCTGCAAACAAATTACACTGTATTAATGAAGCAAAGTATCTCGAGTCCTATTTTGGCGATTTTCTCCCCCCCACTATGAGATCTCTATCCTTTAAATAATAATAATTAAAAAATATTACAAAGGAAAATATCCCATGAAAATAGTGATTGCAAGATATCATTCAACATCTGCTTAAGGCAATCCTCCACTTGGCAACTGCATCTAATAAGTCTTCAACATCTTGATATCTAGCATGTCCAAGTGTCAACTGGGTTTGGCTATAAAATTAACGATTGTAAGATTGTAGCTTAAGTATTGAAGCACATAAAAGATTATATTGTTATAAAATACTAATTGAAAATTGGCATTAATTTAATAATATCTGTTCATCATTTACAGAAATAGATAAATGATTTAAATAAACAAATTCATTTAAAACATGAAAACATAGATCATAAGTCAAGACACATCTAAACTACAGATCAATGTATTAATTGTGATTGCAAACTAAAACAATGTCCATTCATTCATAAACTGAAGCGAAAATCAACATCCATCAATCAAATTTGATAAATTAACAAAAGAGATATCAATAGAAAACTAACTGTATTTATTTAAGGCTACAAAAAATTACAATCTCTTAATGAATCAGAGTATGTCCAGTCCTTTCGGTGATTTTCTCCTCCCCCTTACATAATAATTAAAAAATAGATACAAAGGGTAAACTTCCCATAAAATAGGGATTTCAAAATAAAACTAATCCAAACTTCCAACAACTCGTCCACATCAGGATTATGGGTTGCGGAAAGAAAAAAAATTTAAATCCAATAACCAAGCTTTTGCATTGCGGATTGCGGATTGCGGGTTCTGGAAAGACAAAATTTGGAGAAAATTTGTGCTCTCCGCAAATCACAAAAGCATAAAAAAATCAATGAATTTTTTGAAGGGAAAATTATTAAATGGCTAAGTCATAACAAAGAGATGAAAAGCGTGATTAACATCATGAAACCACAAAATGAACAAGGAACTCAAACATTACCTTAACAAAATGAAACTTGAGGCTCCCATGTTTTAATAACAACAAGGAGTTAAAGTAACAACAATGGTGGTGACTTTTGGGAAATGGACCTTTGGAGTGGGATCATCAATCACAATGCTATCAAGCAAATCAACAATTGCCTGAGAGACTTCAGTGACCTCTTGTGTTATAGACACGACAGGGAAAAAAGATCTGATTGGGAGCCTTTCATCTTCTGCATCACTATCTTCAAGGTTTGATATGGGTATTTGAGAAACGGGGGTTTGAATTTTCTGTCTTTTTCCTGGAGTGCTTGCAGCAACCACGTGAGTATCAACCACCAAGGACAAGTGTGCCAATTCTTCTTTAGCTCTACAGCTGATTGAATTCAAATATTCATTTATGTGGTAGGACATCCTCCACAAGGTTTTTGCATTTGCCTTCATCCTGGTAAATTAAGATAAAGGGAGTGTTTTCCTTTTGTGCATCTTTTTCTGCCCTGTCCCTTTTAGCCTATTCTTCAAGCTAGAGTTCCAATTTCCTGTAATTTAAAACCTTGGACTATGTTCTTCTTTAGATTTATCCCTAATCAGGACCTTAGAAAACAAATTGACTCCCTGGTAAATAGAATCATCAGGGGCAGTCTCAAGAGCATTAGTACTCATCATATGTTCCTGGGCAAAGTGGTTAGCTAGGATTTAAAATGTAAAAGGAGGAAGAAGAGTCGCGGGATTGCTTTTTTGCAACAATATACATGATTTCCACAAACCGAAATCCGCAATGCAGGTTGCGGGTTGTGGAAGTGCAACTTTCAATATAAACAAACCAAAAGTTCATGCAATCCATAATTGCGGGTTGCGGGTTGCGGAAAGAATGAATTTCAAATCCAAATGATCAAGGAATCCGCAATCCTCATTGCAAGCATATTGCGGGGTTTGGAAAGGACAAAGTTTGGAGAAAATCTAGGTTTTCTGCAACACATAAAAATCCATTAATTTTGAAAGGAAAATTACTAATTATGTTGTGGAATTGCGGAAGTGAGAATTTAAACTTTAGCGGTTTAATGTTTCCACAATCCGCAATCCGCAGTCAGGATAAAAGTCAACTTGGAGAAAGCATACAAAGCCGCTCTTTCTCTGAGAATATTTCCACTTACAAGCAAATTGTGTGAAGCAATGTAAAGTTATTCAACCTACGAAGGATAGACCGTCAATTCATTTATATCCAAAACGGTGAGCACTGGCAGAATACTTATCACAACAAGGGTCAATGGACCCTTCATTTATGAGTGAAGTGTAAACATATTTAATCTATGAAGGCCAACATGAGAATTCTATACTTCCAACTTCCGTTGTATATATTAGGGATCCGCCCATTCATTTAGTAGATAATTTTGAACACCCATATCCAGCAATTCACCTATATCCAGATTGGCGAACACAAGAAGGATCGACCGACCCTTCTGGCATCCTAGAACTATTATGAATAGAGTTATGGGAAGAATAAGGGTCACCTGCCCCTTCCTTTATGAGAAATTTGTAAAAATAGACATCTCGGAGAAAGAGGGGATGCTTTTTCTCTGAGAATATTTCCACTTACAAGCAAATTGTGTGAAGCAATGTAAACTTATTCAACCTACGAAGGCTAGACTGTCAATTTATTTATATCCAAAACAGTGAGCACTAGAAGAATATTTACCACAACAAGGGTTAGCAGACCCTTCATTTACGAGTGAAGTGTAAACATATTTAATCTACAAAGGAAAGGATGGGAATTCTAGACTTCCAACTTATGTTGTAAATAGTAGGGATCCGCCCATTCGTTTAGTAGATAATTTTGAACACCCATATCCAACAATTCAGCTATATCCAAATTGGCGAACACAAGAAGGATCGACTGAGCCTTATTGCATCCTAGAACTATTATGAATAGATTTATGGGAAGAAGAAGGATCGACCGCTCGTTCCTTTATGAGGGATTTGTAAAAATAGACAACTTGAAGAAAGAACGACTGCTATTTCTCTGAGAATATTTCCACTTGCATGCAAATTGTGAGAAGCAATGTAAAATTCATTTATATCCATAACGGTGAACAATGGCAGAATACTTACCACAACACGGGGCGACCGCCCCTTCCTTTATGAGGGATTTGTAAAAACAGACAACTTGGAGAAAGAGCGGCCGCTCTTTCTTTGAGAATATTTCCACTTGCACGCAAATTGTGAGAAGCACTGTAAAATTATTCAACCTACGAAGGCTAGACCGCCAATTCATTTTTATCCATAACGGTGAACACTGGAAGAATACTGACCACAATAAGGGTCAGTCAACCCTTCATTTACGAGAGAAGTGTAAAAATATTTAATCTACAAAGGCCAATCTGAGAATTCTAGACCTTCAACTTCCGCTGTAAATAGTAGGGATCCACCCCTTCGTTTAGTAGATAATTGTGAATACCCATATTCAACAATTCACCTATATCCAAAATGGCCCTTCGTTTAGTAGATAATTGTGAGCACCCATATCCAGCAATTGACCTATATCCAGAATGGCGAACACAAGAAGGATCGACCGACCCTTCTTGCATTATTAAAACTATTATGAATGGAGTTATGGGCAGAAGAAGGGTCATCCGCCCCTTCCTTTATGAGGGATTTGTAAAAATAGACAACTTGGAGAAAGAGCGGCCGCTCTTTCTCTGAGAATATTTCCAATTGCAATCAAATTGTGCGAAGCAATGTTCCTATGAAATTTGTGTTTGAAATTTATGTTTAGAGTGCTGATATCTACTTTCACCATTGCTACAAAACATCTATGGAGGAAGGAGTAGACGCTCTTTCTCCTCGCCATCTAATTCCAACAACCTTTCACTAAACACAAGTTTCAACTTGTCATCAAACTCTTTCAAGGAATCTTTCTATAAATTTTGTTTTTAAAATGTCGATATCTAGCTTCCAGGGTGACATGTGGAACCCTCAGATTGTGGCACATGGCATATTTGATTTTTACCATTAGTTTTTCTATTGTTTGAAAGAATATTACAGATCTTAAAGGTACCATTTCAATATAAACTTATGGATTTATGTTATAGTAATTCCAATGCAAGAGCAGAAACATCAAGGGAAAAACGAAGAAATACATGACCTTCGATAATACTCGTTTTATAATAATCCTATTGATAATGTTTTATTAAAAATTATTGTTTTCAAACTAGAAATTTAAGCCATATTTAGATAACCATGTATATTATGCAAAGTAAAGTAAGGTAATTTACAAACATTAGTACTTTGAAAATCAACACAACTCCATTTTCAAATCTTATACAAAATAACTAAAATGCATTTCCAAGAAAAATATGGTTCCTCGCTCAATCTCAAAAATGAAATAAAATATGGTTCGTTATTGTGTCTCATGGAGTTTTCTACATTCAAAGAGTTTTTCTCCAGTAAATAATCACTATGTCGAATTGATGGATTGGATTTTTTGTTTTCCATTGTTTAAACTATCATCCAAAAGAAATTCAAAACTTTACCTAAACTGAAACAGAATACATAAATCCAAACATAATCGATAAATAAGAGAGGTTAAGAATTTAGAGAAGAAAAAAGAATTAAGAAAACTAATTAAAATTAATATTAAAAAAAATGCATATATATTATTCAAATAGTAGGGATCCGGACATCATCACAGAGTTTAAATGTTTCAAAATGTAGGGCATTGGACAAAAGCCCTCCCCTAAACTAACATAAAAGTAAACCTAAACTATCTTCCGATACAAACTGAACATAAGGGCCGAGGAAAAAATCCCTCCACTAAACTAACAAAAAAGTAAACCTCAAATAACAAGAGACCGTGGTGGGTGGGCCACGTGGTTCCCTTAGGGGTAGGTCTCCATTGGTCTGACCCCTCTTGATGATCTTGCCAATCTTGCCTCTGAGGGAGCCTCTGAGGGAGTCTCTGAGGGAGTTGAGGGAGTTCTGGAAGTTGGACGGGATGGACGGGACTGTCCAGAACCTACCGAAGTAATTGGTCTCCCATAGGAATTATCTTGAGCTCAGTGGGGTTGATTTTGAATGGCTTGGTCATGCTCACAGAAGAGGGATCACATTTGATCCATCATTTTTGTTTTGTTACTCTCCATGGTTTGTTCGATTGAGCTTAGCTTCTGCCGAATCTCTTCTATCTCCTTTTCCAACTTCTCAACTCTGCTGCAGGTGTGTGAATCAGCGATGCTGGTCCTTCCGTGAGTGCTACCTTCCGCCATTATAAAACAAGGAGACAGTCTTGAAGAATTGTTGTAAGAAATATTCCCGTACAGGAGCTCGCGGCCGCTAAGCAGAGCAGTGGTCGGAATCTTGAGACTTTCCTTTTCTCCGATTTTGACAACTAGACATTGAGGAGGGCTAGTGGATGGAGAAAGAGTCGAACACAGAGCTAATTTAGACAACATTTTTGGCAAGCTCGAGCGAACAGGAGCATATCCTATTTAAACGAGCGGAAATGATAAAAAAAACAGAACAGGGATTGCTGTAAATCTCCAGATCCATCAGAATTAAAGATCAAAGCAATTGAAAGACTGTTATAGTGCGTTATAGGACATTAAGGGTCAAAGATGTTACTCGAGAACTGGCAGACCTTACCCTTTGATTTAACTGATTAGATATATTGATGGCAATGGTTAATAATTGGGCTCATAAACTTTTGAAGTCCATCGTCGATCTTGGATGGGGCAATCCAATGCTATAGGATAGTTACGCTGGGTTAAGTTGTGCAACATTTAAAGTACATGATACGATGCGAATTATTTATGAAATCTAGCTAAGTGCATGTTGAAGTCCACTGTCGATGTGGATTGACTAAGATCTAATGGGTTTGAATCACTCAACTGTTGAGAGATGCTGGAGGGTTAATTAAAAGGATCATATGCGAAATATTTGTAAATATTAGTTGATCTCCGGTTTGACATCCACTCTGTTGAAGAGACGTTTGGAAATGGTATATTTGGAGAACAATTTGGCCAAATCGCCAACTTTGGATAATTGCCAAAATTGGTTAACTGTGCAAAATAGTAAGTCCTTACTGTTGGGCCCAGGTTGAGTTAAAGTTTTGGGAAGCACCTTTTTGAAGCAAGGAGGGAAAGTTGAGCTGAGCGCAGCTCAGAAACAGAATTTTGGCTAAGTATTGACGATGATGCGAAGTTACGCGCAGCATCCAATTTTTGACGAGACTGCGAAGTTGCGCGCAGCGTCAAAGTTTTGGTCGTGATGCGAAGACTAGTACTGCATAGAAGCAGTGCTGCGGAGTTAGGAGGCCACATCAAGCCAGCAAAGCAGTGTGCTGGACAAGTATCAAGTGTAGTCACCGACTAGACTGGTAGCATCCATTTTTTGAAAGATACTTCAGGATTGCCAAGTGGCGGACGTAGGAAAAACAGGAAGGCGTCCACGCATGGGTTGTTAAGCAAAGCGACATTTGGCACTGCAGAAGGTAAAACTGTTAGAGAGAAACGGTTCGACAGAAGTAGCCTGTAGGAACACGTGCGACAGGAAGGACGATAGCGACAGAATGAGGATGTGGAGATTCGCCATGATCAAGCAGATGCTACCAGGAGCCAGCAAGCTAGTTTGGAAAATCGGTGCAGTTTTGGAAACCTTAGGTTTTGGGTTTTTAGTTCTTCAGCATTGTAAAGACATGACCTTCGGGCATGATCTATTGAAGAAGACATTTTGTATGGGATGGGGGTTTTCTTTGTGGGTTGTTCTCAGAGTTATTCTCTTTTTGGGTTATTGTTGCTAAGAACTTAAGGAGATAGCCTTTTTGTATTGAAAAAACTCTTCGAGCTGAGAATATTGTAAAGGCTCTGTAGCTATGTGCGTAGAGACCTAGCCAAGAGAAGGAAGAGTCTGCAGCTGAGTGCGCAGACTAAGAACGGTCGCCCCATCCATTTTGAAAGAAATATATTACCAACCGTTCTTGTGGACGTAGCTTCCCATCCGAGGAAGTGAACCACGTTAAATCCTGTGTTATGTGATAATGTTTATGAATGAATGACTGTCTGTATTTTCTGTCGAATGAATGGTTGAATGTTTCCTTGCATGCTGTAATATGAAAACTTTGATATGCATTTACCAATAGGAGAAGTTTGGGAATGATATGCTAGGTTCCGCAGAAGCAGATGAATGGTGAACACTTCAATTATATGTTAAGGTCGTGAATCAGTCATTTGAGTATAATTAATTTCTTAAACACAGTGAAGGAACGGAGCACAGTTAATCATGTTTATCATTTCAGTTCATGTTGTAATAATCCAAGTTCTTGACGAATGCTAGAAAGATAGCCAGTAAATGCCTGAATGAATGGATGAGTGATATTCATTTTAGTGCCTTAACATTTCCGAGATTTTCCAAGTAGAGGATAATTGTGGGTGATTCGCAGTTCCAGTAGAAGAGTTGCAGCAGTAAGAAACAATTGGTGCGGTCCGCAATGTTGCCTCCACCACGCAGTACTGTTCGCAACATAGATCCTGCTGCGCACCGCATCACTTTGCCTGCAATGCCATCCTTTTGTCCTGCGTTGCGCAACCCGTTTAGATAAACAACTCATCATTTACTGTGGAAACCTGATTCCGCAGTACCCCATAGAGATACACCTCGGGTGAGACCTCAATCTGCTCGCAGGTTGTTGCCGAAAGGGCCGGTGCGAAGGAGTTTTGTTGGTCAAAGGGAGAACCGCAAAGATCCTGGGTCTATTTTAAAACCTCTGGGTCAGTTTAAGCCAACAAACGGTTCCGTTGCTGCACTAGAATCCATGATGAGTTGAAATGGTTTCATTGAGTTGCAATCATGATGTGGGAAGAAGAATATCAGTTCCCCGAAGGATCTGATTATTGGCATCCTGAAAAGACAGAAATCCAAGCTTGGTGGGATAAGACCATAAGCGATTTTAATAGACAAGAAAATAGACATCCGCGTCTAAGCGACACACAGTGGTCGGATAGATACCTGTTAGACAACATTCATGAGATCTTTTTGGCATCGTTTCCAAACGAGCTGCATGCGTGGATCTCGCGGCTCGCAGAGAAGAAAAACTGTTTCCAAGGAGGAGTTCCTACGGAGTGGACTCCCGAGCTCACGGTGCAGCTTAAAGCGTTAGACATCTCGTTGTCACGCACAGTTGATTATTGGGTCGATCATATGCTAGAAGGATTTGTAACAGAATTTGCTGTAGACACACTCAAATCCTACAGCCAAGTAGAAGCAAATTTTTTCGGAGGATTCCACGGCAAGTTTCTGAACAATCTTAGTCTATACATTAAGATGTTGTTAGTTGAGAAAGGTGTTCTAACAATGCAGTAATATGCTTGAAGTTTGTCATGATAAACAATACATATATTGATTCTGACGAAGAGACACATACTCTTAGAAGTGGTAAGAGATATAAAATTAATAAAGATCCGGAAGGCCCTAAACTTCATATAGATACTGAGATACCCTACGATCTTGATAGTGAAGTTAGACAACCATTTACCCCTAAGAATCCACCGGCTGTACAGAACGCCCCACCCTTATAACAGAACCCACCCCCTACGCAGCCCACCCCGTAGAAGAATCAACCTAGTCCATCTCTCCTAATAGTCCCATTTGTATTTACTGCACAGATCCCTTTACAGCAGCCGCGCACTAATCCCAGCGCTCCACCACCTAGTAGCACAATGGCAACCGCTGATATGAAACTGCCAATATTCAGAGGAACTGGCCTAGAAGACCCTAATCAACATTGGTTCCTTTGTGAAGCCGTATGGAGTGTAAGACAAATCCAGGACGATGCTGTGAAATAAGCACAGCTCATCACCACTTTCAGGGATAGAGCGCTACATTGGTTTATGAAATACTCTATCATACAGCTGAGAACCCTCGCAGAAATCAAAGTCGCGCTGGTGGCAGAGTTCAAGAAACCTAAGTCTGAGTCTCAGTGTATAACTGAGCTGAAAGAAATAAGGAATAGACCAACTGAAACGGTCTGGGAATTTGATAAAAAATTTAAGACCTTACTAGACCAAGTAAATTTTTTTATACCACCAGAACAACATAAAGAATGGTTCATTGTTGCGATGTTACCTCATATCATATTACCATTGATGTAGCAGAAGGTTCTATCCCAGGCAGAGGCCTTGGAAATTGCAATGAAGCTGGAAGCTTCGCCGATTGGTGATACTAGTTCTGGGATGTCTCAGATATAGAACCAACTGACCACCCTGACACTTGAACTGCAAAGTATGAAAAATGGTAAAGAACAAAGATATGAACCTAGACAGGAGGTCTGGTGTACAAATTGTAAAGGAGAAGGTCGTGACCACGAGCATTGCAGTCTATTCCGTGACTATATTAACAGTGGTGCGCCTAACCCATTAAATCAGAATCAGGTTCCATGGTGTGAAATTTGTAGAACCACAGGACGTAGACCTGAAGACTATTACCTAATCCCGAAATATGTGAAAACTCCTAAGAATTTATACTGCAATTTCTGTAAATCATTTGGACATGATGAATCCAACTGCTGCGCATATGAATTAATGAATGAAAGAAAAAGGGATATGGACTCAATGCGAGGCGCTGGCTTGTACCGCGTACAATAAGAGACCCAGCCAAAACAAGAAAATGCACAATATGACCAAGGAGGATACAGAGGTCGTGGTGGTGGATACCACGACAGAGGAAGAAATGCTGGTCCGGCACAAGGAAGAAGCCACGGCCAAGTCACTTGTTATAACTGTGGCCAACCTGGGCACGTATCTAGAGATTGTGTTAACCCATGCACTACATGCAATTATTGTAAATCATTTGAGCATGTCATTGAAGATTGCCCAGTATTAGAGGTGGAAATGCAGAAGAGAAGACGAATAGAGGCTCTGAATCCAAACATCCAGTGGATCGCAGTAGAGAATAGACCAGTGGATCCAAGCATTAATGTGGTCACGCGCAGTGGCACTAAGACAGGCCGCGATAGAGGAGCGGAAGCTTCAACATCAGGGGAGGCACATATGAAGAAGGATACCCTTGAAACAGTATGGATAAGGAAAGCTCCAATAAAAGAGCCCCCTCTGAACCTACAGAAGAACAAGGAGATCTTCATTGATGCACAGGATACCTTTAGAGAACAATTAGATAAGTCATCAGTGAAACACCGCATGTAGAAGACATGCCGGCTCTGTATGACAAAACAAGTACTGTGACAAATGTCCGTACTTCTGTTGCGTAGTTCTTGCAAAGCTGCATGAAGTTACTAAAAAGTGAAATAGCCATAGTAGAGCTCCAGAAGCTTATCAGCCAGTATGAACCTCAGATCGCAACAGAGACTCCAGATAGCGTTGTACATCATATAAGGAAGCACAAAAGAACAAGCCGAGAGATGAGGCTTACTACGCAGATAGGAGATTTTGAAATGGATGAAGTCATCCTTGATCTAGGATCAGAAGTGGATGTCTTGACTAAGCAGACATGGTAGCAGATGGGTCGACCAAAGTTTCTCTGGTCACCTATCCAGTTACAAATGGCTAATAAGGAGAAGGTCATACCTTTTGGCCGCTTAGCTAATGTAGTAGTTGACATTGACGGAGTACAGATTCATGTAGACATTGAGGTTATTGAAATTGTGGATGATATTCAACCTTTTCCAGCAATATTGGGAATTGATTGGGCTATGGATAACTTGGCTATCATAAACTTGAAGACAAAGAAGATGATCTTTGAAGGGAAGCATATTAGGGTCATCGCACCATTGGATCCTAAATATGGTGATAGATACAGTGAGCTGATTCAGGAGGAATCCCAAGCACAAGACTTAGACCGACTATACCAGCTGACTGCGAACAAGGAAGACTACATTAATCCTACTGCAGATGGTACACTCAGTTGTCGATGTGACACTTCTTGTATCTCTAACTCTGATACAGGACTGGAGAATTGGCAAAGCCGCATGCATGAATTATCAGCAAGAAGATGTGTGCAGGTCACGAAATCCCTGCACTGGATCAGAAAAGAGGTGAGTCCTATTCCCACATATGATGGTTCTGCTAATGTTTATAGTTTCATAAGGGAATATACTGCAACTATACTAGATGAGCATAGACTACCAGCTTTAGATATAGCATTGCACGATACACCTGCCAAATGGTGGAATGCACATAAGAAAACATTGACCACTTGGGATCAATTCAGAACTAAGATGCAGATCCGATTCGCCGAAAAGGTTACTTTACCTTTTGAAAAGTATAATGGATAGATAGACCCTAGTTAGCACATTGAAATATGTTCAAAGGCATGGGTGGAAAGACCAGTTATAGAATGGGTACATTTATTTGTACATACATTGGATGCGGGTATCCTAGAGAAATGGTACCTTGACCTAGAGTTGCGCAGTGAACTCACTGATTGGGAGCTGCTCGCTGCGAACTTCTAGAAGGACTTTAGTTTTGAAGATGAGAATCCATTAATCCATGAAGCATTACAGCTAATCAAGAAGCGCATATTCCAGGATTACTATCATCATCAAAACATAACATTGTAGGATTTTTTTGGGACAAAGTTCATTCCTGTGCACCTATAGTCAGAAGGGAAGGAACATGAAGAGCACTTGATCGAGTGTTACAACTTAGCTGAAGATACCAATGATACAAATGAAGATGATGAGGATGACCCATGCAACATAGATATACCAGAGTCAGAAGGAGCACATGAGGTAGAAGGACCTCCGTTGGAAATCCCAAATATGACTGGACTAGTAAAAACACAAAAAGTGAACATTGGCACAGACAAAGAGATGAAGTTCACATCAATAGGAGATTATTGGGACGATCAGACTATTGCAGAGATCACAGATACCTTACATGAGTATCAGGAACTATTTCCAACAAAATTTACAGAGATGAAAGGAATTTTGGGATACCTAGGGGTCATGAAAATACTTTTAAAAACAGGTGCTAAGATTGTCAAGCAGAGGCCATACAGATTGAATCTGTGCTATAAGGAAAAAGTCCGTGCAGAGCTAGATAAGATGCTAGAAGCAGGAATCATTGAACCAGTTGAAGAATCCGAATGGATTAGCCCCATGGTTGTTCAAGACAAGAAAGCAAAAGGCGAGATCAAGATTTTTGTGGATCTCAGAAAGCTGAATGATGCTTCCATGCACGACCCATTTCCTACCCCATTCACCGACGAAGTGCTTGATAAAGTTGGAGGAAATGAGGCATATTCTTTCACTGATGGTTTCTCTAGTTATCATCAGATCAGGATTGATCCTGTAGATAGGCATAAGACGACATTTGCTACAAAATGGGGGTCATTCCGGTACACCGTCATGCCTTTTGGGCTGAAGAACACACCTGCCATATTCTCTAGAGTCGTTGTCGCGACATTTAAAGATTTTATGCACAAGTTTTTAGAAGCATATTTCGATGATTGGACTATATTTGGTCTCTTGAAAAATTATTGCGCGAATCTCCGCATGATGCTCGAGAAGTGTTGATAGCATCAAATATCCTTAAATTTGAAAAAGTGTATTTTCTGTGTGCCTTATGGAATTTTACTTGGCCACATTGTCTGTTAGCAAGGATTGATGGTAGACCCTGTGAAGATTGCAGTTATTGCGAACTTACCAACACCAAATTCAGTCAAGATGTTGCGATCTACATTAGGCCATATTGGATATTACATGAAATTTATAAAGGGTCATGCATAGATAACTGCAGCAATGGAAAAACTACTAAAGAAAGACGCACCGTTCATTTGGAACGTAGAATGCGAACAGGGTTTTGACACATTGAAAGAAAAGATGGTCACTGTGCCGATTCTAGTCTTTCCAGACTGGACAAAGCCATTCCATGTCCATGTTGACGCATCATGTATTGCCCTGGGCATCATGTTAGCTCAGCCAGGAGAGGGAGGTATTGACCACCCTATTTCATTTTCTAGCAGAAAGCTTTCGACAACAGAAAAGAGCTATACTACTACTAAGAGGGAAGGCTTTGCGATGGTATATGCCCTACAAAAATTTAGACACTACTTGCTGGGATCGCACTTCCTTATGTTTACTGAACATTCTGCGTTGAAATATTTGGTCAACAAGCCAGTGTTAGGGGGACGCATATGCCGATGGCTATTGCTGTTCCAGGAATATGACTTTGAAATTATTGTCAAGCCAGGTAGACTGAACTTGGGACCGTATCATCTATCAAGGATCGAGTCAGAAGAGGAGCGAACGAATATTGAAGACAGCCTGCCTGATGCGCAATTATTTAGTATACAGGTTGCCAATGATTATTACCAGGATATCATTGACTTCCGAACTACAGGGATGGCACCCCAGGAATTCTTGGTCCAGTAGAAAAAATAGCTAGTCGTGCGCACCGCGGACTTCACTATAATTGTAGGTCAATTATACAAAATTGGGTCGGATGAAGTCCTGTGCAGGTGCGTACTCGATCATGATAAGCCATTTATTCTAGCCGACGCACACTCAGGAATTGCGGGAGGTCACTATGCAGGAAGGGCTACTACACAAAATATATTGTGCGCATGGCTATGGTGGCCTACGATCCATAAAGATGCCAAAGAACATTGCAGGAACTGTGATGTTTGTCAGAGGACAAGAAAACCATCACACCGAGATGAGATGCCATTGAATCCACAATTGAAATTGTAGCCATTTGACAAATGGGTAATAGACTTTGTGGGTCCTATAAACCCACCAGGAAAAAGAACGGGTGCAAGGTATATTATTACTGCTACGGATTACCTCACCAGATGGGCGGAAGCAAAACTAGTTAAGGACTGCAGTGTCAGTATTGCTACGCAGTTTATTTTGGAAGAAATACTCACCAGATTTGGCTGTCCGAAGATTTTAATGAGTGACCAAGGTACTCACTTTCTGAACAAGACGATTGAGGTGCTTATAGAGGAATTCCACATTCGTCATCAGCACAGTACTCCATATCATCCATAGGCGAATGGTACTATAGAGGATTTTAATAAAATATTGGAGAATGCACTCACTAAGGTGTGCAATGTAAATAGAGACGATTGGGACCTGCTTGTCTCATCTGTGCTATGGGCATACAGAACCACATGCAAGAAATTGACAGGACAGACACCCTTTCGGTTGGTTTATGGGCAGGAGTCTATCATGCCTATGGAATATATTTTCCCTAGTTTGAGAATCGCTGCATTTATAGGGATGGTAGACTGCGAAGCTCTGGAAGAAAGATTACTACACTTACTCGGCTTGGAGGAAGATCGCTTCATCGCAGGCTTCCACCAGCAAGTGCAGAAAGACCGCGAGAAAGCATGGCATGATCGCCATATAAAGAACAAGTGTTTTCAGGTAGGTGATCTAGTCCTCCTGTATGATAGCAAATTCATGAAATTCCCTTGTAAATTTAAGATGCATTGGCTTGGCCCATATACTGTGATACATGTTACTAACACTGGTGCAGTCCAGTTAGCCAATTTAGCGGGTGATACTTTGCCAAATTTGATAAATGGAAGCAGGCTAAAGCTATACCATGATAGGACTGCTTCGTAGAACCTTGAATAATGAAGCAAGGAAGAAAGTTCTAAGTGTCAAGTACAGTTGAAAGTGGACACTAGAAATGTAAAGGAGTCTGTACATGTATGATAAAGAGAAAAGGTATGATAAGAAGAATGATCTATGCACCGTGAAACACTGTTGAAGCTATGCGGGGGGGGGGGGGAAATAATAATAATAATAATAATAATAATAAGAGAAAAAGAAGAAGAAAAATAGATAGAGTGGAAGTCGCACAGTTGGAAATTTTTGGCACTGCAAAGTTGGAAATTTTTGGCACTGCGAAGTAGCCGCACAGTTGGAAATTTTTTGCACTGCGAAGTATCCGCGCAAGGTTGTGGATGGCTTGCCGCATAGTTCGGTGCAACACTTAGAGGAAAATAGCCATTTCCCAGCTTTTCAAAAAAATAGCCGTTAGATGACCGTTGCAGCAACCACTTCAGCATTTAAAGAAAAGATAGTCGTTCTGAGCACGCTGACGACAGAAAAGATCGAAGGATCCGCTCAAATTCACCAATGGACACCACATTAAATGATTATATAGCCATTGAAGGGCACGGGAGAGGGTTTGTTACACCTATAAATATCACCGTTGGGACACTCATGGGCATTACCAAGCACTTAGAATTTTCTTGCGATTAACCTTTTTGAGCTAGTAGCCATCTGTAGTCTGTCTGCCTTAGCCACTACCTCATTTGTGAATGTCCAAACCTTCCTTTAGAGAAGAAGAGCTGACCCTTGAAGAATCCTTGAGGATCTTTCAGCAAGGAGGGATTCAACAGTTAATGAAAACTCCAGTTAAGAAGGTAGCCGTAGAACAAGGAGAAGGATCCCGTAGATCACCAAGAATTAATCCCACAATGCAGGAAAAACCAAAAGATAAGGGAAAAGTTGTAACTGCACCTCGATCCAGCATCATAAAATTGGGATCCTCGGTACAGAAAGCACCAGCCTTTTAGATAGAACCTTTGAAGATGACACCTGAATATATCTCTCCTCGGGCACTAAATGCCCCTATGTTTAAATTGATCAAGAATGCGAGATATGACATCCCGCTGTCGCCTATGTCAAAGCATGTAAACATTGGTAAGAATCTGTTGGGAAAGATAGCAGATTGTAAATGGGAGGATTATGACCTCTTGGGCATCAAGAAAGATGAGCCAGATGTTCCCAAATACCTGTATTTTCAACCAGACCAGTATATGTGCTGGAAAAAGGACGCCAAGGGAACTCTGAACTTGGTAGCTGATAGTTGGTTAGCACCTGTTGTTCAGTCAGGGCTACTGAACTTGTTAAGATTACCACATTTTGACCGTTCCCCAGAACTCAATATCTTGGTTCGCACACTCATGGCACGAATCCATCAAGGTTATCTGTGGCTGGACAGAAACGTGGATATTAATATTGATTTGATCCACCGCATTACCGGACTAAGCAAGCGCTGTAAGGATCTGAAGCATTTCTTCTAGTGGATGAGCAAAGAAAAAGAGGTTGTCGAGAAGATGAAGAAGACCCACTCGGTGGTCAAGGGCATAAGAGGATTACCGATAGAAGACATAGAGGACCGAGCAACAAGATTCGTAACGCAGTTGCTCGCAAGCAAGATGCTCAAAACATCTAGACCTTTGGAGGTTCCTACAGGCGCAATACTCCTTGGCGCCGCAGCGGCCGAAGGCCACAGCTTCAATTGGTGTCAGTTTTTGCTGAATGAGTTCCTTGAAGAACTCAACGACACCTAGGTGAATGGTGGCCAGTTCCATTTGACCTGGCTCATCGTCCTGATCACTTTGTGCGGATGGAAGGAACCGCAAGATTATGCGGGTGTCATTATGGATAGCAAGGATCCTAGAGGGTTTAAGTTCGTCAACCTGCAGGAAAACAAAATCCAGAGTGCCAGCATGAAACCGCAGAAGTCTTTTACCAGTACTATATGCAGCTGCGTGACGCAATCACGAAGACACCCTAAATTACAAAGCAGGTCACGACGAAGTATATCCGCATCATCGACTTTGAGGCGAATATGAAATGTATATTCATATCGCCGAAAGTACAAACGAGGAAACCGGAGTGGTTCCTAGGAAAGTACAACATGTACGAGCAAGATATTGACGACCTCATGAAAGATTGGCCAGCAGAGTTCTGCGTAGAGGTCATGGACGTGGAGATAGATTCAGAAGAAGATGAGTCGATCCCGCTCTCATGCCCAATTATTGAAGAAACAGGGAAGAGAAAGGAAGCTGAGACTTCGGAGAAGCCAAAGTCGAGGAAAAAGGTGAAGGCTACAAAGATTCAATTGCAAGCAGTCCTCAATAATGATGACTACAAGATGATAGCCGAAACAGTCTCAAAGCAGATGAAGGAGCTTATGGAGACTAAAGAAAAGAAGGACAAGGTCATCCACGATGACCTGCACTAGACGAGGCTCACAATGCAAGGCCTAATCAAGAAAATGGATGATGTCCAGAAAAGTATTATTGTGTCACAGTAAGCAGGGGTTGAAAGGAGGTTTGTAGGAACCTCACAGTAAGGAAGCTAGCAGCTAGCAATAACGCTGTCGTCGAAGACTAGGATTGTCCATGTGGACCCATTAGCTGTTGCATTGCCAATAGTAGAGCAAGTGGCCTTGGACAGGAAGGGAGTTGAGAGAGTAGAGCTCGACTTAGCCAAAATCCCATTACCAGGATTGCACTTCATCCACACGCAGATCGTGGAGGAGATGCATGAACAGATGGTTGAAGCAATGAAGTCACGGGCAATACTCACCACAGCAAATAGACAAATTCAATAGAAGGAAGAAATACAGCTACGCAACGAACAAGACTAACGAAAGAATTTGGAGACCACCATATCCAATGTGGTGAAGGATATCAAAGACATAGACATCCAGGATGATCCTGCAGACACAGTTCTGAGGATCAGAGATAAGGTGAGATCCTTGCAGTCGGAGATGCAGGACAAAGAAATTTATTATGAGGCCGACATTGCCACATTTAAGGAGAAGCTGAATAAGCAGGCGCCATTAAATGAATAGCAGGTCAGAGAGCAAGTAGTGAGCGCTGCCTCGAAAAGCATCACGAGTGAGATGGCTAAGTGCCAATCTCTCCTGGATAAGGTTTCACAGGAAATCGCGACTATTGAAGAGGATCAAGGGTTGCTACAGGTCAAGGTACAAGAAAAAAAGACTGGACAAGTTGAATGTAGAGGTTAAAGATCTGCCACCTAGAGAAAGGATACCGAGATACAAGGAGATATCCAGCTTAAAGAAAGAAGTACAAGATTTACGACAAAAAGAGACTGAGATGGATAATCAGTCGCAGCAGCTCTTGGAGAATGCCATGGTGGTATCACAGCATATTGAAGATAAGTTAATAGAACTGCGTGATAACCAGGAGCAGGTACAAGATCAAATTGGACAAGAAATAACTCTAACACTGCTTGAGGCAATTAAATAGGTTGAGGAGGATACAAGAGAAGCAGTGGTGCAGTTGTGCGGTACATATGACAAGTTTGCGGCCAAGTTCATCCCATCAGTCGCGACGCAGAGTGAGACAGCTGAAACAATCAGTGGCTCAGGGACGAGCCACATGTAAGTGTTAGGGACATTTTGGGCTCAAGTTGAGTTAAAGTTTTGGGAAGCACCTTTTTGAAGCAAGCAGGGAAAGCTGAGCTGAGCACAGCTCAGAAACACAAATTTGGCTAAGTATTGAGGATGCTGCGAAGTTGCATGCAACATCCAATTTTTGACGAGACTATGAAGCTGCGCGGAGCGTCGAAGTTTTGGCTGTGATGCGAAGACCAGTACTACGCAGAAGTAGTGCTACGGAGTTAGGAGGCCACCTGGAGCCAGCAAAGTAGTGTGCTAGACAAGTAACAAGTGTAGTCACCGACTAGACCGGTAGCAGCCATTTTTGGAAAGATACTTCAGGATTGGCGAGCGGCGGACGTAGGAAAAACAGGAAGGCAGTCACGCGTGGGTTGTTAAGGAAAGTGACGTTTGGCACACGCAGAAGGTGAAACCGTTAGAGAGAAACGGTTCGGCAGAAGCAGCCTGTAGGCATGCATGCGATAGGAAGGACGATAGCGACAGAATGAGGACATGGAGATCCGCCTTGATCAAACAGACACTACCAGGAGCCAGCAAGCCGGTTTGGAAAACCGGAGCAGTTTTGGAAACCCTAAGGGTTTTGGGTTTTTAGGTCTTCAGCATTGTAAAGACATGACCTTCAGGCATGATCTATTTAAGAAGACATTTTGTATGGGATGGGGGTTCGCTTTGTGGATTGTTCTCAGAGTTATTCTCTTTTTGGGTTATTGTTAGTCTTTTGTTGTTGCTAAGAACTTAAGGAGATAACCTTTTTGTATTGAAAAAACTCTTCGAGCTGAGAATATTGTAAAGGCTCTGTAGCTGTGTGCGCAGAGACCTAGCCGAGAGAAGGAAGAGTCTGCAGCTGAGTGTGTAGACTAAGAACAGTTGCCCCATCCCTTTTGAAAGAAATATATTACCAACCGTTCTTGTGGACGTAGCTTCCCATCCGATGAAGTGAACCACGTTAAATCATGTGTTATGTAATAATGTTTATGAATGAATGACTGTTTGTATTTTCTGTCAAATGAATGCTTGAATGTTTCCTTGCATGCTGTAATATGAGAACTTTGATATGCATTTACCAATAGGAGAAGTTTGGGAATGATATGCTAGGTTCCACAGAAGCAGATGAATGGTGAACACTTCAATTCTACGTTAAGGTTGTGAATCAATCATTTGAGTATAATTACTTTCTTAAACACAGTGAAGGAATGCAGCACAGTTAATCATGTTTATCATTTCAGTTCGTGTTGTAATAATCCAAGTTCTTGACGAATGCTAGAAAGATAGCCAGTAAGTGCCTGAATGAATGGATGAGTGATATTCATTTTAGTGCCTTAACGTTTACGAGATTTTCCAAGTAGAGGATAATTGTGGGTGATTCGCAGTTCCAATAGAAGAGTCGCAGCAGTAAGAAACCCTTGGTGCGGCTCACAGTGTTGCCTCCACCTCTCAGTACTGTTCGCAGCATAGATCCTGCTGCGCACCGCATCACTTTGCCTGCAGCGCCATCCTTCTGTCCTGTGCTGCGTAGCCTGTTCAGATAAACAACTCATCATTTACTGTAGAAACCTGATTCCGCAGTACCCCATAGAGATACATCTCGGGTGAGACCTCAACCTGCTCGCAGGTTGTTGCCGAAAGGGCCGGTGCGAAGGTGTTTTGTTGGTCAAAGGGAGAACCGCAAAGAACCTGGGTCTATTTGAAAAGCTCTGGGTCAGTTTAAGCCAACACTTACTAATTAAAACAAGATTGAAAGACTATGAAGATCAATGATGAATCGTTTCCATTATAAGGATCCAATATTTCTTTTATGAAGAGGCATGATTTTCCTCAATAAAGTTCTGAAATAATAATTTTTTTTGAAAATATATATAACCATACAAGTCAAATGTATGAAGAGGACCATAGGTTTCCAGTGAGATAGATGAAGCATTACAAAAGTTCGAGCTTCCACTAAAGATATGAAAAACTGAAGTTAAAACTATTATAAATTAGAGGGTTGTTGGGTGGTTCTTGGGGTAGGTTCAGGCCTTCTAAGGGAATTGTTTCCTCTTTCCCGTGATGTCTAGAGATTTAGGGTGGTGGGGCATCCTTTTCTGTTTAGCAGGTAGAAAACCAGGGGTGTAGGAGCATCCTTTCTGTAGTGGTAGAAGAATCCATGGGATTATGTTCTCCATCAAGTTGGTGCTTGTAAAACAATTTTGTATACGATTACCTCATTAATAGGAAATCTTGTTGGTTTTACCTTTGAGGTTTCCATGATAAATTGGTGTGTTCAAAATTTTAATTGTCTTATTCACATTGGGAATGATTATTTAACTTGTGCTTAATACTAATTTTATATAAAAGGGTTGAAAAAGGCAATATTGATTCCCCCCCACCTCTTAGTATTGTTGGATAAACCAACACCTGCCGCATAGCGCCCTCATCATCGCCTAAGGTCCTATGTAGTTGATTCTCTAGTGCCTCTGCTTAATATTTTAAGCGCTTGGGCCAATTGGCATAAGTTTGTAGGCCCCCTAAGGTAAGCTTACTTCCCTTATACTTTTTAATCCTTCTTTGGACTCCAAAGCTCATGAACTATTTACTCGATCTTTTTAGGTACTTGGGACAACAATAATTCTAAGAATGGGGTCCCTTTGTGTAGAGATTTTGTACCTTGTTCCAACTGATGAACACCTTCCAAATTTATCTTTCACATGATCATGTATTCCATGCAAGACGATATCCATTTCCATTGCATTATTATTTGTTGGCACTTTCATGGATGCAATTTTTTGTAGTCTTTTTAGAGCGATGTAAGCATTTAGAATAGATTTCCATATATAAAAACCTTGTGCATTTAAATGGAGTCTCATTCTTATGATCCAATCAGATCATAATTTGATCCATAGAACAGTTGTACCCCATCTGCAGAGTAGAGAATTTCATATTCCTCCATGTGCTCTAGAAATCTTCGGTCTAGCTATTAGACTCTCTTGAAAGAATTGAATCCCTGATTTAACTGCACCAACCGAAAGGAGCTCCAACACCCTAATTTATAGGCTCCAAACTTAAGGAAGCTCCAACTCCTTGGTTTAATAGCTCCTTCTAGAACGAGGCTACAACCCCTTGGTTTTCATAATTTCCAACCTATACTTAGGACTCTAGTCCTCAGTAAAGTACAACTCAATAGTTTTAGTAGCATCAACTGGATGGAATCCCCAAATCCCTGAGATCAAAATCACCAACCCAAAGGAGACTTCAATCTCCTATCCTTGCTCGATCCTACCACCCTGATATGAATAAGAAGAACAATTTTCCACTCACATTGTATCATGGTTTCCATCAACCTATATGTGTATCTATGTCCTTGTACTTGTATCATTGTCCCTGTATCATTGTATTGATGTCACTATCACAATCCATGTTCGTCAGAAGGACACAATCATTGTCTATGTCACAAGGCCATAAAAACTATCGATGTCACAATGTCAACAACTTCTTCCAAGATATACTTCAAATATATAGCAAGACCATAAAGATGCCTCCAAAGAGTGTAATCAAATCCCAAAAATAATCACCAATAGACTTCATCTATTTTCACCTTCAAACCCTTGCATCATAGACCTCATAGTACATTCCAAAATCTTAGAGGGATCTCATGCCAATATCATTACCATGGAATATTCCAATACAATCACTAATAATATATATGCCATTGGAGAGTGGTTTTTGATCATTTCTCATCATTACATATTGGAGAGCATAGCTTGCCCATGCTTGTGGAGTGTTTACTCTACTTTCCTTAGTACCAATTTCAAGGGTGAAAGAATCCCATCCTAATTGGGAATTGGAGAGGCCATTGTGCATTGGATCATGAGAACACATAAGAGGTTGTGGGACCCATTTGTGGCAAGATTCCCCACTACACTTGGCATGATTCTCTCACCAATTCGAGTTCAAGTTTAAGGGTGACATACTTGGGGTAGTTTAAGAGGTATTATTCATGGCATGAGTCATGTAAGGTCGAATTGGAGTGGAAGAATAAGTCCCATGGAAGAGGAAGAGACATCGTAGAAGAATTGTGACACTTGGGCTAGATTCCCTAGCCTCTAGTATGAGAACAATGATGAAGATGCTATGACACCTATGACACAAATTAGACCTGAATGCTGACATCTGAAATATATGACATGTTAGGGATAAAAATAGCCTCCAAGAAGGCGCACAAGGGAGTTAGGGAAGCCAAAGAGACACCCATTTGAAATGAGGTAAGATGGAGACTGGGAATTGTTGGACAAGTGGCACACATTGGAATCTCTTCCCAAATTGAGTTGGAATGAATCCTTTCGAAGGAATTCGACCCATGGAGGACTTGATAAGTTTAT
The DNA here is from genome assembly GCA_027924585.1 of Larix kaempferi. Classification (NCBI taxonomy): domain Eukaryota; kingdom Viridiplantae; phylum Streptophyta; class Pinopsida; order Pinales; family Pinaceae; genus Larix; species Larix kaempferi. Next base: position 361,478 of record BSBM01001097.1, on the reverse strand, counting down.
AAAAGACAATAACAAATAAGGAGAGTAGCTTTTGATCATTTTTATTTGCATCTTTTCAATTTGGAGAGATTGTACCTTGTCCATGCTAGTGGAGTGTTTACTCTACTTGCCTTAGTACCAATTTCGAGGGTGAAAGAATACCATCCTAATTGGGAATTGGAGAGGCCATTGTGCATTGGACCATGAGGACACATAAGACGTTGTGGGACCCATTTGTGGCAAGATTCCTCACTACACTTGGCATGATTTTCTCACCAATTCGAGTTCAAGTTTAAGGGTAACATACTTGGGGTAGTTTAAGAGGTATTATTCATGGCATGAGTCATGTAAGGTCGAATTGGAGTGGAAGAATAAGTCCCATGGAAGAGGAAGAGACATCTTAGAAGAATTGTGACACTTGGGCTAGATTCCCTAGCCTCTAGTATGAGAACAATGATGAAGATGCTATGATACCTATGACACAAATTAGACCTGAATGCCGACATCTGAAATATATGACATGTTAGGGATAAAAATAGCCTCCAAGAAGGCGCACAAGGGAGTTAGGGAAGCCAAAGAGACACCCATTCGAAATGAGGGAAGATGGAGACTGGGAATTGTTGTTGGACAAGTGGCACACATTGGAATCTCTTCCCAAATTGAGTTGGAATGAATCCTTTCGAAGGAATTCGACCCATGGAGGACTTGATAAGTTTATAAAAGACAATAAAAAATAAGGAGAGTAGATTTTGATCATTTTTATTTGCATCTTTTCAATTTGGAGAGCTTGTACCTTGTCCATGCTAGTGGAGTGTTTACTCTACTTGCCTTAGTACCAATTTCGAGGGTGAAATATTCCCATCCTAATTGGAAATTGAAGAGGCCATTTGTTGAAATATTGTAACTTCAAAGAATATTATATTTGTATATTATTTATTCCGGATATGTTCCATACCTCCGATGTGATTATACTATAAATCCGGAGATGTTTATTCCTCCAAGTTGGTTGTGGGTCAAAGGGTTATTAGACCACCCTAGAGGGGTCGGCCCATAGGGTATTTAACCCATTGGTTAAATATGAGCCTACGTGTACCTGTGTAAAATACATGTCAGTGTAGTGTATAAATAGAGGAGGTGTGTTCCTCATTTGACACACTCACACACTTGAGGATAGCGCACTTGTGGAGGAGAGGTATGCTATTGTGGAGGAGGAGATCATGTCTCAGGGTTTCATCTTTGTATATTGCTGGTCATCTATATTGAGGAAGCTTTGCTGGGTTTTCTACCCCATGAGGGTTTCCCAGGATAAATCTCTGTCTCTTGTGTTTATGCTATGCTTGTTGTTTCTTCAGTGATCCTGTATATGCTATTATTGTGAAATGGAATGTAATGCTGCTATTTTATGTCTTATCATATTAAGTATTAACATGGTATCGGAGCTAACCTGAAGGAAGACAAGGTATGGCACTTACGACACTTGCTTTACTTACGACAATTTGAAGGTTAGGGTTTTACATAGCAAAAAACCAGTCATCATGGAACTTTCGCTATAAATCCATTTCTGCGAAGGTTCAGGGTCTGAAAAGTTTACAGGTCAAATATAACATCCCCAGGTACCTTGTGTCCAAAGGGCACCCTCGTATTCGTTGTACTTTATGATTTATGATCAGTACAAGTTAGGGTTTTTGCCTCTTCCAGAACTCAGTCAAAATCAGGTGACCTTGGCAAAAAGGTCATAACTTGGGCTAGGAAGCTCCAAATGAAATTTCATAAAAATTTACAGGTAGTACACAGACTGTACTATCTCAGAAAACTTTTCAGAGGCCGAAGGTGAACCAGTGACACATGGCACACCGTACAAGTTCGCTCTCCTGTTTTATCCCATAAACAGGTCACGTTGCGACATTTGGCATAACTCTCTCTCAGAGAATCCAATTGAGATCAGACCTGTCAAGATGGAAATATGACAGGTCGAGCTATCTCAAAAAAAGTTTTCAGAGGCCGAAGTTCAAACAGTGACATGTGGCATGCCGTACAAGTTCGCTCTCCTGTTTTATCCCATAAACAGGTCATGTTGCGACACTTGGCATAACTCTCTCTCAGAGAATCCAATTGAGATCAGACCTGTCAAGATGGAAATATGACAGGTCAGGCTACTGTAGAAAAAGGGTTTCAGACCTTGTGGAGCAAAAATTTCAGATTTATAGCAGAAACAATCAGGTGCATATTTCTGTCAAAACATAATTATTTTTGGAGCACCTTTATTCATGGCTTCCGGAATTTAGGGTTTCGGAGAAAGTTAGAACTTTTGGAATCGGAGTCCACGGATGAATGCTAATCAGGAAAATCGAAATTTAGAGACCAAGATCGAATTTTTTGGTTGGGTGGAAGACCGGGCTTGATCAAACCCCAGTTCGGGATTTTGATCGGAAAGATGGAAAATTAGGGCTTCAGCAAAAGTTGGAATTTTTGAAGTCTGTAACCACGGCTGGAAGCTCCTAAGAAAAATAAGAGTTTAGAGCCTTGGATCGAACCTTTTGTTTGGGCAGAAGGGTGGGCTTCATCAAACCCTAGTTCGGGATCCTGTCCAGAAGATCCAGAAGTTTCAAAGGCAATTTTGAGGGGTCAAATTTTGGAGATTCCAAAATTGAAGTATGCCAGTTTGATCAGCTCAGCAAGACATATTCTTTCATCCATTCAGAAGTATGAAAGTCAAAGGTTGAATCTTTAGGGTTTCTCTAGCAAACCCTAATCAAGCTCCAGATCCAGTTTCAGGGGGAGTTGAGGCTAAGGCCTTACATAAGAAGAATACAAGAAGTCTCGACAGGTATGACTTAAGGAGGCTCAGGTATGTCTTAAAATCTAATTCTTGATTAAGTTCATGATGTGTTTGTCTTCATATTATTTATTAGTACAATCTTGATTAATGTTAGAATTGTCTTATCACCCTAGTAACAGTATGAATGCATGTGAATGATCAAAGACATTCATTGATTAGGGCTATATGATTGTACTAATGCATTATGATGTTGTGTGAGGTTGATGTTGTCTGCTAACAAGATACAGGTACATCACAAAAGACAAATCAGGTTCCATGACCATGAAAACATGAAGACAAAGACTCATCCATAATCTTTGTTCTACTTACGAGGTATGTATGACTTTTTTATATTATGCTTAACCTATGAGACATGCAGGTTCTAGCTCAGGATCTCTAAATCATTGAAGAGATTGTTTAGGTATGTTGTACATAACTAAGTAGGTATACTAATCCAGGTATGTTTCCCATTAATCTTACCTTGTGTTAGGATCCCTTAAGTATACTTGGTATGATTGGTTATGCTTATTCATAAAGTTAGTAATCAAGGGATTATGCATATTATGTCTTTTATCTTGATTGATGATATGCATGAGTAAAAGAAGACTTCCCTGAAATCTTGAATACTAATGTTTATTAACTATAATCATGACCATACATTTTCAAGATTATTTAGAACTATAATGTTTTGATAACATTTAGAACATACTAATGGGTGTATGTTTGTGTATGAGATCATGAGGATGACACTTGAACATGCACAGTGGTACAGAATGAATAGAAGTTCAAAAGACATACAGAATATCAAGCGGGAGGCAACCACACAAACATAAAAGGTAAGTATTTGAGTTGTTATTTTAAATAGTAAATGATATTGCCTGTAATAGGTTGTATGCATATTTGTATTCCTATAATATATCATGGTGAGTGTAAATATTTATAGAACATTAAACAGTATACTACTAATATGCATATGATTGGTAAGTTGGACAAACATTCCATTGTTGCTTGTCTAGAATGAAACCTCTTTGCTGACATGTTGAGAGTTGTGCACACTCTCGATAGTATGTTCTGGTAGAGATGGAAGGCATCTAGATAGCCATTGTATGCATACAGGATATGGGAAAGTGTTGTGCCAAAGTATTGGTCAAAATAGTTGCATAACTATGTAAATGATATCTGTATGCATAATAGGTTATCATGTCAATATGATTTGATGATTATGAAGTATTACTAATCATGTACCTAATTTTGATTTGTAGGAAAAATCATGATGAATGATGAACACTGAACAAGCAATGGATGTTCAACAAGAAGATTTAAAAATCAAACAAAATATAGAAGGCTCATGGCTAGAAGATTCTCTTAGAAAGAGGAAGAGAATCATGATGAGATGTTTGCTCCAAGTGGCTAAGATAAGACCATTCTCTTAATGGTGTAATTAAAGAAGAAGTGTGAATCAAGTTTTATATGGGTTCCCAGGATCGATAATCAATTGATGAGCTTAATGATCACAATGGGTGATGTGGATCTCAACCTTTGCTACAAGGTTGAATATGGATTCTATACACATATGACATGGATGCAAGAAGGAACTCACCACAGAGTTGGAATGATGTTGAGGCTCATATCAGTAGACCCATCTGATGAGAGATGGCACAGATAGAAGACTGTAGAAAAGAAAAATGAAAGATCTTAGATTAATGTATTACTTCCTAGGTCTGGAAGTATGGAAAGGCTCAGTAGGAATCTTTCTCAACCAGAGAAAGTATGCTGAGAAATCTTGAGAAGACTTGATATGATGGAATGGCCACTCTTGTGGATTCCAACTTGAAACTGTTAGGAGATGACTCATCATAGTTAGTGGATATAACTCTGTACAGTCAAATTATTGGGTCATTGATGTATCTAACATATATTAGGTTAGATATATGCTTTGTTGTGAACACCTTGAGTCAGTATCTAGTGGAAACTAGATGTGTTCACCCGAAAGTTGCAAAGCATGTGATGAGGCACATAAAGGATACAATAGACTTTGATCTATGCTATCTTGGAGATCATGACTTCAGATGACTACTCAGATGCTGATTGGGAAGAAAGTGTATCAGACAGGAAGAACACATCGAGAGGATGTTATTGTCTGGGATTAGCCATGATCTCGTGGTTTAGCTGGAAGCAGTCTAGTGTGGCTCTTAGCACAAGCAGAATATGTGGCTGCTTGCTCTACTAGTTGTGAAGAAGTTTGACTTCAGGATTGTTTGACTTAGAGATAGAACCAACTGTGATCCTATGTGATAAATAGAGTTGTATCAAGATGACATAGAATCTAGTGTTCCATGTTAAGTCAAAGATCATAGGGAACTAACAAGATATGATGTGGAAAGGAACTATAAAGTTTGAATTTGTAACAGGTTACCTTTGTACTAACCAAACCTCTACCTCAAGTGAAGAAGTTACCAACCAAACCTCTGTCTCGAGTGAAATTTGAATACTTCCGAGACAAGCTTGGTGTAGTTCAAAAGGACCCTCCTCGAAAGGGGGAGTAGTATAGTCACTGATGATGAGGTTGTCTCATCGAACAACAAGGTTGATGATGAGGTAACCTGTTCTCTACACCTAGATACTTAGAAATATTTAGATTTAGGACTCTTATACTTAGAATACTTAGTTTTACTTATACATGCTTTTGATGTTAGATGTATTAGTAAGAATACATGCTTTTGATGATAGATGTATTGGTGAGAATACATGCTTTTGATGACAGATGTATTGGTGAGAATACATGCTTTTGATGATAAGATGTATTGGTAAGAATACATACTTTTGATGATACATGTATTGATTAATGTACTTGTATGGTTGAGGATACTTGTACTTGTATTGATCAGAATACATGTGGGGATTGTATCATCCTTGAACACTTGTTCTAAAGAGATCCGTAGACGTGAGGTCTCCGAGGATGAAGTCCTTAGTGGACAGTTGAGGGGATTGGATCATCCCTGGACTTTCAGTCCTAAAGAGAGCCGTAGACGTGAGGTCTCCGAGAATGAAGTCCTTAGTGGACATTTGAGGGGATTGGATCATCCCTGGACTTTCAGTCCTAAAGAGAGCCGTAGACGTGAGGTCTCCGAGAATGAAGTCCTTAGTGGACAGTTGAGGGGATTGGATCATCCCTGGACTTTCAGTCCTAAAGAGAGCCGTAGACGTGAGGTCTCCGAGAATGAAGTCCTTAGTGGACAGTTGAGGGGATTGGTCATCCCTGGACTTTTAGTCCTAAAGAGAGCCGTAGACATATGGTCTCCGAAAATGAAGTCCTTAGTGGACAGGTGGGGATTGGATCATCCATGGACTTTCAGTCCTAAAGAGAGCCGTAGATGTGAGGTCTCCGAGAATGAAGTCCTTAGTGGATAGTTGAGGGGATTGGATCATCCCTGGAATTTCAGTCCTAAAGAGAGCCGTAGACGTGAGGTCTCCGAGAATGAAGTCCTTAGTGGACAGTTGAGGGGATTGGATCATCCCTGGACTTTCAGTCCTAAAGAGAGCCGTAGACGTGAGGTCTCCGAGAATGAAGTCCTTAGTGGACAGTTGAGGGGATTGGATCATCCCTGTACTTTCAGTCCTAAAGAGAGCCGTAGACGTGAGGTCTCCGAGAATGAAGTCCTTAGTGGATAGTTGAGGGGATTGGATCATCCCTGGACTTTCAGTCCTAAAGAAAGCCGTAGACGTGAGGTCTCCGAGAATAAAGTCCTGAATAAACAGGCAGGGGATTGCATCATCCCCGGACTGAGGTCCCAGAATAGAGCCGTAGACTGGGTCTCCGATAATGAAGTCCTGAATGAACAGGCAGGGGATTGTATCATCCCCGGACTGCGGTCCCTGAATTGATCCGTAGACGTGAGGTCTCCGAGAAGTGGGGATTGTATCATCCCCGGACTTTGGTCCCTGAATTGATCCGTAGACGTGTGGTCTCCGAGAAGTGGGGATTATATCATCCCCGGACTTCGGTCCCTGAATTGATCCGTAGACGTGTGGTCTCCGAGAAGTGGGGATTGTATCATCCCCGGAGAGGTCTGCTATTGTGGAGGAGGAGATCATGTCTCAGGGTTTCATCTTTGTATATTGCTGGTCATCTATATTGAGGAAGCTTTGCTGGGTTTTCTACTCCATGAGGGTTCCCAGGTTAAATCTCTGTCTCTTGTGTTTATGCTATGCTTGTTGTTTCTTCAGTGATCCTGTATATGCTATTATTGTGAAATGGAATGTAATGCTGCTATTTTATGTCTTAGCATATTAAATATTAACACCATTCAGACCTTTCATTTGGAGCTACAATGGAGTTATTAATTGCAAGTTGAAGCTACAGGGCAGCTCATGGTTCTTTATTCTACAACTTGCTCTCATCCTTCTCTCACATTTGCTTGCATATTTTGGATCCTGGAGGAATTGATCCTTTGGTGAGATCTTGATCTCTTTGTGATAGTCCAAGAATATCCATTTATTTGTATTATGATATATATAATATGTATTTAATTCTTAGAAGACTCTTAGTTCTAAACACCAAGTGAAACTATGTAAAAATACCAACAATGCATAAGTGGTGCCATTTTTTCTATATCTTGTTGTCGGAGCTTGAAGAGACATTATTTCGAATTGTATCAGTCAATATTTGTGATTTTGTTGATGTATGGAGTGTCATTAATTTTATGAATAAGTTCCATTAACATTTCATAAGTCCTTCGAACCTAAATCTCGAATTTCATAACCAATGGTGAAGTTTACTAACATTTCCCCCTATGTGGAGACATGTATACAAACATCTGATTTATGGTAGTTGCAGAAGCCTATAGAAACCAATTGATGATGCATTAGGGATATCATTGAAGTCCTTTATTATTACCACATATATGTTCTGAAATTTGGGAATTTCTTACAACATTTGGGAAGCCATCTTTTTCCCCTACCCTTGGGGGTTTTGAACCTCGATTTGACTAGTAAACTTCCCCAACTTCTCCTAAAGTTAAATGGATGTTGCAGAAGTATTCTGATATTAGTATATAATCATCGATGAGTTTCCTTTTTATGTCTTAATACCCTTCATATACCTTTAGACCCAATTCGAAATCCTTTAAAGAGTCTTTTGGAGCCATCTACTCTTCGGGGCTTCAACATAGATTTTCCTAGTAATTCAGCCTTTCATTCTCTAATTGTAAATGCAAGTGGCTGAAGTCTTTTGGAAGTTTCCAAGACTATAATATCTGCATAAATGTGTCATATTACACCTCAATCCACTCTAGACATAGTTCAAAACCATTTGGGATTATTTGGGACATTTTGGGGCTTCACTAGTCCAAGTTTAAAAAATTGACCGAATTGGGAAAAGTTTCAAGTTGGGGACATTACACATCTCAAGAGAGAAAATAGAATTCCTTAAAGGCAAGTTGAAAAACACAATAAAGTAAGGCTTACCAAAAGCATAAAACCCCATAGGTGTCAAAAGCACTTTCCAAAACTGTCTAAAGGCTCACGAATTGGCTATAGCTTTAGCTTTGGTTATTGTTACCTTTGCACTTTGTTGTCCACTTTCAAGGTTCCAAAGGGATTCAAAGGAGTGGAGTTTATTAACGAAGTGATTCAATATAATAGTTTTTGTATTCATGAACATATTTTTTAGATTCACTCCCTCTTTTGTGTTTATCGATCTCTGTATTCATTGGACATTGCATAGATTGTATTTGATTTGCATCCAACCTTGGTTTTTCTATTAGAAGTTTGATTACTTGTCAATTCAATATCAACGGTTATGAATATTTCTCAAATTGTTAGGTATTTTTTATGTTTCTAAAATTTCCTCTATATGGGTTCTTGGTTTATCTGGGTTAGACATTGCTTATTAAAAGCTGTAGAGAGGAACGATGCAAATTTTGTCGCTTTTTATGTCCTAATACCTTTCAAACACTTTCAGACCCAAATTGGAAGCATTTGGAGCCATTTGGAAGCATTCGAGTCATTAATAGTCTAAGGGTCGAATTGGCCAAAAAATTGCAATTTTCCAATTTTAACAAATTTATTAAAAAGGGACACTACATGAACAATAGAATTATGCAGCTAATATGAAATGGGTTGTGTAAAAAAATAACACCAACCTTATATGTTATTGCTACGACATGCGATCTCTCCTTCTTTTCCTAATTTAATGTTTCATCTCAATGCCATCTTGGAAGATTGATCTTTTTTTTTAGACTTCTCTTACCTCTTATGGTCATCTCTCCCTCTTCTTCATTGACTTCTTCCCATGTTACACTAGATCTTCTACGAACCCATCTACAAACAATGTCTAGAATTGGTATAATTGATCAAACAAGTGATTTCTTCATATTGTTAGCATTTTTGTCTTTATGTTTTTTAAATTTATTCTATATGGATTCTTGGGTTTTTTAACATTAATATAACATTGATTATTAATGTTTATAGAGAAGAATGATGCAAATATTATCACTATATTAAGGTATGTACATAAGGTCTCTCACTTGTAATGTCACGATATCAAGGTGTTTTGTGTTGTGAACTTGGTGCATGTTAAACCAACGAAATGCGTGTGATCCATTGGATTTGATTCCTCCGAGATCGACGATGTTCTTTGCAAGTCAACTTCATGGCCTTCATGATTGCGTGCAGGGTCTTATAATGCATGGAGGAGCTTCAAATGACCAAGGGCGGAGATGTAAAAGGCACTAAAAAATTGGACGACTCACACCAAAAGTTGCAAACGTGTAAAAAGTGGCGAAATAATGATGCAGACCCACCCAGAAGCAAATCGACGGTGGAAATGGGTTTCCGTGCTAGAAAGTGCACGATGGTTAAACTTGGAAAAGGTGATGTGTGGCGAATTATTCGCAGGACGAAAGGGTAATCATTAATGTAAGTATGACCAAAATTCTATGCCAAGTAAATGCACAGCCTCTCTGTGAGGTTCTACATATACCTAAAACATTTCCCAAAATCCCTGAGTCATTTAACGAAAAAAATATGGTAAGGTTTTATAGAAATTGCAGTCCGACAGAAAAACACAATTTTTTAGTACAAGTCTTGAAAGATGGCCAGTCACATGAAAACCTATTGTTCCCTTTGAGTATTAATGTATTTCATCTAGATACCCAGTTAGTTTTGTCTTTGTTCTGTCAAATTTTAGGTCTAGATAGTGATAAGTCAATCATGAAAGTTATGTTAGGTTTCCTTCTCCAAGTAATTTCACCCAAGTCACAGTCGAGTCGAATGTGTTGTTTTAATTTCGATGAATTCCTAGCTGAAGCGATTCATGTCCAGTTGGTAAATTTCCACGAGTTGAAGCATTTCAGATATCAGTCATATCTACTGAACCTGTTCATGGGTTCAAACCTTTTGGAATCAAAGTTTCTTGGTACAATCTTTTCTCATGACCTTCCTAAACAAGTCAATATGTTTGAGTTCACCCATAAAATCATGGGAGTAGTTTACAGAATTATTTTTAATGATGAAATGCCCCGAGTGTTAGAAGAAATGAAAGAAACTTTGTAGCCTACACCAGAAGGCCAAATAGGTGATTGGTTCTTGTATAAAGAACATACTATAATTAGGGTGCATGGTTTTACCGGATCACCATATTTGTTTCCAGCCTTTTTAACACCGAGGGTTTTTTCCTTGGAATTTATTAGACAAAGGTTGCATTAAAAAGAAGAACATTTCGTTGCTTTCAAAAAAGCATTAGATGTGAAATTCTCTCTTAAAGTTGGTCCATTCATCATTAAGACTAAGGAAACCCTATTTGTAGTAGAAAAATTACTGAAGATTATGGATTTCCAAGAGGCTGAAAGGATTAATTATGATCCTCATCAAATTATTTCGCAAATGAGACATCAAAATGGAAACAAGACTTTTGATCATCAAATAGTAGAAGGATTAAACGAAATGGAAAATTTATTCAAATTTGAACAACATAATAAAGAGGCGAATATGGAACAAATAAGAAATTTGGCAATTCTGGTTCAGACACCAGCTAAATCTCATATCACCAATAAGAGTATTTTAGAAGTTGATACTATGGAAGTTGATGAACAAGTTTCAAGCAAGAAATCAAAAGTGGGACAACAGAAGGAAATTATTAGTTTGGAGGAACGAGATTTAATTGTTCAAGAAAAACGTCTTTGGTTTCGCAACCACCTGCAAATATTATGCAGCAATATTATTTTTCAGAAATAAAGGAATCTGGAAGTAACTCTCAGTATAAGTCCATATTTGATGTCCTTTCAAAACATGCATCAATTAAGAAGCATTCTTCAGAAGAAACTCAAAATTTTTACCCTCAAGTAAGAATGTTGGTAGAACGTAAAGTTTCCCTTCTTACAACTATGGATCCAGGAAGAAACACTATAAGGTTTGCAGTGGTGAATGATGAAAAAGTTTCTAAAATGGAAGTTAAACTTGATGCCATTAATATACCCAATAATATTCGATTGCATAAACAAACCGGAGATGTCCTGTATTCTGATTTATTGCAATCCACTTAAAAAAATTTCTAAATTGCAGTCTGTGATAGCAAAGCTAGAGAGTCAATTGAGGCAAGAGAAGGCATAAAACAAAGAAAATTCTATCCATATTAAAAGACTACAAATGGATCTTCTGACTGTGGGATCCGAGCGGGAACAACTAGTGTACCAAAAGGATCCTTGATGAAAAAGAAAATACCATTCAAATGCTCAAGAAAAAATTGAAGGTGCCAAATAATCAACATGTGCAATCTATAGAGTTGACAACATTACAACAAGAAAATGAATCCATATATCAAGAAATGATGGATCAAAAAGATAAAATGTTAAAGTTACAAGATGAAAAGCATACTTGGGAAAAAGAGAGGATTGAATTGTTGTCACAAATTTCATTGTTGAATACCAATCAGATTGAAACTGTGCAAGCGCTAGAGAAGCAAAGGGATCAATCTCTATGTACGGATGAAAGTAAAATGGAAAAGTTCTCCACTGAGGAACTGACCAGTGCTATGTCACAAATTAGTATAAAATATGTAGAGATAGAAGAGTTGAAAGTGGAAAGCCAGAATTTGAAAGAGGAAGTAATTCAAAATTCTAGAGAAAAGATAAATGCTTTGACTGATAGAAATCAACTGCAAAAGAAAGTTGATGAATTAAAAGATAAATTGACAGGTTGACTTCCATTACAAGGATCTAAACACCTTATATGGGATGCGATATCAGTGGAAGTCACCAAATTCTGGTCTTATTTGAAATTTATAGCAGATAAAGATGCTATAGCAAACATAGCTCTCCATAGGTGTAAAGTGGAAAATGAGACATTACGCAAAAGGCCTTTAGAAACAACTCAAAATACAGTCAGTTTGTTAAACACTCTAACACAATTAGATAGGTAGAGTTTTGGAATCAAAGACAGACCATCAATCATTGTTTGGAAAAGAAGAGTTATTGGAAAGCATGATCATGTTAAAGAAGTAGAATACATGGTGCAATAGATGGTCCTTAAAGTTCAAAATTTTAAGGAATTATTTCTGCGGCCTTTTGAATGTGGTCTACTTTCTTTTTGGAGTGCCGATGGAAAATCAATGAATCAGGAAAATGATCACAGTTGTATAGTACAGGCTTGTATGGATCACTCGAAATTTGAAGGTTTGGTAAAAGGATTAATTGGAAATACAATAATTGATAAATTGACCGATGATTTTGAAATACTTTAACAATTTGTAATAATTAAGAAGGATATTCCAAATGTATGTTACACAGAATGCATAGAATTGGAGGTGATGGTGAAAGAAATGATGGATTATGAAATTCCAATTCAAGAGAAATGGAAAATTGTTGAAATATTTGGGAAAACAAAACATAGGTTATGTCAAGAATAAATATTCAGGTGTCTTAATTTTAAATGACGTTGCGGTTCCTTTGTTAACTTCCCCAGTTTTACATCAGATAGACTTCTTTGAAATTTCTTTTTTTAGCGAAGAATTCAAAGAACGTTTTGTATAAATTTTGATTTTACAAAGTAATAGAGGTTGGATCCGTAGCAAAAAATACAGTGACGTAATATTTTTTGAAGACTTTAATGAGGAGAAATAGTACAAGTATATCCGAAATAGAGATTCATATGTTGTTATTTTCTTCAGTCTTTTAATTTCTCTTTTGTGAATGTATTTCGTGTTACACCATCTTATCGCTTTGCCTCATATTTGACTGTAATATGTGATTTAGAGTTCATTTTATATGCTCTGATCCACACATTTAAATATTTTCAATGTTATTTCTTCCAAATTAATGCAAAATTCATCCTAGAACATAGATTGGCTAAGTTATAACATATAAACAATATTTATCCCAACTTCCGACCTCCGCTAAGAAGGATCGACCGCCCCTTTTTTTATTATAAAATTGTGAACACCTATATCCCAAATGGTGGACACAAGAAGAATCGAACGAGCCTTCTTGCAGTCTAGAACTATTTTGAACATAATACTAGGCACAAGAAAGGTCGGCCGACCCTTCATTTATGAGTGAACTGTAAAAATATTCAACCCGCCTAGGCTAGGACAACAATTCTAGAATTCTGATTTCCATAATGAATAGTTGGGATCGGTACATTGGATAAGTTATAACATATCAACAATATTTATCCCAACTTGTGACAAGAAGGATCAACTTCCCCTTCATTTAGTAGAGAGCTGTAGACACCTATATGTTACAATTCACCTGTATCCAGAATGGTGAACACAAAAAGGATTGACCGACCATTCTTGTAGTCTAGAACTATTTTGAACAGAATACTCGGCACAACAAAGGTCGACTGAATCTTCATTTATGAGTGAATTGTTAAAATATTCAACCTACAAAGGTTGGGATAACAATTCCAGACTTCCAACTTTCACAATAAATAGTTGGGATCGGTATCTATATTATAACATATCAACAATATTTATCCCAACTTATGACAAGAAGCTTTAGACACCTCTTCATTTAGTAGAGAAGTGTAAAAACCTATCTGTTAACACCTATCTGAAAGTGGTTTTATGATTGAGGTTTTTCATTATCATTTGCGGGAGGCCTTGTTTTGCATGGGAATACATCGTTTTCGGTATCCCAAGAATACCATTTTTATGAGAATGAATTTATTGCTTCCTCATTTAGGAAACCCGCACGAGGATTGCGGAATCCGGAAAGCATTTGATCAATCTTGACTTCCAACCTCCGACAAGAAGGATCGATCACCCCTTTGTTTAGAATAAAATTGTGAACGCCTTTATCCAGGAGTTCACCTATATCTAGAATGTTGAACACAAGATATATTGGCCAACCCTTCTTGCAATCTAGAACTATTATGAAAAGAATACTTGGTAGAAGAAGGGTCGGCCGCCCCTTCATTGCATGAGAATTTCTAACAAAGGAAAGGTAGCCATTCAGTCACAGCAAAAATTCTTTGGTCTAGTGGAAAAGAAGAGATAATAAACAATCCATTAACATGAGCATCTAACAGGGATGAATTCAATGGTAATTTTAGTAGAAAGGGATTTACAATTTGTTAGCTCATTTTTCAAGTTTTCTTTTTCCTTCTCAAGCTCTGCCAGCTCAGGAGCTTCTATCAATTGAGTAGAAGGGATCTTCAACTTTTTCTTTAGTAGTTGAATAGTATTATCCTTTTCATTCAATAGATTTTGTATGCTAGTCCTTTCATCTGATTGGCTTTCAGTAGCCAACAATTTTGTCTGCAACTTCTTGATCCGTGCCTTATGGGATTTATTCTCCACCTTCTCCTGCCTGAGCTGATTCTCGATTTAACTCTTTCTGTCCTGCAGCTTTGATAAGTCCAATGTAACTTTTAATAGTTTAGCATAAATAATATTTCCAGTTTCTTTATGCAGATGTATCATACTAGGAATACGAATGTTCTCTAAGTCCATTTTCATCTCAGCAACCTTATTCTTACTTGCTATAGCCAAATTTAAAGTGTTATGAGAGTGATTTCTAACAGTGACTAGAGATACATCTATGCTAGATATTTTTCTAACCTCTTCATAAAATTTCAATTCTTCTGAAGCTATACCTTCATCATCCTTAAAATTTTCAAATAATTATGACCTGCTTCACTCAATGGATGCGTTATTTGGTACATATTCTTTAATTTAAAAGGAGGATCCTTTGGCCTTCACCTGCTTCTTTTTACGTTTACCATTTGTCATCTGTACCAATTGTTTTTCCTCTTCTACTTTTTGTTTCTTTGGGGTACTCGCTGTGTCTTCTTCCTCTATATCCATAACATCAGGGAAGTCCCTTTTGGTGGTTCTCTCAGAGCAGCTAGCTAAGGGTGTAACCTTCTCAAGTGCTGGAATCAAGCTGTAGATGTCAAATTGTGGTGAAGTGACTTGCTTTACTGAGACAGTGGAATCTTCATGAACATTAACATCCTCTTAAATTAGATGCATCCATAATTACCCTCTCAGAGGAGGAATAATTAGTGGCACACCATTCCACAAACTCTAGGCAATTTAGGGTTTGGTCTGTTGAAGAATACTAAAAATATGACCTATAAAAATTGTGAATGTCTGTACCCAGGTCCCTAAGAAGTTTAAGCTTGTTCTTCACTGCTTCAATAGGTCCATTTAGCTAAAATTTCGTATCAAAGATTTCAGAGACTTTGTCCTCTAACAGTTCTTCTATGATGAAAAAAGCCTACCTGGTCTATTGAGAAGTGGTCCAAAGTTTCTGTCTGAGATGGCCGCTTTCTGCACAGTTTTTAGCTTTAATTTTCTAATGTACATGCTAAACAATTAACTCAATCTTCTGTGCAAAGCATTTTTATATTATTATTTTTCTTATATCACCCTTGCATGTTTAATCTTTGAAAATCCTGCCAACCATAGATCCGAGTTCTATTATCATCTCAACCGTCCAAAGGCGCAGTCCCCACCGTACTTCAGCGATTTGGAAACTTTATTTGTCCACGCATGTTGAATCAGCGAAATAATCCACCATCGTATATTCATTTCTCGCCCAGATCTTAGCTATTGAAAGAAGTGGATCCTACTCACTTTTTGCTGATGTGGAAAATTCTTTTGTCCACTCATGTTTAATCAGCGAAACGTTTAATAACCGTTGATCTGTTTCCACTTTTTGATCTAAGGGTCGGATAGCCTATAGGTTAACACCATTGCACTGATATAAAAAACTATTTAGCTCAAGCATATCGCCTTTGTGAAATTTGTTCGCCACCATTTCTACAATTCTGTTCTCTTCATTTCCACGGGCTTGAGCTCTTCCATCTACTTAGCCCAAAAAGAGTGCCAACAATCTTCATGCATTAAATCATCAAAAACTGTAGTGTATCCTTCACAGAAACAGTCAAAACATCTTATCATGGATCCATACAAAACTACCGATAAACCAAACTTAAAAATAAATAAATTTCATCGCCTTTTCCGAACCCACAAATATATTGCGGATTGCGGATACCTAAATTTCTTAAAACGTTTGGGCAATTCCGCTATCCCGTAACCCGCAATGTGGATTGTGGGAAGATCGAATTTATGAGTGAAATCTTTCATTGGCCCTTCCAACATCTTCTAGTAAACAAATTGAAGTCTCACCTGAAGCGAATATGGGTTAGAGAATCAGGATTTTGTAACCGTGGTGATCGACACATTGGCTAAGTCACAACATATTAAAAAAAAATCCTGACTCTCGACATCTGGAAAGAAGGATCGGCCGCCCCTTCATTTAGTAGAGAATTGTAAATTCACCCGTATCCAGAATGAGGAACAGAAGAATATTTGATCGACCCTTCTTGGTATATATAACTATTATGAAAAGAATATTGGGCACAAGAAGTGTCATCCTACCCTTCATTTATGATGGAATTGTAAAAATATTCAAACTCCGAAGGTGAGGGTGTCAATTCATGTATATGAATAATGGTGAACACTGAAATAATACTGAGCACAATAAGGGTCGGCTGACCCTTCATTCATGAGATAAATGTATACACAACAAAACCCCTTTCACTGGGTCCTTCGGAATCACCTTGTAAATAGGTTGAAGTCTCACTCAAAGCGAATATGGGGGTTGCATAATCAAGATTCTCTTAACCATGGCGATGCACATATGTGGTTACTATCTTCGCTTAATGTTCTATTTAAGATCTACTAATGGGAAAGAACAACAAATGAATTTGCACTTGGACGCTATCGCAGTATACAGAACTACGCTGAATCTCTACTGTATTCACCAGTTAGCTACGTATTTGTCAAACTATGTGTTTCTTCTTCACAATCACACACTTGTATTCCAATTAATCAATGTGCGATTACCATTCACATACATATAAAGTAAGTACAAAAACTCACATAAACTCGAATACAAAACATGTCTTAAACTCATAGACACAAACAAGAAGGATCGACTGCCTTTTCTATGATGATTGCTGCTTCTATGATCGATTCTATCTAAAATGACTCAATAAAATGTGCATTCAATCTCTCATGGATAATGCTAGCAGATTTGTTCTTAATCAATCAATTGATTTTGAAAATGAGGGGCCGTTCCTTAACCATCGATCATTAGCATGAACATTTGCAAGTATACATCTAATATTAAAACACTAATTTATAATTATAAACATTGTATGCATTCTTATATTGACTACTTAAGATTTACTGTTTTGCAGATAAACCATGTCTGCGTTGTTGAGCTTTAGTAAACACCAGGAAATATCGTTCTTTGAATTGACAAAAGATCACTACCTTGATTTATTAAAAAATGGATGGTATGTTGAGATGGATGAACCAGATAATTTGTACCCGGATTTATATATATTCTACTTGGATGAGGAGGGAGCTCAAACTAGAGATGCAATATTGACATATGTGGATCCCATTTCTAATGACATGTTGCGAGTTCAAGTTGAAGTGGTCGATAGAGAAATGTGTTACCTTCTACAGCTTGATCTTATGGTTTGTAATTCTCAACTAGATCTAATGAAAAGTGGTCCTGATCCAGATCCGATTTCCTGTACGAAGCAAGGGTGGGTTCTGCCCTCGTATGATGTTTCTAATCATTATGGAATTGATACCGCATCATCTTTGAAGAAATCAATTTTGTCGGTATGGAAGAAAAGATTCCTGGCTGCGAAAAATTCCTATGTATTGCATTACATGAATATTAATAAGAGGTTGTTAAAGGTAAGCCATGAAAGGATTCTTATGTACCATAGAAGAGCATTTCTCCAATTTATTGTAAAAGACGTGGACAAATCTTCCTTCAACAACTCAAATCAAGTCATTCTAAAGCTATGATGCAGAAAGCGACTCAGAGCTTCAAAAGTTCAAAAGAAGTTCAACAAGAGAAGATCAAATTCTTTTTGTTCAATGAGAAAGTTTTTTCTATTGACGTAACAAGATGTGTTGTTGCACCTCCGCACTTATAATATCCAAAGGTTGATGAGGAGGTTGTGCAAAATATGGTTGTATCTCTTCTCCATACATTTACAACAATATTGAGAGATGCTATTCTATTGCCTTTCGATAAGGAGACCACATTGGACTTTCTTCCTAAAAATGAAGACGAAATTAGTTTTCCATTAGTAAATTTTTATATATTGGATGAGAAACATACTATTTATGCACAGAAAAGAATCATTGCAGATTATCAATATAAACAGTTCCATTGAAGGTATCGACATCGAACAACTCATCTTCCACATAGAGATGTTCTTCAACACATTATCAACAAATTATGCAAACAAAAAAATTATCAAACAAGGAATTGCAGACACTCCATTCATTTCTCAAGTTGTAAAATTAAGGGAGAAATGGATATCCTTCGGTACTCCATCCCGACCGGGAAAGGGAAACGTTTCCAGTGATGCTTGGCAGGTATAGAATTTTTCTTCTTATCAATCAAGGTCTTTAGATTGTTGCCTATGTTATGAAATTAACAAATTAAACATTATCTTAAATTTTATAGGTTTGCAGTCTTTCCAAGCTGAATGTATGGATATCATTGTTGTTCAAACAAAGGATAGCCTTAAAGACAAGCTAACTCTTGTTTTGACATTAGATCGACTGTGGAGCAAATGGATGTCAGTATTCGAGCTTTACAAAAGTGGTTCCTTGCCATGCTCGCCCAAGAGCATCACTCAGGATGATTTTGATAAAAATAAAATAAAGAATCATGGCTCTAATTTTTTTAGACTATTGTGTGATCTTGATGAAGATGAAATGACCGTTGTGGAAGACAATATAATCAACAGATCAGTTTGGATGAGTACAACAGTCGAGAAAAACGTTTGCGCAATGAATTTATATCAATATTGCAAACCAATCAAGATGTTCAAACTGAATATTTGAATATTTCAAAGTTCAGGATGTTCAAACTGATTGATCATAGATTGTCACTGACCATAATGTCATTGAAATCTATAAAATTGTACCAACCCATCTCCAACAACTGTGCATTAATTTATGCTCTGGAAAGCAAGCAAAATATCTGAGTAAAAAGAGAAAGAACGAATCTGAAGTGGATAATGGCACCAAAATACCAAATGATGCTCATAAAATATTGAATCTATATATCAATAAAGAGAGGATGGGTATGTCCATTGACGACATTGAACATAGTTCACAGTTTGCTTGTCAATGTTGTTATCCTGCATCTTTGGTCAACACACTCAAATCCATTGCATTTCTTGCTGCGGTAGTCAGCTGTCAATTTGTTGCTGTGGATATGTGTTATTGTGATAGTCCATGGACATAACAAGACATGCTTGCATTTTTGTACTACTTAGAAACAAATGAAGAGGCATGTACTTGTATTTTTTTAGTTGATATGGAAAACTCTTGTATGATTTTTAAATCTTTCACAATTTTAAGGAATAAATAAAAAAACATGTTACACAGAATCCTACAAAGGGAGTTTATAGAGAATTCTCCAAGGACTTGTTTATAGGATTCTCTATTATACAGTGTTGAAGCATTGGAAGGGATAAGGATATTTTGTCTACTTCTCAGATTGATATGGATTGGAAGGATGAGGGCCTACCGATGATTGATTTACCTTGGCCCAAGGTTAACAACGAAAGTGCGAGAAGCCATGTGTTTGCAAACGAAATGACACAGGAATTATAGGATCACATAGTTTCCAGACACGTCTCTTCTCAAGGCACATTTCTTTCGTTGTACGCAGGAGGTAGGCTTCTTTATTCGTTGATTAGGTCTCCATAAATCATAGTTATTTATATTGTGGAGACAGTACAACAAGAGTTGTTTATGAACAATTTCTATCATGAATTGGGTATAAAACACAGTATTTTTATTAACATTTTTAGATGTCTTTGATTTTATTTTACTTTTCTCGGTTGGTTATGTTAAATAATTTCTTCAAATTCCTATTCTACTATAGATTCAAATAAAGAGTACACCTATGTATTGTCCAATCAAATTATACTATCCAATGGCGAAAGTGAGTGTGATAGAGAATCCACAAAGAACTACCTAACTGGAGCACAAACAGGACAAGAAGGTAAAAATTTATTTTTCACGATCGTGGTTAAATTAACTAAATTATGAAAGGGGATAGCGACCTTGAATACTTGCAAAACATGATGTAAAATGTATACCTACAAATTTCCAGGTCAATATGATTGTATTGATATCCAACATGTGGATAATCCACAACCAGAGTAGGCATCAACAATGTCCCTAGATATTGGCCAACAAATCATATTGGAGAATAATGGACCAGGCAGGAGCTTGGACAATAATGAACAAGGCGAGAGCTTGGATAATACAGAACTAGAAAAGGGCTTGGAAAATATTGAACCTGGAGAGGGCTTGGTGTCAAAACGTGGTGTCTCCAACGATGTTACTCACCAGTCAAATGTTGGCCTACCATTGACATGTAAAAGACAAAGAATATTTTCTACTTAAATTGATAAAAAAATTTATTCCTAATTATATAATGACAAGCAATATTTCTATGCATCTCCCCATACAAAAATATTATTGATATTAGAAATGGAAGGTTTTCTATTTCACAAGAAAGTCACAGAAAATGACTCCAAAAGAGAAAAAAAAGGAAATAAAGAAAATACTGTTGGAGTGGAAAGAGTAAAAAAGGGGGAATAGAATTCAAATTGTGAATTTGAACTTAAACATAGAAGAATTTCATATGAGTCATGAACACCTTCCATTCAATATTTGGAATTACTTCATTCCGAATTCAATGTTGGGATTTGGTCATCTAAATGTTGTGTTAATGACAGAAAGTCACTGTTTACAAATTTTTTTATGGAAAGCGGTAAAGATAAATCATATGAGCAAATTTTTTTATTTATTTGGTTTCGAGAGAGATGTACCAATGATCAAGAACGAAATACACAAAAAAATATGGAGAGTGTGTGGACGGAGTTCCCAATGAAAAGTTCGAAAAGTAATACATCAATGATTGTTTTGGAGGGTGATGGTGAGAAATCACTTTCATGTGAAAAATGTATTTTGAGTATGCCCTTTATTGAATCATTCGCTAGGACAGATACTAAATTAGTATATCGACTCTGGCAGGATTTTAGTAAAATGCATGAATCAACTGATATCAGAACCTTCAATGCCTTCTCCTAGTTGAATCCTGGTTGAGTGACATCCATCAAATGTAACCTATCATTGCCTAATTCTAGATGTAATCTATCATTTCCTTTTTTAAATCATTCAATGTGTGTGTGTGTGTGTTTTTTCAGAGACATTGCTATTTTCGTCTGAATGTAACATATTATTAGTTCAGTGTGATGCTTTTATTAAATCATTTGAATCTGTGAAATTTTGGGTGATTTTTGTATTAATATTTGGAAATCAACATAATCATGTATAGTTGCATGGTTGTGATCATTAAATTCATGAACAAAGTGTTTTTTGTTGTTGTTATATATATAGTCACTATTCTTGTATGCAATCAGGATATCACCGCAAAAGAAACTATTGGTCCTGGGAGTAGAGGGATTGCTCTTTGGAGTTCGGATGTTATCCAACATTGAAGATTCTTCCAAACAACCTCATTTTATCCATAATTGCTATCGTTATTGTTGATGTATTTGTAAATTTGGAAGATATTCACTTGTATATTGTATTTGTACTTTATTGTATCCCCAACGGAGATGTATTATTCCTCCGATTGGAAGTGTCGTCAGTTGTACTTGCAAGTGTCGCAAGTTATATTGTAAGTCTCGTAACTTATATCTGATGGGTTATTAGACCACCTTGATGGGGTCAGCCCTATATCGGTCATGTGGGTTAAAGGGTTATTAGACCACCCTAGTGGGGTCGGCCTAGTCAGCATTATGTTAAGTGGTTAAGTTGGGGCCGACCTAGTGTAGTAAAGGTCAAGTGAAAGTAAAAGTATAAATAGAGAGTGTGACTCTCCCATTTACACATTCTCTCATTCACTAACTTCGCATTAGTGAGAGAGAGGAGGAGTTCGCACAAGTGGAGGAGGAGTATGCTGCTGAAGATATCTATCAATTGGTTTTGATTATTGTGATTCTTGTATTGGTGCTTATTCTATCTCTGAGGAAGTTGCGGGGTTTTTCACCTTCTTGGTTTTCCCTGGTGAAATGTTTTGTGTCTCTTGTCTCTAGTCTCTTATGCTTGAAATGTTGTACATATTGTTATTTCAGTTAAGATCCTAGATCTATTGAATTAAATGATGAAAAAATAACATGGTATCAGAGCTAGCCTGAAGGAAGGCATGGTATGGCATTTATGACACTTTTTGCATTTGCGACAAATTGGAAGCTAGGGCTTAATATAGCAAAAACCAGTCATCATGGAACTTTCGCTATAAATCCATTTTGGCGAAGTTTTAGGTTCTGAAACTTCTACAAGTCATAGATAACATCCCCATGTACCTTGTGACCGAAGTACAACATCTAAGTTGTTGTAATTTCTATTTTATGATCCGTACAATCTAGGGTTTCTGCCTCTTCTAGATCTTAGTCATAAACAGGTGACCTAGGAAAAAAGATCACAACTTGGGATAGGAAGCTACAAATGAAATTCTGTAAAAAGTGGAAGTAAGAGAACAAACTGTTGTTTCACAGGTCTACTTTTCAGAGGCCTAAGTTGAAACAATGACACATGGCAAGCCGTATAAATTCGCTATATGATTTCATCCCATAAACAGGCCATGTTGCGACATTTGTCATATCTCTCTCTCAGAGAATCCATTTGAGGCCAGACCTATGCGGTTGGAAATAAGACAAGTCAAGATACCATAGGCCGAAGTTTCAGACCTTTTGGATTTGTAATTTCATAGATGCACCATAAATAATAAGGCAGATATTTCTGTGAAATAGAATTGGATTTTGAGCATTCTCATTTTTGGCTTGTCACTACTGCGGGAAATTAGGGTTTCAGAGAAAGTTGAAATTCTTGGAATCGGAGACCATGGCTGGATGCTCCTCGTTAAAATCAAAATTTAGAGATGAAGATCGAATTTTTTGGTTGGGCAGAAGGTCGGGCTTGATCAAA
This sequence comes from Larix kaempferi, assembly GCA_027924585.1. Taxonomy (NCBI): domain Eukaryota; kingdom Viridiplantae; phylum Streptophyta; class Pinopsida; order Pinales; family Pinaceae; genus Larix; species Larix kaempferi. Next base: position 338,121 of record BSBM01001097.1, on the reverse strand, counting down.
CCCTAGTTCGGGATTTTGATCGGAAAGGTGGAAAATTAGGGCTTTTGCAAAAGTTGGAATTTTTGAAATATGTAACCATGGTTGGAAGCTACTCAGAAAAATTGAATTTTAGAACACAAGATCGAACATTTTGGATGGGAAGAAGACCGAGCTTTATCAAACCCTAGTTTGGGATCCTATCCAAAAGATCCAGAAGTTTCAAAGGCAATTTTGAGGGGTCAAATTTTGGAGATTTCAAAATTGAAGTATACCAGTTTGATCAGCTCAGCAAGGCACATCTTTTCATCCATTCAGAAGTTTGAAATTCAAAATTTGAATTTTTAGGGTTTCTCTAACAAACCCTAATCCAGCTCCAGATCCAGTTTCAGCAAATCAAAGTGGATTGGGTTAATCCTAAAGGAGAATGAATTGGACACCTACATAAGTGAAGAAGTTCCAGTTCCAGAGGGAGATGAGGCTAATTCCTTACATAAGAATGCTACAAGCAATATCGACAGATATGACTTGAGGAGATACAGGTATGTTTTTGAAATCTGTTCATGATTAAGGTTATGATATGTTTGTCTTCATATTATTGAGGTTAGTACAATATTGATTAATTTTAGACTTGTCTTATCACCCTAGTAAAAGTATGAATGCATGTGAATGATAGAAGACATTCATTAATTAGGGTTATGACACTTATGATTGTACTAATGCACTGTGGTACTGTATGAGGATGATGTTGTTTGCTAACATGAATGGTACAAATCAAGTTCTAGATCAAGAACATATGACGATGGTGACATGAAGACAAAGACTCATCCATAGTCATGGATTACATAGAAGCTCCACTTACGAGGTATGTATAACTTGGTTCTACAAATATTAACTTATGAGATATGCAGGTTGCTATCACAAGGTCTCTAAGAGAACAAAGAAGACATTGTTTAGGTATGTTAGACAAGCATGATAATCCAGGTATGTTTTCCTATATAAAGTTAGAATCCTACCTTGTGTTAGGATCTTATACTTTTGTATGAATGATAATGATTATTCTTGAAAGTTAGAAGTTTAAGTAATCAAGGGTTTATGCATATTATGTTTCTTACTTTGATTGATGATATGACTAACTAGAAGAGTCCTATGGTCAAATAAGAATATGCATGAGTAAAAGAAGTCTTCCCTGAAACCTTGAATACTAACGCTTATTACCTATGTATGAAATGATCATGACCATACATATTTAATATTATCATAATGTTTTGATAGTATTGAGATTATACTAATGGATGTATGACTATGTATGAGATCTTGAGCATGACACAATCATGACACTAGTGCACACTTAAGCATGCATAGTGGTCCAGGATGTATATAAGTTCAAAGACAGATAATCCAGAAAGTAAATATCAAGAGGGAGCTCACTCTAGTAGTTCCTGCAAGGAAGCAAAGATTGCGAGGGAGTCCACCCAACAACCAAACAAAGATAAGTATTTAAATTGTCATTTCTTGTATATATGATTTTGTTCGGTGATGTATATACTTATGTTACTAGATTTAGGATGTATATTATGCACTTTAGAAAAGGTTGCATTAATGAACATGATACTACTAATATAGTAATGGGTAGGTGGCATATGGTATTGTACAACATTCCATTGCTACCTTTCTAGAATGAAACCTCTTTGCTGACATGTTGGAGTTGTGCACACTCTTAGCAATGTTCTGGTAGAGATGGAAGGCATCTAGAAAGTTACGGGATATGGATAAATGTTGTATTGAAGCATTGACTAATATAATTGCATGACTGTATGACATATGTCTCTATGCATAAGAATGTGTTTTTGAAAAACTACGAGAAGCTTCTAATCATGCAATTGAATTTGACTTGTAGGAAAGATCGTGTACAATCACCTACAAAAGAAGGACTACAACATTTGTTCCAGCAACGAAGTTCAAGAAAATTATCTATTGAAGATATTGAAGAATCTGAAGTTCCTAGGATCCGGGATGCAGTAATGGAAGAATGCCATGATCGAGGAATACCAATAGATCATGAAGAATGTTGTTTGGGATGTGGTCCCAAGACCTGAAGGGAAGTCTGTTGTGACTTTCAAGTGGATCTATAAGATCAAGCATGCTGTAGATGGTAGCGTAGAGAAATACAAGGCAAGGTTTGTGGCTCGTGGCTTCTCCCAGAAAGATGGAATAGATTATGAAGAGAATTTTGCTCCTATAGCCAGAAACACTTCCATCAGAACAATACTTGCTCTGGATGCAGTGATGAAGTGGAAGATACACCAGATGGATGTCAATACAACTTTCTTGAATGGTGTAGTCGAAGACGAAGTGTATGTGGAGCATCCACTTGGTTTTGAGACACATGAGAGGGAGTCATATGTGTGCAGGTTGAAGAAAGCTTTGTATGGCTTGAAGCAAGCTCCTAGGACTTGGTATGGTAGGATAGACAGTTTCCTATCCAGTTTGGGATTTACTAAGAGTACCTTTAATACAAGGTTGAGGAAAGAAATCCATTGATACCAGTACTGTATGTGGATGACCTGTTTGTTACAGGTGGTGATGGTTTGATTACCGACACGAAGATGAAGTTTGCTGCTGAGTTCGAGATGAAGGACATGGGGATGATGCATTACTTTCTAGGCATGGAGGTGTGGCAGAATGCAGATGGAATCTTCCTTGAACAATGGAAGTATGTGATGAGTCCAATTTTCAGGTATTTGATAACCTTTTTCCCGCAGTAAAGCTCAAGCAATGGCGAAGAAGCACACTCATTTGTGGGAAAAATGTTTTACCTTAATTATTTAATGAAGATGTTTTTGACAATTATTCTTGTATGTTTAAAATGCGTATTCAATAAACTAATTCTGTGGAAATCGAGCATGATTGAGTAGGTTCAGGGGCATTAAAGGACAAACACATAGAAGACTGAGGGATCATGCAACTCGACACCTTTTTCCTGATCAATAGAGAATGCACTCCTGTTCAAGGAGAATCAGCATTTAGACATTTAGTTAGCTTCAACATTAAGAATTATATAAATATGGACCTCTCGGGTAGCGAGAGGTCTCTGTTAACATTTTTGGAGAAACATTGTTTTACGTTTTTGCACTATTGAGATACTTCTGAGTTACAGACCTTTGTGAAGACATGGAGTTTATATTTTAATAGAAGATTGATGTTAAATCCCAGTCAGCGTCTATAAGTTTCTTTCTCTCCTGAGTACAGGTTGGAGAGGGCCTCTCCAACACGTAAGTCAGGGGATTTCCATTTTTCAGGTATTTTCGATTATGTGTTTTACAGTGATGAAAATTTATATCGCATATGGAAGCATTTGAATGATGTCTTGATTTTGTAGTAATTTATAACACGTTTTGTAGTTCAGCAACATGGTTTTAGTAGTCCTGTAGCTGCTTTCTTCCAACGCACATTTTAAACAATGATTCCATATGTATTAGCATTGCCTTCAAAAAACATGTTTTAGATCTAAGGTTTATGAATGTTTCCCATCATGATTAATTGCTTCTTGAGGTTGATTGCTTTGATTTCTTAATAATGGATGTGTAGCATGAGATGATTGCATTTCAAACTTAGTTTTGATATTCAAATGATTTAGATTAGAATTCTAGTTTTATGCATAAATAATTATAGACCTTGCTTTCTTTAATTTAGAATAGATCTGTTATGGCATTTCACTTTCATAGCCTAGATTCACCATTCCGCATTAGGAAAATTCATAGGAATATCTCTTTCACTTTCGACATTTTTAATTCTTTAAAATAGATTTACTACTTTTAGTATTTTAATTCTTTAAAATAGATTTACTATTTTCCGGTATTTAATTCCCTAGTATAAACAATTTTACATATTGAGTAGGAAACCCTTAAAACATTGATACTGACACCCAACTGCGACAAAGATTATCCTATAAGAGCACAGATAGTGTCTGCACCTCTAAAGTTTCTACATCCCCCGGGTTGATAATTAAAGTAGGCTCTTAGTACAACTGCCCTCATTAGGCATCCATATTGGGAGCTCACCACTTTTTGGTGCCATTGCCGGGGAGGTGCTAAATATTTTAGGAGACATCACCTAAAAACAACACAAAAAAAAACATAAATCACATAAAACAAAAACATAAATACTTTTTTTTTACCAATGAATGCCTCATCGGAAAAGGGATAGGTTTTGTTGTTTTTTTCCCAAGCATCCCATGAGCAACAACGGTAATAAAAGTTCTGACCATTCTCAGTTTGAATTTCTACACTCTAAAAACGAAATTGACTCCACATACGATCCAAACAGAGACACCTTCACTACCATTTATAGCTCAAACACCACGATGGAAAACAAAGAAGAAGAACCTAGGGAGATTTTCACCTTTCCCATTAGCATACCTCTTGGAGATGCCAGAATGAAGAACATCAATCCTAATAATCTACCAAACTTCCATGGTTTGACTTTAGAAGATCTCGACACATTCCTATTTGAAGTTGAGGTAGTTTGCAGATCATTTGATTACACTACTGATGCAAAAAATCCAAGGATTTTTCCTTCCACACTGAAAGACCTATCACTTCGGTGGTTTATGAGCCTTGAAGGGAATAGTATCTTTAGCTGGGATCAAATGAAACATGCATTCCTAGAAAAATATAGGGACTACTGCAAGGCCAAAGATACAAGGGATGAAATCTTTAGGATGCAACAAGGATAAAGAGAGTCATTAGAAGATTATGCCCAAAGATTTAAACTCAGCTACAAACGAGCCAGTCATTGCACCTTGGATCCTGAATCACTAAAACTTGTCCTTCTTAGAGGTGTAAAAGAGGAGAATTTTGAAGTCTTAAATCTTCTAGGAGATGGAGATATATTCCAGAAATCTTTTGACCAGATCCTGCAAATCTTCAAAAACTACTCTAGATCTAGGAAAACTAAGAATGGGACAAGGGATACACACACATCTACTGGTGGATCAACATCTTCAGGACCAACACTTACAAAATCTGATTTAGGAAACTTGCTAGATGTAATGTCCCCTTCTCCTTATTAAATGCAGGGAAGGAAACATTAACAACATACCGGGCTTTTGTAAACTTAGCCCCAATATTTTTACTCATAAATCTGTAATAATTAAAAACTTCTATATGCAGATGTAAACTTCAATAAAACACAGCGGATCTAAACACGACGTATGCACATAGATTCATCATGCATTCAATCATATGAACAACAGTCATCAATTAAAATATTTGCAGAGCATAGAATTAACATAATTCAATTGCAATAATACTTATCTCGAATTGTAATGGCCCAAACGACTGGCTACGTGAGAGCAACGTTCCACCCAACCATAGATCTCTGTCCAGCTTGTATTCTTTCAGCTGAGAGATCACCCCCGAGCTGGGCTGTGTATCCACTAAGGAGGAACTAGATGGCTCACTCACAGTCAGGGTTTCACTCAGACAACCATGCTAAGCCAACACACATTTGGGTTTTTCAAGCATGCAATGGGTAATGGAGAGGAATGCTAGTCCACTGAGCTCAATCCCAGAGCTAGGTACACATCAAGCTAGACTCAAACAATCCCAGCCTCCATTCGAACATCCACACTTGGATTTCTCACAGCTTTGTTCAGCAAATAACCCAAATCCGTCACTGATTTTCTGGGCAATTTAAACTGGGATTTCCCATGGATTTTGGGGTAGCTATTGCTCCCAAATTCACCCCAAGGTTCCTACCAATGGATCCCCCATTGGATTTCACTGTCCAATACCAAATCGGGACGTTTTTGGCTTCCCAAAACGTGGGTTCTCTCACAGTCGCGATTTCTGGTTTTCTCACTATTGGGAGCTCGTTTTTGGATGGAGAATGATGTCCCATACTTCCACAGTGGAATGGGGATAAGGATGGAGCAACCCCCAAGATGTAGAGTGACTTGTGGGACAAGTCAAAAGAACCCATACCTACCCATACGAATTCAGGGCTACCCATACTCCATTGAAGCCATGGGCTGACATCTCAACCATTCTCTTACAACAGGAATAAATGTCATCTAGAAAGGTCAAATGGGTTCTCATAAAGACATATGGAAACCTATGGTTCACTCCCATAGCCCCCTCACCACTCCCTAGTGGATACACGTGGTTCCTTCTCATTCGTTGCCTCCATAGTCAGTCTTGGGATTTTATATTGCCTGATGTTTATTTACATTCTATTACAATTTCCATGGCTTAAGAGCACATGGTATCAAAATATCAAATACTTGCCCTTTAATCAAAATTCAGGCTTTCATTAGCGGGGCCTTGGCCTTGAGCTCCACGCTAGGAAAACATACATCACATGTACACACTATTTACATTAAAGGCTAATATATCCTAAGGGTCGAATTGGGGGTATTACACTAGACAACATGAAGACTGACATCCTGCAATCCCTGGCCATGCAACTTGATGCTCTTCAAATAAGAAAGAAACAGGATGAAATTAACCAAGCCTTGGCAGTATTCTGTCCTCGTTGTAGAAAGAAGCATGAGAAGGGGCAGTGCACACTAAACATCATCGAAATATGTGGCCTCCGCACTGAGGATCACTCTACTTACAAGTGTCCCTTGTTGCCTTCCTGCAAAGCCGCTACCAAGATCCCACAACCAAGGGTGCAATGGAACAACTCTGCTTTGTAAATAAAAAGAGGAATAATTTTCCTAGACCGTACCAACCCAACAACCAACATTACTATAACCAGGGAAATAACCAATAGAATTGGAATTCTATACCAGCCTTATGGCCATCTCAACAAAATCCAAATCAGTGGCAACAAAACCAACCTTATCATCAATCATACTACCCACAATCCTACCCCTCATACCCCCCACCTTTTGCTCAACCATCCACAAATTATGGCAATCCATATCCTTATTCCTCATCAAATTGGAGAGCTCCACTACAACAACAACATCCACTTATCATGCCACCACCACCTAATCAACCACCCCCCAGACCTCCACCAATTCCTGCCCAGCCAATCCCTAACCCACAACAACAGGCTAGGGCAGCAGCAAGCCTACAATACTGAAACGATGCAATTTCCCACTTACATAGTAGATACTGTGGAAATAAATGAGATTAACCTAAGGTCTGGAAAAATGCTCCAAAATACACCTACGCAAAACATACAACAACTAGAGCACCAGGAGCAAATGAGTCAACCTCATATTCAGCATCCTGATGAACCAAACCTTCTGGAGGAAGAAATTATACCACTCACATGAACTAGAAACCCTCCATTTCCTAAAAAGCTTGTACAAAGTACCAAAGATGAAGAGGAAAATGCAATTATGAATGAATTAAAACACTTGAATATCCAAATCCCCATCTTACAAGCCATCAGAGACGTACCCATCTGCAACAAATATATAAAAGAGAATTGTTTGAAGAAACCTGGAATGAGGAAGCGTGACCCACCAACTATTAATGTAGTGGTCCAATTAGTTGATCTAATGCTGGGTATCATGGTTAACCCCAAATATCTAGACCGAGGTAGCCCCGTGGTCCAAGTCAACATCAATAATAGACAAATCGACAAGAGCCTAATTGATTTAGGAGTAGCTATAAACGTAATGACCAAAGATACTATGATCCACCTAGGTTTCCAATCAGAGGTCAAACCAATAACTACAGTACTCCAGCTAGCAGATACATCCACTGTGAAGCCTGAAGGAATGCTCGAGGACATTATAATCAATATAGAATCCTGGGAATACCCAGCTGATTTCATAGTCATCAAGGTAAAAAGCAAACTTAGTGGATATCCTCTTATACTCGAAAGACCCTGGCTGGCAATTGCAGATGCTTACATAAAATGCAGGTTAGGCAACATGACCATCACCAGTGTCCAGTCTAGGAAAAAAATCACCATTTACACACCAGCCAAAAAATCCTTAGACATAGAATATCAAAACTGGACTGACGATTACAATGACACACTGAATCAAAACATGAGACCTGTCCTGACAATTGATGCTGCATTAACACTAGAAGCCATAGATGAAGATGGTCATATAGATAGGTTTATACAAAATGATTTTTCTAACAATGATGATCTTCAAAGGTTTTTTGACACAGATCAGCAAAATGAAGGTGAATCTTCAAGAAGGAACTTGAACAAGATGTGGGCAGAACTGACATTTCCGGAAGAGAAAACAGACAAAACAAAGATTGTGGAAATTATACCAGGGAAAACAGTTAACATCAATTCTAATCTACAGCCCCAACAGGAAGAACAGCTTATGAGGGTATTAACAGAGTAGAATAGATCCTTTGCGTGGACATATACAGACATGAAAGGTATTCATCCCGATATCTGCAAGCATTATATTTACATCAAGGAAGGTTATATTCCTATAAGACAACCAAAAAGGAGACTAAACCTGGCATTGAAGGACATAGTCAAAACCGAACTACAAAAGTTATTAGATGCAGGGTTCATCTATCCCATCTCTGATAGTGAGTGGGTATTACTACTGGTCATAGTCCCTAAAAGGGAGGCAAATGGAGAATTTGTGTGGACTACCGAGATCTTAATAAAGCAATCAAGAAGGATTACTTTCCTCTCCCATTTATAGATCAAGTACTGGATACTTTAGCAGGTAACAAGTTTTTATCCTTCTTGGATGGGTTCAGCGGTTACAATCAAATCCTCATTCACCCAACTGACCAGGACAAAACAACCTTCACATGCCCATGGGGTACTTATGCCTACTGAGTGCTTCCATTTGGACTTTGCAATGCTCCTGCAACCTTTCAGAGGGCAATTCTCAACATATTTTCAGAATTTATAAATGATCAAATGGAAGTCTTCATGGATGATTTCACACCCTATGGCATAAACTTCAACCAGGCATTGACCCACCTGGAATTGGTATTGAAAAAATGTATTCAGATGAGCCTATGTTTGAGCAATGACAAATGCAAGATGATGATGGAAGAAGGTATTGTTCTCGGCCATCATATATCACAGAGAGGGATAGAGGTTGATCAAGCAAAAGTTTCAGTAATTAAAATGCTACCACCACCTGTTAAACAAAGGGACATGAGAAGTTTCCTTGGACAAACAGGGTACTATAGAATATTTATTGAAAATTATAGCAGAATTGCTGCCCCAATGTTTGCACTTCTCACAAAAGATACTGAATTCATATGGACAAACAATTGCATGATAGCATTTAATAACCTGAAGGAAAAAACAATTACAGCTCTAGTACTCTAAGGACCAAATTGGGCATTTCCATTCCACATCCACTCAGATGCATCAAATAAAGCAATCAGGTCTGTCCTTGGACAAGAAAAAGAGAAAAATCCTTATGCAATATATTATATCAGAAAAAATTTGGCAGGGGCAGAATTGAATTGCACTGTCTCAGAAAAGGAAATTTTGGCTATCATACATGCCATTAATAAGTTCAGACACTATATCACTGGTTACCAAGTTTTTGTTCATACAAACCACTCAGCCATAAGATATCTCATGAACAAGCCAAACACAAGTGTCAGAATCATCAGATGGCTACTGTTCCTCCAATAATTTGACATTACAATTATAGACAAGCCAGGAAAGCACAATGTAGTGGCTGACTTTTTATCTAGACTGACACATGGACAAGACAGTGAGGTAATCAATGACAGTTTTCCAGATGAGCACCTTTTTTCCATATCCACAAAAATCCCACGGTTTGCTGATATAGCAAACTATTTAGTGTCTGGAAAGTTTCCAGAACATTACCGTCACAAAGAGAAAACAAAAGTAATAAGGCAAAGTGCCACATACAAATGGATAGAAGGCATGCTTTTCAAACAAGGACCAGATTAGATACTCAGAAGGTGCATAAGAGAAGATGAGGTGCATGACATAATGCATGCCACACACAATGAACCATGTGGAGGACACTATGCTGCAAAAAGGACAACCCGTAAAATCTTGCAAACATGATATTATTGGCCAACATTCTACAAGGATACTTACGAATATGTTTCACACTGTGATGATTGCCAGAGAATGGGAAAACCAACACAAAAACAAGAGATGCCACTTTATCCACAAATCTCCTTGGAGGCATTTGAAAAGTGGGGATTTGATTTTGTTGGCCCATTCAACCCACAATCTAATCAGAAAAGATACATCCTCGTATGCATTGATTACCTTACAAAATGGATAGAGGTAGCAGCACTGGCTGCTGCAAATGAAACCAATGTGGCCAAATTCTTTACTGAGCATATCTTTCACAGGTTTGGGGTGCCAAGAGAGATAGTTTCTGATCAGGGCCCACAATTTACATCAAATTTCATTGAAGACTTGATGAAAAGAAACAATGTAAATCATAGAAAGTCATCCTCCTACCACCCTCAAGCAAATGGTCAAGTTGAGGTAACCAACAGGGAATTAGAGAGAATCTTGACAAAAACTATCCAACTTCGCAAAAGGGATTGGGCTGACAGACTTAGTGAGGTAGTTTGGGCTTACAATACTACATGGAAAACAACTACAGGATTCACACCTTATGAACTAGTCTATGGAAAGAAGGTCATGCTGCCAATCGAATTTGAAATAAAGACATTAAGAATTGCAGCAGATTTATAGATGGACCTATCAGAAATTCAAAAAGAATGCATGCTGCAGCTGAATCAACTGGATGAGCACTGCCAACAAGCACTTACACATACCAAAATCATCCAACAACAAAGAAAAAATGGCATGACCAACATCTGAAGGATAAAAAGTTCAACGAAGGTGATTGGGCACTACTTTATGACTCCAGATTTCACACATTCAAAGGGAAGCTAACCACTAGATGGCTTGGACCTTACATTATACATAAGATTTATGAAAATGGAGCTGTGATAATTATTACAATTAATGAAGAGGAGTTTCCCATGATAGTGAATGGGCATCGCCTAAAACTTTACAAGAAACCACAATCAAAAGAAGAATTTACACAGGTACTCTACCAGCAACAATTGATGCTGATAGAGGACGCGACAAATCAGTGAAATTCAACTCATTTAAAAAAAAAAATGAAAAAAAAAGACAAAAGACAAAAAAAAGAAAGAGAAAAAAACGAAAAAAGAGAAAAAACATCCAATATGAAGCATCCACCCTACAAAGAGCCAGATACATTACATATCAACACTCAAGCGAGCCTACAATTCAATTCAAGCGAGCTAGATACATTACATATCAGCACTAAAGCGAGCCAGCCATGTCTACATTCCACAATCAGTCATCAACTACTACGGAATTTTTCAAACGCGCCATTCCATTCTTTTCAACATACTCACGCGAGCCTACAATTTATTCAAGAGAGCCAGTCACATACTGCCATGCAATCATCCAATATGAAGCATCATCACATGAGTCATATCAACAACTGGCACAACTTTCAAAAGAAGACAGTGCAACAAATTCAAAGGAGCAAAAAGGAAAAGGCAGTGCACACACGTAACTAATGACATGCAGAAATCAACTACAGACACCGCAAATCTACTACAGAATCCGCCATGCATGAAAAATGCACCAGATCATCAATGCAGGTACGCATACATAGCAAGGTAATCTCTAGAACGATTTTATTTTATTCTTAAGGTAAAACATTATCCCACACTACATTCGTTTCTAGTCAGCCGAGGACAGCTTCTATTTTAAATCGGTGGCATGGTAGAATGACCTTAATAAGTCATGATCGCTACCTAAGTCCTGTCACCTTAATAAGTCATGATCGCTACGTAAGTCTTGTCACCCTCAACAAATCATGATCACAACCCTCACCATATGAAGTATAGAGATCGATCATGGAAAAAAGGGATTAAAAATGGAAAGTACAAGAATGATGGAAAGGATAGGTGCAGAAAGACAGTAAGTAAAGCTGCATAATCTTCCACGATTTTGAATATAAGGAACCTCTCAGAATTCTCGAGAAGCAACAAACCAAAAGCTAGTGCGCTCACTCAGCCAACATTGCAATCCTCGAGCTTGTAGGCAGAACCCGACTAATTGAGGGTATAAACCACATTCCAAAGTTCTAGTTTTGTATGATTATAAAGAAGATTCTAAAATGACAAAGGGTTTCAAGAAAAGTGAACCAAAGGATCACAACGCCATTTATCAGAGCCCGAGAGTCCTACAGATCATTTGCAATGCAAGCTGGATTCCTTTGATCCTTGGAATGAGAGGATATGATACAGGGGTAGCTCAGGAGTTTGCAAGAAACTTCAAACATATCAAGGATGAACAGTACGTCACTCGAGTAAAGGGGTTACGTATAAAATTCGATGAGGACATGATTACCAAATTCACTGGTCTACCAATGGGCCTGCATTGGAGTAGCAATGACTGGGAGGCAAACCACACAGCAAAAGCAACATTTTTCGAACGAGGAGAAGCTTACGATGAGGACAAAAATGGAGTCAAAAGACTGTCCATACCGGTGCCATGGGATGAAATGGCTTCAATAGTCCAGAGGTAGATTACATGCACTGGAAGGTTAAGTTATGTTCCCATTTTCCACTTTCGTATTTTGGAACTTCTCAGGCACAGGAGTCACATTTCATCAAACAACAATATTAGCATTCCATTCTATCTGCTCCAATTGCTGGCAGAAATGAGTAGGAAAGTGGTTAAAGGAAAAGAGGATGCTTTGGCCCATCATGGGCTGATCAAACTAATAGTTGGTGAAGAATTAAAAGCACAGATTCCAGAGCTCTCTTGGGAGGAGTTCATAGTGGTATCTTCTAAGGACGTTCAGAGAATGAAGACTACGCCCTTGCCACCAAAATAAAAAAGTAAGACCACCTATGTATCAGGGGCAAAGAGAAAAATTGACTTGGATAGTGTGGCCGACACCTTGGTAAAGATAAAACACTCAAGAGAGGACTCCCACAAATCAGACCCAGGGATTCCTGCTAGTAATCAGGGGTCGAAGGGACGCAGTAAGAGATTCACAAAGGTATCTGAAATCCGAGTCTCCAGGGAGAAAGAAAGGGAACCCAGCCCCCTAGTTAACAATGTGTTTGATGATGACATCGGTCCTTTAATAGATCAGAAGGATCCCACTACAGAAGAAGAAGAGGATGAAGAAGAAGAAATGAATAAAGAGGAAGAGGATGAAGAAGAAGAAATGGATAAAGAGCAGAGCATACAAGAGCAAGACAACTTCCAGGGGAACCCTTTAGAGCACAATGAAAACCCCGAGGTCGTTACCCAACTTGCCGAGGCACGGGAACAATTGGAAAAGCTCAAAAATGAGGTGGAAACGTTAAGAATTGGACTAGGAAGGTAGCCGGAACCTCCCTTGTTCTCACTTGAGAAGACACAAATCTTGAAGATGCATCATGCAGGGGAGCTACGACTGGCTGAGCAGAAAAATTCAGCGCTTGAAGAAAAATTGGCCGAGGCACAAAATGAATTAGCCAAAAAGGACCAGGAGATTACCAAATTGAAGGATGTTTTGGCCACTACTTCTGACATATATGATAGACTGCGGGACCTCAGACCGCCATCGACAATATATGCAGTTTATATACAGAAGAAATGGGGCAAATTCCAGCTACAGAGGTTGAAGCCAGGACTCCCTATAGAGATAAACACTCCCAAATAATTTATGGATGCATCTTTGAACTCCATAGAGATGGAAAAGGACCAATTGAGTGAATTTTTCTTGCATAATTTTGTAGTTTTTGTCTCACCCAACTGGTCGCCAAACCCATATGTAAGAGATTTCCAATTGAGGGAATTATGTTCATGGATGAACCACGAAATTGAGTGAGCCCAAGACTACCATATCTATGTCCCAACAAAATGGAAAACCCCATTGATGGTCAGAGCAGAGACAACTCACCCTAAAGGGACAATATACAACCATATATCCTCACCCAGGACGAGGAACTGATCCCCATTCTCCTCGCAAAACAATAGGAGGCTATGACTCATTTTGACATTACACTCCGAAGCACACAGAAGGAAGTTCATGAGTCCATTAAGGAAAGGTGGAGCAGAGTGGTAAACGATCTGAAAAGAAAAGAACTCCACTCCCCCCTCAGGCTTGATGATGCTCTTTTCAAAGCCACACTCTACAAGGAATCTCTGGCAAGAAATCAACTCAGATGGATTGGGATGAGGATGAATCCCCCATTCTTTCTTTCCCCGGTCATCAAGGGACAAATTAATGAAGAGGAAGAGAGGAGGGCATGGGCCAAGGAGGATCAGAATTTTGGATATCAAAGGCAGGCCGGGATCCCTAGGGTGGTAGCATGGGACATCAGGGAGGTCATCGCCGAATTGAATAAGTCACCCAAGGATGGGTGAATCCTTCAAGTATGGGAGAGAATGATGAGTCCAATTTTCAGGTATTTGATAACCTTTTTCCCGCAGTAAAGCTCAAGCAAAGGCGAAGAAACACACTCATTTGTGGGAAAAATGTTTTACCTTAATTATTTAATGAAGTTTTTTTTGACGATTATTCTTGTATGTTTAAAATGCGTATTCAATAAACTAATTCTGTAGAAATCGAGCGTGATTGAGTAGGTTCAGGGGCATTAAAGGACAAACACGTAGAAGACTGAGGGATCATGCAGCTCAGTGCCTTTTTACTGATCTATAGAGAACGCACTCCTGTTCAAGGAGAATCGACATTTAGACATTTAGTTAGGTTCAACATTAAGAATTATATAAATATGGACCTCTCGGGTAGTGAGAGGTCTCTGTTAACATTTTTGGAGAAACATTGTTTTACGTTTTTGTACTATTGAGATACTTCTGAGTTACAGGCATTTGTGAAGACATGGAGTTTATATTTTAATAGAAGATTGATGTTAAATGCCAGTCAGCGTCCACAAGTTTCTTTCTCTCCTGAGTATGGGTTGGAGAGGTCTCCTCCAACACTTAAGTTAGGGGATTTCCATTTTTTAGGTATTTCCGATTATGTGTTTTACAGTGATGAAAATTTATATCACATATGGAAGCATTTGAATGATGTCTTGATTCTGTAGTAATTTATAACATGTTCTGTAGTTCAGCAACACGGTTTTAGTAGTCCTGTAGCTGCTTTCTTCCAACACACATTTTAAACAACGATTCCATATGTATTAGCATTGCCTTCAAAAATCATGTTTTAGATCTAAGGTTTATGAATGTTTCCCATCATGATTAATTGCTTCTAGAGGTTGATTGCTTTGATTTCTTGAAAATGGATGTGTAGCATGAGATGATTGCATTTCAAACTTAGTTTTGATATTCAAATGATTTAGATTAGAATTCTATTTTTATGCATAAATAATTACAGAACTTGCTTTCGTTAATTTAGAATAGATCTATTATGGCATTTCACTTTCATAGCCTAGATTCACCATTTCGCATTAGATAAATTCATAGGAATATCTCTTTCACTTTCAGCATTTTTAATTCTTTAAAATAGATTTACTGCTTTTAGTATTTTAATTCTTTAAAATAGATTTACTGTTTTCCGTTATTTAATTCCCTAGTATAAACAGTTTTACATATTGAGTAGGAAACCCTTAAAACATTGATACCGACACGCAACCGCGACAAAGATTATCCTATAAGAGCACAGATAGTGCCTGCACCTCTAAAGTTTGTACGACCCTCGGGTTGATAATTAAAGTAGGCTCTTAGTACAGCTGCCCTCATTAGGCATCCATATTAAGAGATCACCAGTATGCAATAGAGATCCTAAAGCAGTTCTGGATGATGGACTGGAAGGCCATGGTCACACCTATGGCATTGAACCTAAATCTTCTATGTGATGCTTCATCTAAGTTGGTTGATGTCACGGTGTATCATCAGATGATTGGGGCCTTGATGTACCTAACAAACACGAGACCAGATATTTGCTTTGCGTTGAACACATTGAGCCAGTTCCTGACAGGTACGGTTGATTATGGGATCAAGTATGATGAGAATCAAAGTTTAACCTGGAGGTTTATGTTGATTCAGATTGGGAAGGTAGTGCTGTAGATAGGAAGAGCACTTCAGGGTGCTGCTTCATTATGGGATAAGGTGTGATCTCATGGTTTAGCAGGAAGCAGTCCTGCATAGCACTGAGTACAGTCGAAGCAGAGTATGTCGCAGCTTGTTAGGCCAGTTGTGAGGCAGTATGGCTTAGGAAGCTACTGTCTGAGTTATTTTATCTCCCATTGGATTCTACCTGTATCCTCTGTGACAACCATAGTTGTGTGAAGTTGTCTGAGAACCTGGTGTTCCATGACAAGTCGAAGCACATTGAGATAAAATATCACTATATCAGGGATATGGTGCAGAAAGGAGCAGTGAAGCTCCTGTATGTTGCGACTGATGAGCAGATTGCAGATATGTTGACCAAACCACTAGCCAGAGTGAAGTTTGAGTACTTTAGAGAGAGGGTTGATATTCTACAGATAGAAGATACTTCAAGGAAGAAGTGATGGGACACATTTGCAAGAGCCATTCCAAGCATGGTGGTAGGAGGATCCTTCCCATGGCTGTAGATCTAAGCGCTATGTGATGAGCATCAGGAAGATGCTCCAAATGATATGCATCAGGATGATGCTGTGACGATGATCAGGTTGATCATGCGATGATGATGTGCATCAGGATGATCATGTGATGATGATGTACATCAGGATGATGTACTATGTGATGATGGTCAGTATGATCATGAGTATTAGGATGATACTCCATGGCCATGGATAGATTGTGTAGGTAGCATGTAATAGATCCTTGGGAGATTCGATAGTCTGAGCTCGGATGCTCTTGCGAGGTTTTGCTACAGGTTGGCTGCGGACAGATTGTGCAGGTAGCATGTAATAGCTCCCTGGGAGATCCGATAGTCTGAGCTCGGATTCTCTTGTGAGGTTTTGATACAGGTTGGCCATGGACAAGTTGTGCAGATAAGCATATAATAACGCCCTAAGATATTTGCAAATACTCTTGCTAGGTTTTGCCTATGGCATATAATAGCTCCCTGGGAGATATGGCAAATGCTCTTTCGAGGTTTTGCTTGGGAGGACATATAATAGTGCCCTGGGAGATTTGCAGATACTCTTGCCAGGTTTTGCCTATGGCATATAATAGCTCCCTGGGAGATTTGGAAAATGCTCTTGCTAGGTTTTGTCCTATGGCATGTAATAGTTCCCTGGGAGATTCGATAGGTTGAACTGTGTGCTCGTAATCAGTCCTGGGATGCTCTTTCGAGGTTTTTCCATGACCACATGTAATAGCGCCCTGGGAGATCCGATTGGTTGAGCTGTGTGCTCGTAATTAGTCCTGGGATGCTCTTTCGAGGTTTTGTGGTGGTCACATGTAATAGATCTCTCGGAGATCTTATCGGTCGTGCTTAGGCACATAAAGGATCCTGGGATACTCTTTCGAGGTTTTGTTGATGCATGTAATAAGTCCTGAGGATTCCACATTATGGCCAATGATGATGAAGACTTGCAGGAGACTAGGCCTACAACCAGCATGAAAAAGGGTTGGCTCTGTAGAACTTCCTATGATGAGAAGAATTCAGAGATAGCCCAGTGATCGAGATGTCGAGTGCAGTAGCAGTGATGATGATGATGCTACGTTATCCAGTGATGATGATCCAACTCCAGAATTGAAGACTTGTGACTATATGTAAACACTAGGAAATCTCGTTCTTTGAATTGAAAAAAGATCACTACCTTGATTTATTCAAAAATGGATGGTATGTTGACATGGATGAACTAGATAATTTGTACCCAGATTATATATATTCTTCTTGGATGAAGATGGAGCTCAAACTAGAGATGGAATATTTACATATGCGGATCCCGTTTCTAATGAAGTGTTGTGAGTTCAAGTTGAAGTGGTCGATAGAGAAATGTGTTACCTTCTACAGCTTGATCTTATGGTTTGTAATTCTCAACCAGATCTAATGAAAAGTGGTCCCGATCTAGATCTGGTATCCTGTGCGAAGCAAGGGTGGGTTTTTCCCTCGTATGATGTTTCTAATCGTTCCAGAATTGATACCGTGTCATCTTTGAAGAAATCAATTTTGTCGATATGGAAGAAAAGATTCCTAGCTGCGAAAACTTCCTTTGTATTGCATTACATGAATATTAATAAGAGATTGTTAAAGGTAAGCCATGAAAGGATTCTAATGTACCATAGAAGAGTATTTCTCCAATTTATTGTAAAAGATGTGGACAAATCTTCCTTCAACAACTCAAATCAAGTCATTCTAAAGCGATGATGCGGAAAGCAACTAAGAGCTTCCAAAGTTCAAAAGAAGTTCAACAAGAGAAGATCAAATTCTTTTTGTTCAATGAGAAAGTTTTTTCTATTCACATAACAAGATGTGTTGTTGTGCCTTCACACTTACAATATTGAAAGGTTTATGAGGAGGTCATGCAAACGATGGTTGTATCTCTTCTCCATACATTTACAACAACGTTGAGAGATGTTATTCTATTGCCTTTCGATAAGGAGACCACATTGGACTTTCTTCTTGGAAATGAAGACAAAATTATTTTTCCATCAGTAAATTTTTATATATTGGATGGGAAACATACTATTTATGCATAGAAAACAATCATTGCAGATGATCAATATAAACAACTCCATTCAAGGTATCAACATCGAACAACTCATCTTCTACATAGAGATGTTCCTCAGTACATTATCAACAAATTATGCAAACAGAAAAATTTATCAAACGAGGAATTTGTAGACACTCGATTCATTTCTCAAGTTGTAAAAGTAAGGGAGAAATGGATATCCTTCGGTACTCCATCCCACTCGGGAAAGGGAAACATTTCCAGTGATTCTTGGCAGGTATAGAATTTATCTTATTATCAATCAAAGTCTTTAGATTGTTACCTGTGTTATGAAATTAGCAAATTAAACATTGTCTTTAATTTTATATGTTTGCAGTATTTCCAGGCTGAATGTATGGATATGTTTGTTGTTCAAACAAAGGACATCCTTAAAGACAAGCTAACTCTTGTTTTGACATAAGATCGACTATGGAGCAAATGGATGTCGGTATTCGAGCTTTACAAAAGTGGTTCCTTTCCATGCTCACCCAAGAGCATCACTCAGGATGATTTTGTTCAAAATAAAATAAAGAATCATGGCTCTAATTTTTTTAGACCATTGCATGATCTTGATGAAGATGAAATGACCATTGTGGCAGACAATATAATCAGCAGATCAGTTTGGTTGAGCACAACAGCCGAGAAAAATGTTTGCGCAAAGACTTTATATCAATATTGCAAACTAATCAAGAACGATAGGTCACCCATGCATTCGATCGTTGAATATTTCAAAGTTCAGGATGTTCAAACTGATCGATCACAGATTCTCACTGGCCATAAGATCATTGAAATCTATACCATTGTACCAAACCATTTCCAACAACTGTGCAGTAATTTATGCTCTGGAAAGCAAGCAAAATCTCTGAGTAAAAAGAGAAAGAACGAATCTGAAGTGGATAATGGCACCAAAATACCAAATTATGCTAAGAAAATATTGAATCTATATATCAATAAAGAGAGGATGGGTATGTCCATTGACGATGTTGAAAATAATTCACAGTTTGCTTGTCAATGTTGTTATCTTGCACCTTCGGTCAACACACTCAGATCCATTGCATTTTTTGGTGTGGCAGTCAGCTGTGAATTTGTTGTTGTGGATATGTGTAATTGGGATAGTCCATGGACATAACAAGACATGCTTGCATTTTTGTACTACTTAGAAACAAATGAAGAGGCATGTACTTGTATTTTTTTAGCTAATATGGAAAACTCTTGTATGATTTCTAAAGCTTTCACAATTTTCAAGAATAAATAAAAAAACATGTTACACAGAATCCTACAAAGGGAGTTTATAGAGAATTCTTGTAGGACTTGTTTATAGGATTCTCTATTATACAGTGTTGGAGCATTGGAAGGGATAAGGATATTTTGTCTACTTCTCAGATTGATATGGATTGGAAGGATGAGGGCCTATCGATGATTGATTTACCTTGGCCCAAGGTTAACAACGATAGTGCAAGAAGCCATGTGTTTGCAAAAGAAATGACACAGGAATTCTCGGATCACATAGTTTCCAGACATGTCTCTTCTCAAGGAACAGTTCTTTTGTTGTACGCAAGAGGTAGGCTTCTTCGTTAATTGATTAGGTCTCCAGAAAGAATATTTATTTCTATTGTTGAGACAGTACAACAAGAGCTGTTTATGAACAGTTTCTATCATGAATTGGGTATTAAACATGGTATTTCTATTAACATTTTCAGATGTCTTTGATTTTATTTTACTTTTCTCGGTCGGTTATGTTCAATAACTTCTTCAAATTCCTATTCTACTACAACTTCAAATAAAGAGCACACCCAGGTATCGTCCAATAAAATTATACTATCCGATGATGAAAGTGAATGTGATAAGAATCCACAAAGAACTTCCAAACTGGAGCACAAACAGGACAAGAAGGTAATTTTGTTTTTTCAGTGATCATGGTTAAATTAACTAAATTATGAAAGGGGATAGTGACCTTGAATACTAGCAAATTTTTTTATAAAATGTATACCTGCAAATTTCCAGGTCAATATGATTGTATTGATATCCACATGTGGATCATCCACAACCAGAGCTGGAATCAACAATGTCCCTGGATATTGGCCAGCAAATCATATTGGAGAATAATGGACCAGGCGGGAGCTTGGACAATAATGAACAAGGCGAGAGCTTGTACAATACAGAACCAAAAAAGGGTTGGGAAAATATTGAACTTGGAGAGGGCTTGGTGTCAAAATGCAATGTCTCCAACAATGTTACTCACCAGTCGAATGTTGGCCTGCCATTGACAGGTAAAAGACAGAATATTTTCTACTTAAATTGATAAAACAAATTTATTCCTAAATATATAATGAAAAGCAATATTTCTGTGCAGCTCCCCATACAAAAATGTTATTGATATTAGAAATGGAAGGTTTTCTATTTCACAAGAAAGTCATAGAAAATGACTCCAAAAGAGAAAAAAAAGGAAATAAAGAAAATATTGTTGGAGTGGAAAGAGTAAAATAGGGGGAAGAGAATTCAAATTGTGAATTTGAATTTAAACATAGAAGAACTTCATATGAGTCACGAACACACGCCATTCAATATTTGGAATTACTTCTTTCCAAATTCAATGTTGGGATTTGGTCATCTAAATGTTTTGTTAATGAGGGGAAGTCACTATTTGCAATTTTTTTTATGGCAGGCGGTAAAGATAAATGATATGAGAAATTTTTTTTATTTATTTGGTTTTGAGAGAGATGTACCAATGATCAGGAAATAAATACACAAAAAAATAATGGAGAGTGTGTGGACGGAGTTCCCAATGAAAAGTTCGGAAAGTAATACATCGATGATTGTTTTGGAGAGTGATTGTGAGAAAGTACTTCCATGTGAAAACTGTATTTTGAGTAAGTCCTTTATTGAATCATCCACTAGGACAGATATTGAATTGGTATATCGACTTTGGCAGGATTTTAGTAAAATGCATGAATCAACTGATATCAGAACCTTTAATGCCTTCTCCTAGTTGAAACCTGGTTGAGTGAAATCCATTAATTGCAATCTATAATTGCCTATTTCTAGATGTAATCTATCATTGTCTATTTTAAATCATTCAATGTGTGTGTGTGTGTTTTTCAGAGACATTTCTATTTTCATCTGAATGTAACATATTATTAGTTCAGTGTGATGCTTTTATTAAATCATTTGAATCTGTGAAATTTTGGGTGTTTTTTGTGTTAATCTTTGGAAATCAACATCTTCATGTACAGTTGCATGGTTGTGATCATTAACTTCATGAACAAAGTGTTGTTGTTGTTGTTATATATATAGTCACTGTTCTTGTATAATGTCAGGATATCACCGCAAAAGAAACTATTGGTCCTGGGAGTAAATGGATTGCTCTTTGGAGTTCGGATGTTATCCAACATTGAAGATTCTTCCAAACAACCTCATTTTGTCCATAATTGCTATCATTATTGTTGATGTATTTGTAACTTCGGAAGGTATTCACTTGTATATTGTATTTGTACTTTATTGTATCCCCAACGGAGATGTATTATTCCTCCGATTGGAAGTGTCGTCAGTTGTACTTGCAAGTGTCGCAAGTTATATTGTAAGTGTCATAACTTATATTTGATGGGTTATTAGACCACCTTGATGGGGTCGGCCCTGTATCAGTCATGTGGGTTAAAGGATTATTAGACCACCCTAGTGGGGTCGGCCCAGTCATCATTTTGTTAAGTGGTTAAGTTGGGGCCGACCTAGTTAAGTAAAGGTCAAGTGAAAGTAGAAGTATAAATAGAGAGTGTGACTTTCTCATTTGACACATTCTCTCATTCACTCACTTCGCATTAGTGAGAGAGAGGAGGAGTGCACACAAGTGGAGGAGGAGTATGCTGCTGAAGATATCTATCTCTTGGTTTTGGTCATTTTGATCCTTGTATTGGTGCTTATTCTATCTCTGAGGAAGTTGCGGGATTTTTCACCTTCTTGGTTTTCCCTTGTGAAATGTTTTGTGTCTCTTGTCTCTTGTCTCTTATGCTTGATATGATATACATGTTGTTCTTTCAGTTAAGATCATAGATCTATTGAATTAAATGATGAAAAAATAACAGTTATTATACACGCATGTTCAACCCCAAATTTATCAGTGTTGCCAGAGAGCATTTCGACATTGCTCTGTGGTTTTCCTCGCTCGACAACATGGAAATTAAAATTTTCCTTGGTATATTTGAATGGTTGAAAAATGAAAAATTTGTATTTATTCGGGGTCGAGAGTAATGTAAATTTAGTACTATTTATAATTACTCAATGTCTGCATACTATAATGTTGGTGAAGTACAGAACATATACAAAAATTCATTCAAGGATGTACTATCCAATATGGAGATATATATAAAGAAACATACATGTTGTTTATATATGAAGGGAAATATCTATCAACAGATAATAGCAAGGAAAACTACTTGAAAATGCCAACTAGTTTGAACTTTGATGGTTCACAAGAGAGAGAGAAATAACTATAAAAACAATGTTGTGTTCTTTGTTGAATTATCTCGAGCCTCATTAAAAAATGGGGCATTAGTTAAACACATTCAATTTCAAATGACCTTCATATTATAGAAAACAAATTCATTTAGTGATTTGTATATTTTTTATAGTTCCTACATTTAATTGATGTAATTTTTTTTGCACAGTTCTCATATTATTTATGGACATCGTACCATGTATCTGGTAATGTGTTTCAAAAATTATTGAACATGAAAGAAATATACTTAGAAACACTGAACCATAATATTTTATTGACTTGGTTGTGTGTGTGTGTTTTTTGTTTGTAGATAGTACTAGAAGATTTGTTTCTACCATATAGTGAGGAAATATACACTATCAACTTAAGGGGGTGATAGGTAAACATACTGATTGCATTACATAAGCGTTTGTAAATGGAAATGGAATAGGGACCTTGAGGACATACCTTGTGAACGAAGTTTGATGCTAGCTTTTTTCCAACCGTGCACTTGATCCTCAACTCAATCTCCCATTTGATAAACCTGCAACACAAAGAACTTTCTCAGCGTATCTTGGCCAATATAATAATGATGGAATTGAAAAGTAATTCAAACATCAAACATTAACCAGCATTGATCCAAACAAATACATAATCCAATAAGCACTTGATTTGGGATGAGAAAGATGTTTCAACCTTTTATTGTCAAAAACATATGAATGATACAAAGTATACCTGACTTTGCAGCATGCTCATGCAACCTGATCCTAGGCTCTTGCTCCTCTCTGACTTCAGAGTTCCTCCAACATAACCTCCTTCAATACAAGCTTCCCATATAAAAGAGTCTCTCTATGGCTCTCATATCTCTATGTCTCTATCTCTAACCCCTCTCTTCAATCCTCCTTGTATTTATATGACAAGGTAGGTAGTTCAGGTCGAGAGGTGGTTGAAGGGGAAGTTAGGAAACCAACTCCAACTAATCCCTATTCGTCAAATTAATATTTTTTTGATCATATTTTAAGATGTGCGCGACTATTTCACAATGGAGTAGCACATAGGGCACAGCTACAGTGTTTTACAACTGGCATTTGCCACTTTTTGGATGCTATGCACTAGTTTTCTGAAGTAGAGTAGCGCCCAAGAGGAGGTGTGCGCTACTATTGCCTTGTGGAGTAGCGCATATGCACTGGTTTGCTCAAATAGAGTAGCGCCCATGCCAAAATATGATTTTTTTTAGGGTTTTATCAGCTTGCAGGAAGGTGAATCAAGTCAAAGTCTCATCTGAGGTCATCATGCTCTTCAATCCAAGTTGTCCTTTTGTGTGATCGACAGCTCAAGGTGATCACGGACAGAGAAGTGCAGATTTGACCTATAACAGATGCCCCCTAATGTCTGAGGTCAGAGGGAAATGATGGCCAAAATACATTATAATCCAAAGCCATAGGAGGGTCAAGAAACCGCGGAACCAAGTCACAAGAACACCTGAAACAAAGATCAAGGTCAGCAAGAAATTACAATCTTGACATCATATATATGTGCAATGTGATACAATCATGATCTCCGATACATAACGAGGAGATTTATATATAGCATGGCCACTTGAAATACAAGCGTGGATCCACATAAAATTGAGAGATCATAGCCATAACAACAAACTGGATCTATGTCTCATGGAGAGCTGAAATATAAGTGAGGCTTAGTCTTGCGCAACTTGGGTGATAACATAATGAGGTAATGTCATCAACATCCCAAGGTTTCATCCAAAACATCCCAAGGTACAAACCCTAACCATGTGAATAGATGAGCTGATAGTCGAACATGGGGGGTATCATTTGAGTACCGATCCTTGATGTATACCGTTAACAAAGGCGAGGGCTTCCACCGATAATGATGATGGGTCCCAAGGTACCTAGTACGATCCAACAAGTGTGAATAAGTGGACTGAAGTCGAACACTTGAGGATCCTGTCGAATAAGAGACATTGTTGTATTCTCATAATTCAACAGTGAGGAAAATTGCCACTGGTGACTGCAATCTCCAAGGTACTAACCGAAAATCTAAACTTCATTCCCAGAGCAAAATGAGTTGATGTCGATGGGAAGAAGTTCGTTGGAAGGGAGGCCTTAAGGCATCCTCCATCATCCAACATGAGGGACACTCAATTGGTATGAGCTGATATGAAGTAATATATGTAACAAGACTGACACTAGGATGGTCAACACAGGAGGTCAAGGTAAACTGCAGAATGGCCGACACAGGGTATATCCTTGAACAGTGAGCACGACACAAAGTGACATAGGCAGTTTTCAACATAATGGGGAAAATGATATAAGCCTGTAATGTAGGATACATTAGTAGACCCTCCATATAATTGGAAGAATAACCAACTGGTGGAGTAAACAACTTGGAAATCAGATTCACCCTAAGGTCAAAAACTAAACCCAATTGACATGATAGACTCAAGTAGGTGTTGTGTTCAAAGATAGAACTGATTGAACTGCCTTTGACACTGAAGATATGATACATCTTTCTTATCCCTTATTCTTTTTAGATAAAAGAATACCTTTATTGTTGTTTTAATGAGTCCAAGAAAGAATGAAAAATCAATAGATCCAACCATGTAAAAATTTTAATGAGCCCATGGGAGGAAGACTCAGGACCTTCTTCATTGTTTACAGAGTTTGAAAAAGAGATAGAAGATTACTCTATATTATTGATCTGTGGATTTTAATATCGAGCGGAGATATGTTCCTGCTCGTCGGTGTTTTCAATTTTAAGGAGTCTAAAGAACTTAAACAATAACTCCATACACCTACTCGTGGATTTTAATATCGAGCCCAAGTAGGTTAATGCTCACCGGTGTTTTCCTCTTTATAGAGTCTGAAAAACTTAAACAATCCTCTTTACACCTATCCGTGGATTTTATATCGAGCCCAGATTGGTCTGTGCTTAGCAGTGTTTTCTTGTTTATAGAGTTGAAAAACTTAAACAGTCCTCTATTTACCCTCTCGTGGATTTCACATCGAGCTCGAGTAGGTGAATGCTCGCTTGATGTTTTCATGTTTAGAGAGCCTGAAAACCCTAAATAAAGGCTCCGAAAGGTCCTTTTTGGTAAATTTAGTCTCCTCCCCCGAAAAAGTATAAAACAACGGAAGAAGAACTCTTCTAGGGCATACAAAAGTATACCTAGAGTATACCTTTTCCGTAAATTATCCACCAAGGCCTGGAAAAGGGGTAATTCTATACCTGAGTGGATGTCGCTTCAAATCATTTAACGAGTCTGAAATGACCACTATACTCGGAAATCTTGTCATATTTAAAGAGTCTAACAAGAGCTTAGAGAGAACTCCATAATGATCTTTTTCGTAAAATTTTAACGAGCCTGAAAAAGTAAACTCGTGACCTCCTTACTGTTTTTAACGAGCTCAAAAAAGAGATGGAAGAATGCTCATAACCTCCTTATTGTTTTTAACGAGCTCAAAGTGAAGGTGGAAGAATGCTCGACAGACTCCTTCAAGTACGGTCGATGCCTAGAATCTCCTCATGCGATTGGGCAAAGATGTCACGGAAATCATTAAACAGATTGGTGTACGGAATGATCTCATCAAGATAACAGTCTGCTTCAATAAAGATATGTTCTGTGACCTTGGGTTCAGTGGGAATGTTAATGGGGATGGTTCTCACTACACTCGTCCTATTCCCTTTGGAAAGAATAACTTGTGAAGTGGAAACGATAGAGGACCAATCAACATTCTCACTGGGTCTCAAAGGGAACTCACCTCTCTCTATTCGGTTTAGAATAGGAAGTAGATAGGTCCTAGGGTGTAAATGTTCCCAAGGTTTTCTCAAGCCTATCATGGCTTCAAAAAATGTTTCGTCAGAAGGAAAAAATGTTTCCAAATCATCAAGAGAGAGGGTAGAGTCTGTTTACCGTGCAAAAGCAGGGTCCATATCCGACTCAGTAGAGACCAAAGGAGTCGGGATATGTTCTGTTGCAGGTTGTTGTGAATCCTCATGGTTATCTTTGCAACGACTATAGGCACAGCTGGTTTTGGTTCAGTAGGAAGGATCCACAGGTTAGTCTTTGAACCGACCATGGAAGCTTCAGTAGATGAACCTTCATCAGAATGCATAAAAAGAATAGGAGAGGGTAGGTCAAAAGTGCCTATTAATGACCCGTAAAGCCCTGCTCCTAAACTCTCGCTTACTGGGGTAGTTTGATCAATTAAAAGAATAGTGGTTTCCGATGAAGTTTGGTTGTTTTGCTGAGAGAACGAGAGTTGATCGGCCACGATGACCTTACCTTCATGAAGGAACATAACAACTCGGAAAACTACCGATGCAATAGCTCACATGGCATACGTCCAACTCCTGCCTAATAACATGTTGTAATCAAGCGAAGCGTCCAGAACTTCGAATTCTACAACAACTGTCTTATCGGCCAAAGTGACATCAAATGATGGTAAGACTCCATGCAGACGGAAAGTCCAACCGTCAAATGCAGTAAAAATTGTGTTAGAGGGGGCTAACTCAGGGTAACCTAAAGCTTTCCAACAAGAAATCAACATTACGCATGTAGACGCGCCCTCATCTACGATAGTTCATCCAATGGTCATTGGGCCATGGACCACCTCTATCTGAAGGGAAACGTGGTACGGAAACTGATATTTGATATCAGACATATCAAACTGCGCAGACATGTTAGGTGATTCCATACTTCCAATAGCTTCTAGAAGTGCATTTCATTGTAACGGACAACTTTGCAAGACTTCTAAGGTGGGCATAGCACAAGGGGTCTGGGCTAGATCTTCAACCACATTGTAGTTGGTAGAAGCCCGCACGTTGGGATTGTCCGATGCCCACTTCAAGACACCTTTCGGGATCTTGGGCAGTGGGTCCACAGGTATGTGGAGAGGAGTAGAAGATTCTGGAATCTCTTTATCCTTCTTCTGTGCTTTAGGGGTATAATTTCTTGCTCTCGTTTGTAAGAGTGCATCCGAGTTAACCATGTTAATAAAAGTTTGATCAACTGAAGCATGAGTAGTGACCCTAGCATTGGAGGTGCCAGAAGATGAACCCTACCCCTTAGGGAATGGATCTTTGAGTACGACAGGTTTCTTTTCTTGAAGCAGCTTCTGGGCTTCTTCAAGTAGAGGGCATTGGTGAGTGAGGTGATCCTACTTGCAAATTTTACAAGGGAACTTAATCTTCTTCTTCTCTTTGTTGAAGAGGCGTTTGGCCCTACATATGGTGTGGAAATCCAAGTGCTAGGTATAGGATATGTCTGTTGAGTTGCAGGAGGTGGAACAAGATACACTGTAGTACTGGGTCCAAAATTGGGTGTAGAGGCGGATGCCGCAGTTGTTGAACTTGGCATGCCTAAGGTATCGACATTAAAGTTGAAGGACGGAGTCGAAACAGAAGTTGGCTGTGATGAACTCAATGTAGCAGTGGGAGGAGGATTTACAATATTTGTGTTCATACCTATTGTGGGAGTCTATGGAACTCCCTATTTGCCTCCTGTATTAGTCATAAAATGCCCAGGTGTGAACAAATATGCACTATAATCAGGTTGCTGGAAACCAACGGGTAACATAAGTGGATTGTTAAGGTTAGTTAGAGGAGGATTAAATGGAGTACTGAACTCACCAGAAGTGAGATCCTCAATCTCAACTGTATTAAAAGCTTGCTGATCTGGAGTTCCCGGTTGTGGTTCCCCAGGAACCTCTATTTCAGGTCTTTGTGTTGCAGATTGTGGTTCCTCAGGAATCTCTATTTCACCAGTAGTTTCCAAAGGAACATTGGAGTCTACCCTCTGTTGTCCAGGTGGCGGTAGTGGTTCCACTCTAAGTGGGAGAAGGTTTTGCAACCTTCTAGACCTATGAAGTTGTTGGTCTTCCACGATTATACATAAAAATAAAAACTAAGCAAAAACCTAGTGGCCACTAAGACTAGGGGGCAAACAACACACCACTAAAAAATCCTAAGTATTCAAACCAGTCAAACAAGATGCCTTCCGAAGAAGAGTCTGGGATGGTGAGGGCCTAGAACAGATCAAAGAAGGATGAAGAACAGTTACCCGGGGTCCACAATACAATGACTAAGGGTGCAAGCGCTGGAATCACCCAACCGCCCTCCCAAAGACCTGCAAGGGATTTCCTCCCATGTCTGTCCTAGGTACAATAGATATACCCTCCGTTGTCACCTGTGTATGATGCTATGGTCAGATACTAAGGCTACCATACATACGAAATATCCTGGGGGGATAGTCGTCAGCCTGATCAAAATGCGTGGTTAGGGTAACAAATCCCGAAATCCATATGGACCCCCGTACACAAATCGACCCTAGTTTATGGTCAAAAGGAACGTGAGGGAGGTATCCTCAACGATTTCGATCTTCCACGGCCTCGTGCTTAGCTTTGGTTTCAGTAGAGTTTCCTAGGAATATTTGATATATATGGGTTTACCTATATGACAGTCGCACTACCATTTTTTAGCAATGAAACAAGCTTGGACCAATTAAAGGTGTTTTAAGCTTGAGACTCTAGCCTAGACTTGTTGGTTTCATGTATCCCTAGAAAGAAAACCATTTCTAATTGATTTTATTAAGATTCTTTTTAAGGTTACTTTTTACTCAATGGGGCAGGGCATTGTGTGATGTGGTTGTAACAGAAAGTAAAGTGCATGAAATGAAACAACTTTCAACAACGAAAGGAATTTTTATTTTTCGTTTAATATTCTTTCCAAAGTAAAGAGTAAGCAAACCTAAACAAATATTTTTTTCTTTTCTTTTCTAATTCTTAACAAAATAAACTATCCTATTTTGCAAAGATTACAAGCCTTACTATTATGAACAACCAAACTTATTTTGCTTTTATGTTATATATGAACAAAAAGAACTTGAAAGTGGAAGCAAATAAGACCTATAAGATATGTGTAAGTAATGGAAAGATGACTCTAAAGTTCACAACTTTCAAAACAATGGTTCGACAAATACTTGTCCTACAAGTGTTTTCCAAAAGAAAAAGCTCTCAAACTTGGAAACAAAGCGGGAAGAAAAACAAAGAGGAAATATGCTTAGAACTGGAAATCAATCTTAAAAGAATGCTCCAAAGCACCAAACCCTAACGAGACCACTATGCCAAGCAATAGGTAGGAAAGCGAACTACAGACAACCTTACTAACACAAAGACTGAAAGATGAAGCAAGCTAAAGCACTTCAAACTCACTTGATATTGGAAAAGACAACGAATTCAAGAAATGTTGGGACTCAAAAAGTTTTGGAAGACACCGCAAAGGCTCCAAAAGATCGATCAAACCCTAAAACAAAGGATGAGATACCTAAAGAGCATACAAGTGTTGCAACAAACAACAATTGGTAAGTGCAAAGGTTTGTAGGTCAGCAACACACTATCAAGGTATGGAATGAGTAACTGTTTTCACTAAGGAACAATGCCCAATCTCCAAAAAGAGTCACAAATGAATGAAACACTTCAAAGGTAAACAAGTGACCAAAATATGACCTAAAGGACTCAAAAGAGGCTAATGAGACTCAAAGGGTTACAGACCTCAAAGACCAGTCAAGAAGGCCAAAAACAAAGTTAGAAACCCACCCAAACATGCAGAAAACTCAAGCTTACATCAAACAGAGAGCTACAAGAATGTGCCTTACTGTGTAGTAGGCAAACTAGCACATTTGGGGATGTGGGTGCTACTATACAGAGGCAAACCAACACATGGGCGCTACTATATGTACAGTAGGGTAGTGCACAAGTCTTAAAGAGTTAAAAATTAACCTTGCAGAGGTGTAAAAATACTGAGTCAAGCAAAGGGAAGCAGGTAGGGACAACCTACAGGGCTTCTCAGAAGATTAAAGGGGTTAAGAGGTACTGGAAAGACAATCAAGAAGGGTTTCCTAGAGTAGAAAAAACAACCTCCCCAGTGGAGTCACCAGTCTGTTGGCGGGAAATACTACCCTATAGTGAGGAAATAGGCACTATCAACTTAAGGGGGTGACAAGTAATCATACTGATTGCATTACAGAAGCGTTTATAAATAGAAATAGATTAGGGACCTTGAGGACATACCTTGTGAACGAAGTTTGATACTAGCTTTTGTCCATCCTTGCGCTCGATCCTCAACTCAATCTCCCGTTTGATAAAAATGCAACACAAAGACCTTTCTCAGCGTATCTTGGACAATATAATAATGATGGAATTGAAAATTAATTCAAACATCAAACATTAACCAACATTGATCCAAACAAATACATAATCCAATAAGCACTTCATTTGGGACGAGAAGGATGTTTCAACCTTTTATTGTCAAAAACATATGAATGATACAAAGTATACTTGACTTTGCAGCATGCTCATGCAACCTGATCATAGGCTCCTGCTCCTCTCTGAATTCAAAGTTCCTCCAGCATAACCTCCTTCAATACAAGCTTCTCATATAGAAGAGTCTCTCTATGGCTCTCATGTCTCTATGTCTCTATCTCTCTATCTCTAACCCCTCTTTTCAATCCTCCTTGTATTTATATGACACGGTAGGCAGTTCAGGTCGAGAGGTGGTTGAGGGGGAAGTTGGGGAAGTTGGGAAACCGACTACATCTAATCCCTATTTGTCAAATTAATCTTCTTTTGATCATATTTTAAGATGTGCGCGACTATATCACAATGGAGTAGTGCATAGGGTGTAGCTATAATGTTTAACAACTGGCGTTTGTTACTTTTTGGATGCTATGCGCTAGTTTTCTGAAGTAGAGTAGCACCCAAGAGGAGGTGTGCACTACTATTTCCTTGTGGAGTAGCGCATATGCACTAGTTTGCTCAAATAGAGTAGAACCCATGCCAAAATATAATGTTTTTTAGGGTTTTGTCAGCTTGCAAGAAGGTGTATCAGGTCAAAGTCTCATCTGAGGTCATCATGCTCTTCAATCCAAGTTGTCCTTTTGTGTGATCGATAGCTCAAGGTGATCACGGACGAAGAAGTGCATATTTGACCTATAACAGCTGTACTATCCAATATGGAGATATATATAAACAAACATATATGTTGTTTATAGATGAAGGGAAATATCAATCAACAGATAATAGCAAGGAAAACTGCTTGAAAATGCCAACTAGTTGGAAATTTGACGGTTCACAAGAGAGAGAAATAACTATAAAAACAATGTTGTGTTCTTTGTTGAATTATCTCGGGCCTCGTTCAAAAATGGGGCATTGGTTAAACACATTCAATTTCAAATGACCGTCATATTATACAAAAAAAATTCATTTAGTGATATGTATATTTTTTACAGCTCCTACATTTAATTGATGTAAGTTTTATTGCACAGTTCTCATATTATTTATGGACATCGTACCATGTATCTGGTAATGTGTTTAAAAAATTGTTGAACATGAAAGAAATATACTTAGAAACATTGAACCATAATATTTTATTGACTGGGTTGTGTGCGTGTGTTTTTTGTTTGTAGATAGTACTAGAAGATTTGTTTCTAGTAAACCATTGATCATTTTTTATTTCAATGGAATTTTGTTACACGCATTACATAGAAGACAGAAACCCAGATTGCGATGAACACTGGACATCAAAACATCAACAAAGTATTATTTTATACATCCAGGCTCAAGGGTTTTTTTTGAAAAATGCTTTAGTATTTTTGAGGTTGGGGTATGGACATTTGCTCAACGAAAAAACGTTGACAACTTTTTCCCTAGATTATTACAAAGAACAGGATTGAAAAGGGAACAATTTAGATTAATTTTAACACAAGAAGATTTTTCTTCCATAGTCAGAGAGGGTTTTCAGGGTGATGGAAATCTTTATGTATTTCGCAAGCCTTTAAGTATAGTTTGGGACACTTTGATCCATGGTTAGGATCGGACAAATATAGTGATTGTAGATGACTCAAAAGAAAAACATATTTCTAACGAGGAAGGGAATTGTATTATAACAAAAACTTATACTTGCAAAGATGTCAATGACACATTCTTGTTAGATTGATTATGGCCTTGCTTTATGCACCTGAATAGCGTGAGCAATGTGAGGCCAATTGTGAATAAAATGAAAATGAAAGTATTTTGTTAAATACTACACTTGAATGTTTGTTTGTACTAGTATGTTCAATTTCACTGTGATTATGATTCTTGTAAAGTGTCGAGTTTGGTTTCCAAAAATGCAAAATCAAAGTTTGAAATTGCTAAAATTTGTTTTAAAATTTCAAGATTAAGTATTGGAAGTGTAAAAAGTAGCCTTCCAAAAGGGCAAGTGGCAATCTTCCCTTGGGTAATCGCATGAATGGGGGGGAACCATTGAAGGAGAGAACTGGAGAAACTATGTACTTGGAGAATTGTAATGTTTTACAATCTTAAAATAATTTCACTTAGTTTCTCTTTTTCTTTCTTTTGTTATGTGTATAAAGTTTCCTTGACTCATTTTGTTTTTTCATGCATACATCTAGTAACTTTGTTTAAATTGTATTGTTAAATCATAAAACATATAAATCTGTGTGCTTGATTTATCATTCATATGATTTATATCAGGTTATGCATCGGTAAATTTCTTTACTTGATTCATATTGTTTCACATTCTGCAATTACAGAACAATCGTTATCATCATATCAAGTTAATTTGCTAAGTTAAGTTATTAAGCATCTAATTAACAACTTCATAACTAGGCTTATGCCTATCATTGTAAGAACATACATAAGGAATCCATCCATCAATGAGGTTGTGAGAGCATAAGCATACATGTATTATATAAATGGAGTTTATCCATTCATCATTCACATACAAAATTAATACAGCAGATAGCTTATGCACTTGAAAGAAACCTCATTCATGAATATAACCTTCTAACAGGATTAACAGAACATATTCATGGCTTACATTTATTTACACATTCATTCCACATATTGAACATATCAATCATAATTAAATACATGAACATTATAATTCATACACAGATACACTTATTTGAATTTCACATGAATGTGGCAACTGGCTGCATGTGAGCCACGCTCCACCCAACCTTGGAACTTGTCCAACTTGTATTGTTTCAGCTCCCAAGCTCACTCCCAACCTAAGATCCAGACATTAACCAGAGATATCTCACTCAATTTTTCCTAAATTATCACACTTCTTCTCACTCAGTAGTCACACCCCCCGTGCTCCACGTGCATCCCCCTGGATTGATGTCCAACCACCCCGGCCGTGCGTACAACAACCTGCCCCACTTTCACCTAGATCACCGAGGCAACCTCGTGTCCTCCTTTGGGATCCCATGTGGCTATCCCAAAGGAACACGTTTCTCCATCCATAATCACGATTAGAAACTAAATCTCTAGAGTAATTAGAATTAATAATAATTAATTAATAATTAATCTCCCAGTAAGAATATGGCTTAGGGGTGTTAGCATCAGTTTTGGTATGAAAGGTTGGAAGGGTTTCAATACCTGCAAATAATAAGTAAGGTTTGAAACTCCTGAGTTGTATGACCTTGCAGAATGCAAATGAGATCTCTGAATGTTTTTCCGCAGATTAGGAATGAAAATGGCTTAACATTGCAAATGAGGGTAAATGTAAAAATCCTCTCAAGGTTATATGAAGGCATCAATGAATGGAGCATATCTATGATGGTGGAGATCAACAACTACAAGAAAGTTTGCAAGGGTAAGGTGCATGGTAGAGTATGGGAAGAGCTTTGTTAACCCATAGTAAAATCGGCGGTCGGATTGACGGATGGAAAAAGGATCTATAGTCATCAATTATTTCACCAATTAGACATGCGCGGGGAAATAAAATTTTCAGATTTGCGAAGTGGTTGTAGGCTCCACGTCCTTCAACGCTGCAAATATGGAGGGGAAAGGCATCGACGGTGGATGTTTAGTTCATATATTGAACATGCGAGGACTATCAACACTCTCCAAGTCTGTGAACCTTGGTAGAGGCCGCACCTTTGGACGATCAAGATGCGGAGTAGTTTCAGATCTGCGGTCAGCATTGGCTTCGCAGTTTAATGGTGCAAGGGAAGCATCATTTCGGAGAATGAATACAGTAGATTCAAACAAAGGGAATGATCAATGATGTAAGATGGATCATGCAAGATCGATGGTTCAGAATTGAAGAAGAAACAAGTATAGGAAGAGACTAATGAAGATCCACAATTGAAGAAAAGGTTCTGGAAAATCTAAAGAAAATAGACAAGGGTGGAAGGGTGGAGCTAGGGCAGGTTGTATCCTGCTAAAAGGGTGTTGGTGCAGAAATGCAAATTGAAAAATTAACATTAATTTACTAATGTCTGCTAATCATTTGGATAAATAGATAATTGTTTTAATTAAATAAATTCACTTAAAACATTAAAAAACACACAGATCATCAATTAAGACAAATCCAGATTGTAGATCGGTGTATTTAATTATTGATTGCGAAATGAAAACAATATAGTTTCATAAGCTGAAGCGAAAATCATAACTCATCAAACAAATTTGATAAATTGAAAAAAAATATATCAGAAGAACACTAACTATATTTCTTCAATGCTGCAAAAAATTACAATCTCTTACAAATCAGAGTCTCTCCAGTCCTCTTTTGATGATTTTTCTCCCCCTTGCAAATCCCTTTCCCTGTGAGATATCTACCCTTTAATAATAATCACAAATAAGATACAAGGGATCAATTATCCCATAAAATAGGGATTACAAAATCAAAATATCTAAGAATGGTCAAGGGCATCTTGCCACTTGGCCCAAACATCTAACAACTCGTCTACATTAGAATATTGAGCCAGCTCGAGTCCCAATTGGGAATCACACATACAATATTCGATCTCATTTTTGCTCAATTTGTTCCAAGTGCACAGAAAGATGTGAATCTTGTGCTCCAGACTGACAGGCTACTTGATGAATTTGTCAACTTCAGGAATCTAGATGCAATCAAGCTATTGAATCTATTCTTTGACTTGTGCACACCTAGCATCTACCTACTCAATCATTAGCTTCGGTGGACAAGCTTGCTCAATCAGGTTCATAGTGGGAAGTTGTAACATGACCATGATGTTATCTGCAGCATACCATCTTCTTCCACATATCACCTGTTCCTTCTTAATTGTGTCCTCAACCATTTCATAAGCTTCCTGCCAAGCCTGC
The DNA here is from genome assembly GCA_027924585.1 of Larix kaempferi. Lineage (NCBI taxonomy): Eukaryota > Viridiplantae > Streptophyta > Pinopsida > Pinales > Pinaceae > Larix > Larix kaempferi. The sequence goes on along the minus strand of BSBM01001097.1, from coordinate 301,897 downwards.
AAATATTTTCTAATTTTCTTGAACTTGAAGCTATTGAGAACAGGGATATCTTTAGGCTTATCTTTGATATACCTTTGCAACTCAGAAACATAATCCAAAGCCTTGGAAGCTTGTTTCCTTCATTCTATTTGCTTCCCAATATTGACAGAAAGTTTCTCAAACTTCTGGTAAGTCTCTTGAATATCATTCAGGGAATTAAATAACTCAGTCAAGAGTTTATGTTGCTCCTCATTAACTTGAAAGGCCAAATCCTTGAACTCTTGCTCAAAGAATCTTGGGAATGAAGTAGCTGCATTAGCAATTGCATCTTTCAGCTGTTGTTCCAGTATTTCTATTTTCTCCATATGTCCAATGTTTTGGACTTGTGCAGCCTGCAATTCATCTTGGAGAGAAGTATTTTTCTCCTATAGATCTTTGAGCTGTCTTTCATATCCATTTCTCAATTCATGAATGTGAGATTCATGTTCTTCTTTAAGTTTTACCAGCTGCTCCTAAAGCTTCTGCACTTCTTCTTTCTTGATATCAATTTCTTTATTTAGTGAAATGGCTGAATCAAAATTGGCTCCAGCAAATGTCCCCATAGCTGCAGCAGTGTCTATTGCTTCCTACTGGACATCAACAGACTGTTTAGCCCATATTATTTGATTGGGAACAGGTGCTTGCAGCATAGATGACCCCCTGCTCCTCTTGGTACCTCTTCTTACCACTGCCTTTGCTGATCTACTGTAAAAGTATTCCCCAAGGGGAACCACATCATCATCATTATGATCAACTGTCAGCTCATTTGAGGATGTGGAATTGCTACCTATTGGAACCAATGGAGGTATATGGGTGACAGTGGAGTTAGGGATAGACATGGTGATCTCGGAGTTATATGGAGGAGAAGAGGTGATAATAGAAACTGAGGGTACAGAAGTTGGAGAAGTGATTGAATTGAAAACTACAGAAAAAGGAGTAGGAGCTATGGTTGATGATGGTTGCAAAGAGACAATTGGAAGCTAGATCTCAGCACCTATAGGTGATACAGTGGAAGGTGGGACTGACAAGGTTGGATGTGAAGTAGTGATGGAAGTGAATGCAACAAATAATTGAGACAAAGTGGATGGTTGTAGTGTAGCCTCAGAAGATAAGGTGGAAGGAATATCGACAGAAAAGAGTGGTTATGTTGAAGTTGATACACCAATAGCAGTGGTGACTTCAGGGAAGTGATCATCTGGAATGGGATCATCCACTACTATAATGTAAAGTAAATCAGAAACTGCCTAAGAACCTTCAGTTACCTCTTGTATTACAGGAATAAGAGGAAGTCTTTCATCTTCTCCATCATTGTCCTCAATGTTCAATGTAGGTATTTGAGCTGTAGAGATTTGAAACTTCTTGTTATTAGCTGGAATTCCTGCAACAATTTCCTAAGTGCCAAGTATTGAAGTCATCTGTGACAGCTCTTTCTTCATTTCATTAGTTGTTTGAAACAAAAGAATTTTTACCTGTTGGACATGTTCCACAAGGATTTTTCCTTTGCCTCCATCTGGATATGTTAACATCAAAGGAGTAGCTACCTTTTGTGATTGTTTTTCTGCCATGTCTTTCTTGGCCTGTTCCTCAAGTTGCATTTCCATTTTCCTGTAACTCAAGACCTTAGTCTTGAGTTCCTATTGATATTGAAGAATGAAACTTTGTTCTTCACTGGTTTTGGCTCTAGCTAGGACTTCATAAAACAGATTCCCCCCCAGGTAGATGGAATCATCGGGGACAGTTTCATGCACATAGGTGGTCTTCATATGTTCTTGGGAAAAATGAGCAACCAGGAATGCTTTGGGATCATGCATCCTTTTGGGGGATTGTCCCAACTTTAATGATACAATCGTCTTTCCCAATGTTGCAGCATGTGTAGAATTCTGGATAACCAGAGGCCCAAGGTTCAAAGGAAACTTTGGATATCCTTTTCTTTTAGGCCCAGTTAACTTGAGGAAAACCCCATCGGTGATAGTTTGAAAATCTATTTCTTCAAGAATCAATCTGCCTGAGACTATCCTTGGAAACAAATGTATTGTGCTACCTACACAAACTCTTCCATAGGAGAAGAATTCTCCCACATACTAGTCACCAATTGTGAGGATGCGAGTTTTGGCATTATGAGAAAAGGAAGGTTCATCTTCCCTGAATATCTGATGATAAATAGTTCCAAAGAAATAATCACAGATATCATATAGTTGAGGGACATACTTGTTTTCCCACAACGTTGAACAATATATGTGAACTGGAGGGGCTAATGGAGTCTAGTTCCATCGCATGAAAGGGTACTCAAATTATGAGCAGAACACATCAATAACATAGGATGAGTAAAAGAAAGGAGGATTCTTTGAAGGTGGTGTCTTATGATAACGCTCAATGGATGTCTTTAACTCATATGACAAAATTGAATCCTAATTGAATGACTCCCCGGTCGTGAGGACGTGATGAGAAACAGGGTCCCATTCGGTTTTGAACATAGAACAGTTGGGTAGACCATACAACCTGCAAAGCATGGCTGCTAAAAGGGAAAAGGGTTCCTTAAACCAAAAGATAGGGTAAGCATTGTCGGCTCTAGGTATGATGTTGGCTGTGTTATTCATCCTTGATTTTATCATTTTATCAAAATTAAATCGGGTTTGGGAAGAACCCAAGAAAGTGGCATTAGGGAGTTGGTTAGCCATCTTAAGAGCATAAGCTCTAATGAAAACCTCAGGGTGAAAATAAGCCAATTGGGAACCCACAATGTTGTTAAAGGAACGGTCTTTAGGGTTCGCATGGTCGATTATCAATTTGACTACATCTGTGTAAGGGAGAAGGGAAATCCTAGCTACTATGGCATGTAACTGGGAGCTCCTAATTTTCTCATAGACATGCCTGTTATCTTGGATGTTGGACAGGTCATCGTTATAAAAAATGGCATAAATTTTAAACCAGTCAATCTGATAGGTTTTGAAAAATCGAACACTGGTATCAGTAAGGATTCCAAAGTTGGGGCCTTTTTTCAACAAGTCTTTCTGTGCTGTCTTAGAACGACTAACCCTCTACATTGTAAAGACTGATAAATTCTGGTAAAAAATAAATTAAAACAAATTAAAAACAATTCTTAAATGACGAAAGAAATCATAGACAAATAAGAAAATGACAAGAAACCGACCTGTGGTGTCGAAAAATGGAAGAAAACATCCTTGGTAAAAGCTTGCAGTAAAAATACTTTAAACAGGTAATTTTTGAAATTGAAAACTGGTAAAGAAAATAGAAAATTCGACATATTTAACAATTTCGTCGGGTGAAATATGGACCGTAGGATTAAGACAGATCAACGGATAAGATCTAATATGCAGGATGCAGAAAAAGAATTGCGGAAGTTTATTTTTGCAATTTATGTACAATATTTCTGTAAGGTTTGTCGTTACACCAAAACATGCAGATGTTGATGAAAATTTGAAACCAAGCACAAGGTCCTATTACCAGGAGTGGAGGTTAGTCCACATTTTTATATTCCTAGAGGTGCGGCGGTTATACCATGTGGTTGTACTGATATTCCAACACCCCCCCTCTGGCATAGCTTGGGGGAATTGAACCTGAGACCTCAACTCTAATACCATGTAAGGTTTGTCGTTACACCAAAACCTGCAGATGTTGATGAACATTTGAAACCAAGCACAAGCTCCTATTACTAGGAGTGGAGGTTAGTCCACATTTTTATATTCCCAGAGGTGCAACGGTTATACCATGTGGTTGTACCGATATTCCAATAATTTTCGCAATCCGCAATCTGTACAATTGCGGATTGTGGTTCAGAAAGAACGAATTTTAAAGAAAACTCATGCTTTCCGCAACTCTAAAAAACACACAAAAATTAATGAATTTTTTGAACAAAAATTATGAATCTGATTTATTCATGACAAAAGAGATAAAATACATGATCAAGATCATGAAACTCTACATGAATTAGGATTTTACCTTAAAACTTTGAGTTGGGGCTCCCATTATTCGATGAAGTAATGGGATCTGTTGTGCCTACAACAGGCCGTCAATTCGTGTATAACCAGAATGGTCAAGACTAGAAAAATTTTAAGCACAAGAATGGTCGGTTGACCCTTTGTTTAGTACATAATTGTGAACACCAATATCCAGTAATTCACCTGTATCCAGAATGGTGAACACAAGAAGGATCAAACAACCCTTCTTACCTTGTAAAACTAGTATGAAAATAATGCTCGGCAAAAGTAGGGTCGATCACCCCTTTATTTATGAGGGAATTCTGAAAATATTCATCCTACAAAGGATAGGCCATCAATTCATATATAAGGGTGGAAACGCGAAGGTGGGTAACACTTTGGTGAGAATCGACGGGCGAAGAACTATAGCGGAGGTTATTCGGCCGAATAAATTTAATTATTCGGCCGAATAATTTATTTATTCGATCGAATAATTAAATTTATTCGGCCGAATAACTTAGTATTTATTCGGCCGAATAACAATTAACAGGCCACCGTTAGAGCTAATGGTGGCCTCGATGTATGTGCCAAGTTTTAGCCGGACGAAGGAAACTCACGGCGCTGTGTTCAATTATTCGGCCGAATAATTGTTCGGCCGAATAATTGTTCGGCCGAATAATTATTCGGCATAAAAGATCGGTCCCGACCATTCACACGTCACTTTCTTTCGATCTTGTGGACCCCTTGGCACTGATGGTGGCCCTGCCTCTACGTCATGGGTCCACTCTATCACCTGTTTGCCACCTGATTGGTCGCTACTGTGTGTCGATGATCCGCCACCCTGTGCGTATGCTCGGTGGTTCGTTGTAGCTGGAGTGTTGCTGCTATACCCCGCCTCTGCCATTCGTCTGACCGCCACCTTCTGTTCTCGCCATCCGCACATATGTGAGGTTCTGCCTTTCCTGCGCGGGCGTATTTTTGTTTCGACCGTTCTAAAATCACCGAGGTGCTGTAGCTGGCGACATTTCGACACAGTGGTGTGTAGAGGTAAAAGCTTTCTAATTTTCCTTTTGAAACTGTTTTTTTCTGTCTTCAAGTTTCTAATTTAAGTTTCTATTGTTATTGCAGGTTTTCTTATTTAAGTTGATGTTGTTATTGCAGGTTTTCATTTTCGTCTGCTTCATTCGTTTTGTTTCGGGTGTTTCAAATTCGGCTTTGGGCTCTCTTCGGCCAGATTTCAATTCGCATGTTTTTGTTTCGACTGCGTCTGAAGAGGTAAGTAGAATTTTTTTTTAATTCGCCTGCATTTTTCTTTCTTGCAATCGTTTCATTTTCTTTTCGTGTTGGCTATGTAACTTTGTCCAATTGGGCAGAGTCCATGGACTCTGTCCAAATGGGTAGAGTCCATGGACTCTGCCCAATTGGGCAGAGTCCATAAACTCTGCCCAATTGGGTAGATTCCATAAACTCTGTCCACTTCCACAGAGTTCTTGGACTCTGTCCACTTCCGCAGAGTTCTTGGACTCTGGTCAAATTCTGTGTCGAAAATGATTTAAATTTAAATATAAAGAGGAATATGGTTAGTGTTCAGTTAGTTGTTTTTTTTAAATTGTTGGATTTGCCTGTGTTCAGAAATGAAAATAAAAGTAGGACAGTAATTTTATTTGTAAAGGACATATCCCAATTATATATAGGCTTGTTTTATTTGTGAACTTTGTCAACATGGACATGGACAGAGTTCATGAACTCTGTCAACATGTCCATGTTGACAGAGTTCACGAACTCTGTTGAAATGGACGAGGACAGAGTTCATGAACTCTGTCAACATGGACATGGACTGAGTTCATGAACTCTGTCTATGTTTACAGAGTGCAGAGATCAATATATTAGTTCTATTACAAACTGTGTGGATAGATAGCTAGAGATACAACCAAACTTTAGACAATTAAACTCTATTTTTGATAGAACAAAACTTTAAATGGACTTTATGTACAACGAAACTATAGACATGAATAGGTTGTAATTTAGATGTACTATAGTAAGTTTTATGCAATTGAACAATAATAGTTAGTCATTTTATAAAATATTAGGTGATATTATGCCACAATGGTCTTAAGTTTTATTTTGGTAAAGGTGACGATTCTTGGTATTATGTTTTCCTTTGTTTGCAACATGGCAAACTTGGAGAACATAATACCAAGAATCGTTACCGTTATCAGATTGAAATTGAAGACCATTGTCGAACATGGCCAATTTGGGAAACATGTCATTTAACTCCAAACATAATACTATGAATGGTAAATTATTTTTTATTTTATGGAATAATGAGAATATTTGTAGATATAATTTATGTTTAGAGTATTAAAATATCTTGATTGAACTATTAATTTAAGAAACTAAAAACCATTATAAAAAATGGCAAATTTGGAAAACATTTCAACTCAAAATATAATACATGAATTGTCAATTTTTATTTTATTTTGTGCAATAATGAAAATATTTGAAGTAATTTATGTTTTAGGTATTAAAATATCAATTAAGCTATTAATTTAAGATTGAGGCTAGAAGTTAAAACAGGTTCATGAACTCATTCTTTGACATAAAGAAATGAACCCTTCACTTAGTACTTAACTATATTGGTTCCATTCATTTTAAACATCAAAAACACTTACAAAATTGGTACATTAATTCGTCACACATCTAACAATATTAGCTATACTCTTTTTGAGAACTATTAGATGATAAATTAGGTAAATCTAGGTCCTTGTTAAATAACTTAGTCTCTTTAGTAGTTAGGTTTTAGAATTCGTAGAATTAACATGTAGGATTTGAATATGTAATTAGTTGATATTTGTGTTAAGTGTAGGCATTATATATCAAATGGAAAGAGAGGATTCTTTGAGGCAAAAATGTAGGAGATCTTCACAAACTTCTGGGGTTGGTGTTACAAGTAATAATCGAAGGTTTTCAACCTCTCCTCGGGATTCTAATTTATTGTATAGTTCACATCAACAAGGTGAAAGGGGTACAAATGATTCCCCTATATCTTCTGTGGGAGAACGTCGATCTCGACCCTCTATTGGTATATGAATATCTATCTTTTAACATTTATATGCAAATTGTTTTTTTGTGTTTGCAAAATTTGTATTTGTGTTTAAATAAGACTTTATTTTCATTTGAAGCAGAGCATGGTTCGGAAGATGCTTGTAATTCTATAGGGAGGGAGACAGAGCAAGCAAGGGAGACGAATGAGGGTGCAGAGCAAGGTTCTCAAGAAGCTCACCATTCTACACGAGGTGGTGATGGTCGAGCTAGGACGCAATATGTTGAATTAACTAAGGGTTGTACACCCATTACAACATATCCATCTGATCTACCTCGGGAACTTCCATGGGAAGGTGGTGATCATCAAATGACTCTTGAAAGATGTAGATCCCACTACGACAAGTTGAAAAATGATTTGTCTACTATGGATCTCCCTCCAGAGAGTAAACAAAGTTTGGAGATTGTTTTGGGATCATTGCAAAACTTCATTCAGGCATATGAGAATCTCGGACCAACTACAGATGGTTTTGTAGATTTGATGCGAAGACGAAGGGAACAAGTGATGGGTTCAGACAAATGGGATGTTGTGAAGGAGAGAGTAACAAAAGAACAGGCCAAATCAATGTTTAATTTCAAAGAAGGTCTGAAAAAAGAAATGTTGAAAGTGCAATATTTCAAGCATCCTGATCTTGCCCATCTACTTTATGATCGGTTTCTTGCAGCCTATGGTCGATTTCCATGGAACGATGAGGTTTCTCAATATTTTGCTAGATTTTTTTATGCTGAGTTTTTTTTAAATATGAAGCCAGACTATACCGATGTTCATTCAAAATTTTATGGAGTTGGAAAGGGTCGAATATATGATCGAGAAGGTGCTTTTAGAGATCCTGCAACTCTTCGACCTCCACCCCAGATATCTCGTCCACCTAGGTTGGTGGCATTAAAATCAGAGATAGAGACCACATCTCAACTTGGGACAACTGCAAGGAATTTTGTTGGCGATGGTTTAACGTCAGCGTTAGTTGGAGTAGATGTGGGATTGGTTCGAGAAAGGGCTCGTTCTGCTATTCGTCAAAAGTTTGTTTACAAAACTGATGATGAGATAGATGGAATGAGCATTGAAGATATCAGGGCATATGCGAAGGTTTGTCGTGACCTAGCGGCAAATGTTATATCCAATGACACATCGAGTTTGGGAGAGGTTTGTTGACTATGATATGACTTGATCTTAATTAAATATTTTATTTATTTTGAATTGATTTTTTTGTTACATTATATGAACGATAAATTATGTTTTTTGATGTAAAGTAATAGGTACATTATGTAAATGTTTAAATTGGTTGCAGTTTTCAAGAATGATGAATGAACATTCTTTCCACATTTCAACTGGTGAAAATCTAGAGAGAGGTACATATTTATTATTAACATATTTGTAATTATGTTTGAATTTGATATATATATATATATATATATATATATATATATTATTTTTTGAATGTTAATTTAACTATGCATCTTATTGTTAATTTGACTTATCCATGCAGGTTTCTTTAGATACGAACTTTATAAATGATTTACCATCTATTGTGAGCTAATGTTTTTTAATCTTTTTGTTTTGGTTTTAAGTTAATTGGCATAGTTATTTTTTTGGTTTGCATTATGTTTTATTTATTAATACAATTTAAATTTTAGGGGGGAGATATAGGTTCTTTGCTTAATGAAGCAGATATTGGTAGAGAGGTAATTTCGTTTAGTGTTTTAATTTTGTTCGCTGTTTTAATATTTTAATTTTTATGGATTTAGATAAAATTTGTTCAAGTAATTTATGAGATTCATAAATTGATTTTATATATGTTGCAGCTTGGGTCTCTCAAATCTTTTGGAGGCAAAGGAAAAACTCCTTTGGAAGACGGTGGTGGACAAGCATTTGGAGAATTTGATGTAATATTGTTAATATTTGAATTGTTTTTTATATATAAGTTTAATATTTTAATTTTCTGAATATAGTTTAAATAATTTAAATGATATTCATAATTTTTTTTTACACATGTTGCAGGATCGGTTGAATCCAAGGGGAGGCCCGAGTGGAGGATAGCATGGTGGACATTTTATTTTTATAACATGGTGGACAAGTTTTTTGTTGTTGATATGCATCTAGATTGGAAACATTTGTTTTGGACATGTTGAGGAGATTTATTTTTGGACTAGATATATACATATATGGGTACATTGAACTTGCATGTTCATGAGTATTTTTTTGAAGATTATATACATGTTCTTTGAACTTACATATTTTGTGAATCTTGGTTTAAATGATCTAGTTTATTTTTGCTTATTTGACATATTTGGTGTGATTTAAAGGTTTAGAATATGTATCTGCATGTTTAAATGAATGAATGAATATGTAAAAATGAATGTTAAGAACATGACATTCTTGAATATTATGAAGTTTAAGAAATGTTATTTAGGAAGTTTAAAAATGGATGAACATAGGTTTAAAGTTCATAAATGAGGAAGTTTTGATTGAAACATGAATGAATGTTAAGATTGAATATATTAAGAATAAGAATGTTATCTTTGAATGTTAGGAAGTTTAAATAATTTGTTAGAAGTTTTGATAGAAATATGGATGAACCAAGAAGTTTAAAAATGAATGTTAAGAACATGAATGTTATCTTTGAACGTTAGGATGTTTAGGAATGTTAGAAGTTTTGATACATGGATAAACCAGGAAATTTAAAAGTGAAAACATGTTGAGTTCAAATTGTAGAGATGTTAGGAAATTTATGAATGTTTGAAGTTTTGATGAAAATATGGATGAACTATAAAGTTTAAACATGAAATTTAAGAACATGAATGTTATCAAGTTGAATGTTATGAATTTTTAGGAATGTTAGAAGTTTTGAAAGAAATATGGATGAAATAGGAAGTTTAGGAATGTTACGAAACTTAGGAATGTTAGGAAGATTATGAATGTTATATAAGTTTTGATGGAAATATGGATGAATTAGGAACTTTAAAATGAATGTTAAGAACATGAATGTCAAATTTTTGAATGTTATAGCTTTAAAAGAGATATATGGATGAATTAGGAAGTTTAAAAGTGAACATATGTTGAGTTTAAATTTTACGAATGTTAGGAAGTTTAGGAATGTTTGAAGTTTTGATGGAAATATGAATGAATTAGGAAGTTTAAAAATGAAATTTAAGAACATGAATGTTAACTTTGAATGTTATGAATTTTTAGGAATGATAGAAGTTTTGATAGAAATATGGATGAAATAGGAAGTTTAGGAATGTTATGAAACTTAAGAATGTTAGGAAGATTATAAATGTTATATAAGTTTTGATAAAAATATGGATGAATTAGGAAGTTTAAAATGAATGTTAAGAACAGATTCAAATGTTATCTTTAAATGTTAAGAAGTTTATGAATGTTAGAAGTCTTGATAGAAATAGGGATGAAATAGGAAGTTTAAAAGGGAACACATGTTAAGTTCAAATTTTAGAAAGTTTGAAAAATAAATAATATTATTTGTTCAAATTTTGATATATGGATTTTTAATTAATAATTCTTACTTTCAATGTTCAGGTACATTTGATGCGGCTGAAATCATGGCAAATGGAGATAAAGGTTTTTTGTTTTTTAATCATAAGTGAAGATTACAGGATTGTGAAGTTTGTGCTAAATTAGAGCAATGATTTTAAACAACAATTTGATGAATTTTCATCGATTTGTTGTAAATAATCATTTCTCTAATTTAGCATAAGCTTCACAATCCTGGAATTTTTTCTTGTGATTGAAAATCAAATAATCGTTGTCTCCATTTGCCATGATTTCAGTTATGTGAACTTGCACAAGCGATATTTTAAATTAAAGATTTGGGGCGGAGAGTGGCGACAATTATAGATCCGTTAGATCTCATCATTTAATTGGTCTAATAGACATGTGGGTCCACGTGAATAAAGTATTTCAGAAAGAATTAAGACAAAAAATTTATACATTAAGGTTTTTGTTAGCAAATAATTTTATACAAGTGATATTTTAAATTAAAGATTTGGGGCGGAGAGTGGTGACAACCACAGATCCATTATCTCATCCCTTAAGTGGTCTAATAGACATATGGGGACCCGAATAAAGTATTTCAAACAGAATTAAGTCAAAAATTTTACACATTGAAGTTTTCAATATCAAATAATTTTTGAATTCAAATTTCAGCATACTAGAATACGATTATTTAAACTTTTATATTATAGTTCTTTTCAAGATCATAAACATAAAAATAAAAAAATATATTGTACACATTTGACAATGTGTTAACACCCAAAAAGTGCTCACTAGCTCATTTCCCTATTCACATGACCCATTTGTCCACTTTTTTACCATTTGAGCCTCTAAAAGCCAACATAAGGTCACCAAAAGACCTTAATACACCCCTTTTTCCACTCAAAATGAGTATTTTTCCTACAAAAGCATAAAAAACCCTCAAAAAGGGTCCAAAATTCCCCAAAATATTAAAAAGGGAATAAAAATAATAAAAATATTCAAAAAAGGAAAAATGAGGGAAAAGGTACCTAAACCATGTTGGTCAATACCATTGGTTTCCACAAAACCACAATGGTATTCCCCACCACCAAAACCAATAAAAAGGTGGTAGGGGCTCCTCATTTTAGATCCATCCATCTTCCTATCCTCATGCTGCCAAAATCTCCCTTGAGCTTTTGGCCATTATAGCAACCTTGGAGAAAGGACCCTTTGGAGTTTGGAGCTGCTCATCCTTGAAGCTTCTCAACTATCTTTATCACTTGGAGGTATTATTATTGTAAGCACTTGCTTGCCCCCCATTTTCAATACAAATTTATCTTTTATATTTCTTGTTCTTGTTTTTTAATTCAAAAGTTTATTATGATATGCACATGCTAGTTTAGTCTAGATTTAGATTTAGTTTATTGTTTTTGCTTAATATTGAAACTACTGCTACTAGTTAGTAGGTGCCCATAGCACTAAGCTTGGTTGCAAAACCAAGCCAATAGTTTTTGGCGACTCTGCTGCTTTCAAACTTTTAGATCTCACTTTTGCTTTAGATCTTAGTTTTTTATTGTATTAGTTAGTTTAATTCATAGATCTGCCACCCTAGACAGCACATCCATTACTGTTCTAGATCTTGGCCCATTTCATTACCATTTACAGTCCGAAATTTTCAATTTTTGGGTTCATTTTTCGACATCCGCGTACAGCTTTCGCCTCACGGCTTTTTTCCCAACAGTCACGCGGCTCATCGCGACTGCGCGGCTCTTTTCCGCGCGGCTCACCACGGCTTCGCGGCCAATTTGCGTGCTGCACATCGCAGCTTCGTGGACATTTTCCGCGCTGCACATCATGACTATGTGACGAAATCCCGCGCTGCACATCGCGGCTTCGCGGCTAAAACCTGCGATGCCATTTTTTCCATTCGGCCAATCCGTTTAAAAAATTAATTTTTTTTACTGTATTTTCTGCCCACTAAGCTATTTTACAGTATCAAAAAATCTGCATTATTACAGCCATTTAATCTTTTTACTATTTAGAATGCACATTTAAAATAGTCTTTTTAAAAATTTTCAGAAAGTGAAAGAAGGATTTATTTGCATTTTATCTAGATAAAAATTTTACTATTTACTTCTTTGATATTTTTCCCATAGCAGAATTTTAAAAGAAATCCATTTATTTCGTAAAGAAGTCATATTATTTGCTTTCCTATTTCAAAAGATCCTTTGTTTTTTTGAATAGTTTTTGCAAAGCATTCAATTTCCATTTATTGAAAAAAGTCATAATATTTGCTTTTTTATTTTCAAAAGATCCTTTGTTTTTTGAATATTTTCTGCAAACCATTTACTTTTTTCAATTTCAGTTTAAAATACCACACGTGCACCCACTCAAACACATAATTTAAACTGAGCCTTAAAATTTACCCTAACTTCAAACCAACTTTTAACCCCACTTGGGGAACACTTAAAAGAACTTTGTAGCTAGGTAGAACTGGGGGGATAGGTGTTCCAATAACACCCCTCAGTTATTACATTTGAGACATAGAAGTTGTCCATTAGGGAACCAAAATCTACTAGTATTTTTTGGCACATTCATAACCAGTTTATTGGAAGGCCTCTCCCCTAGGAGGGTTGAAGTCGCGAGGATGGTTCCAGAAGCCTGAGTGGAATACCGAAATCCATTCAGTAACCGAAGGGATACCATTCGCAGTTCTCAGGATATCCCTGTATGGGGGTATTGCGGTAAAAGGACAAAACGACAGATTTACCTTTTCTAGACGTGTAATGAACGGAGTATCCTAGTTGCCATTCTTTAGGATTGATTACCCGGTGTCGCTCTCGGTAGGGGGGTATCTAGCCGTTGATTCAACACTCAATATTGTCTGACTTGGATTTCATCACCTTGCATAGAATATCGTTTGTTGATTCACAATACTTTTAGTTAGGTGTTTGCATGATACAATCCACCTTTGCTCTAGTTACACCTCTTTTTTCTAGAAGCTGTTTGCATGTTGGTATTCTGACCTTTTTTGCATCCCTCCACTTATTATAGCATAGCTACTATAATAAGTTCCTTTTTGAGGTTGAATTTTTGGCCTGAGAGCCTTCATTTTCACTCCTCTTCTTACACCCTTGGTTGCATTAGGGTTTAGAGTTTTTTATACATTACCATCTTACAAAACATCTTTTTACATAAACAACATATTTCTCACCATTGAGAATTTTAGACGCTCTCGTCGTCTTCAGGGCGAACTCCCAGAGTTCAGTCTACTTGGCTCTCCACGTCACCGACGTAGAGCCTTATCCCTTGACTCGACACATCGTCGGTCAACCATACAGTCATCCAATTCTGACACACCTCACTTCACATCTGATTCTGAGGCAGAATCCAAAAACTCCACAGAGTTATTCCCAACCAACCTTATGGAAGGAACACCATTCGACCCACTTTTTACCAGCATTATAGGAGAGACATCCATCAACCCCTCTACTACGGTGCCATCCATGGAAACCACCCCCCCTAGGTATGCCTAATATGGGGAACACTCCACCTTTAGGAATGCCCAACACAGGGCCACCTCCTGTTATAGGAATTCCCAACACAGGGCCACCACCTGTTATGGGTATGCCCAACATAGGGGTCACACCCCCTCTGATTACCACAACCTAGATTCTAGGAATAACCACTACTGTTCCTAACCCCGGTGTAACCCATGTTGCACTCGGAAACGATGGCCCATACCAGACCACAGCTATTGGAGGACACATACCTTCAATACCTAGCATACCCTTAGGCGCTACTGGACCCCTACATCATACCACCATTACTAGTCATATCCCAGTCACTACATCTGCTAGCTTACCGTACATGGCAAGTCTGAACTTACCAGACTTAGCCAAGCTCACCAATGATCCTATTAGACATGATCCCGCGTGGCCTCACATGCCCACCAAAATCCCCTCCGACATCCATGGTGTTCCTCCAACTCCATAGTGGACGAATCTGTCCGCCTCCGCCTGTTACAGCGCACCTTCACTTGCTCTACAACTAATTGGTATATCGAGCAGCCCCATGGGACCCATGCCACCTTTACCTCCCTTGCTTCGACCTTCCTACAGTTCTTCCAGTTACCTGTCCGCTATGATGCGGGAGTCAAGATCCTACTGTCTTGCAGACAGAACACAGCCATCCACATCACTGACCACATTCATGAGTGGTGTCGATGTCGAAGCCTCTGCAAAATCAAGTTAGACGACCGTATCTTCTTAGATTTGTTTCTAAAATCCCTCCTCCCTCTCATTGCAAAGGATGTGGCATCCGAACAACCCCAGTCTGAAGAAGAGGCTATCCTCAAAGCCCAATAGTTTGACCTCATTTACACCTAGTTGGGTTATCTGTATACCATTATACCGGACGCCCCTTGAGTTGATTCATCCCAACACGATGCGCCGGGGGCATCCCATGCCGTAGATGGTATCATTGGTTGTATGGCCTCGCATCCCCAACCCTTTTCCATTGAACATCCTAGCTAAGGTCCCGACCTTTCGCGGGCTACATCTCAAACTGGAACAACCAATTCATATGCTCCCATGGCACACCACCACCATACCCATGGACTTTCGTGTCCACCTCAGTGCTTTGGTCATGCACCACCCGCATACCCCCCTCAAGCCGCACCTCAACCAGTGTACTACCCACAGCTAGTTGTGACAGCTAACCCAACACCTCCAATAGCTCCGGGTTACCAACAACCCCAGCAGGTAACTGGTCCACTTCCACCCCCATAGGCTTATTATCCACCACAACCTGCTCCCACACCTGCGGCGAACCAAAATCCTCCCACTGCTCAAGGGCAAGTGTACACACAACATGACCAACCCCAGCACCAAAACAACCAGCGCAACCAGGGTGGTCAAAAGAACTGTGGAAGAGGACGTAACCACGGTAACAACCAACAACATCAGTAAGGTCCTCCACCTCCCAATCCTCCGCAAAATAAAAATGCTGCTCCTCCCAACCGGAATCCGGATCGTAATCCCAGGCAGCCCAAAAACAATAACCTTAAAACAAATCATCCTTGTTCTATTTGCGGGGTTTATGGTCATTACACACATGCTTTCCCACATTTGAAGCGAGCTCGGCAACTGTGGACTGACAATGACCATCGTCAAAGGTAGGCGGCTCCTCAGCCGCCACCCAACCCTCCACCACCTCAACATCAACCTTTGGTGCTGCAAAATCCCTTTCCAACCCAAGGTGTAGTGAACACTCAGCCGTTAGCTCCCCCTCAGGGAAACGCGCCACCACAACAGATCACTTATGCAGCTCCTGATCAACCCATGGTCGATTCAGGTACTCACCACTTGTTGATGATTTCAACCGCCTATGCCAACCTCCAAACCCGTCGGAACCAATATGGCTTCACCTCTGACACCCCTCCTGCCGACAAAAACACTAATGTTAATCCCACAGATCGAACGTTACGTATACCTCCGGCTCCACTTGATGGCGCTCCCAAAGCACCTCGCTTCCCACTTCGTCGCATCAATAATAATCCCAATGCTCGCGCTGCATCAAATTACAACATTGTAGATGACTTAGCCCAATCTCCTGCAGCCATGTCTTCTTTAGAAGTTTTAAAAAACTACCCTTCGCAGTGCAAGACTTTGCTCTCTGCCATTGGCACCATTGACCGCAATGATTCACAACTGATCGCATTCGATTCAGACCAGTCTGAACCATGCTTACCTTCCTCTTTAGCATTCCAAGTTTCCGTTTTAGTTCAGAATCTTGTCATCCATCGGTGCATTATCGATGAAGGTGCCTCTACATGCATTATGTCCACATTCGTTTGGCAGAAGTTGGGATCCCCTACTCTCCAGCAGTCCACCACTGCGTTGCGAGCCTACGACAACCGTTCAGCTCAACCCCAGGGTCTCTTACCTAATGTCCCTGTCCAACTGGCTGGTAAAACCGTGCTCATTGACATAGAGGTCATCAATGCCCAACTGGACTATAACTTCTTACTTGGCCGTAGCTACATGTATGCCATGCGGGCTGTTGCCTCATCCATTTTTCGTACCATGCAGTTCCCCCATGAGGGATGCGTGGTCAAGGTCGACCAACTCACCTATTATGATCCCAAGGCCCCCACTGCACCTGAAAATGTTCTCCCCATGGTTGAACAACCTGTTTGTGGTGCAAATACCTCATTCGTTTCCTCAGTGGGACCCGAACTATACTCCGACACGCCGATGACTTCTACATTCCAGTCCATTCCACCACCGTCACCGGAGATACACGTCGCTAACCTCTGTACTCTTTCCCACAATGCACAAACAACCAACAATCAACCGTCCTTGATACCTAAACCACCATTGGTCCCTAGTAAAATTGGTGTCACACCCATCCACAAAATCCCCTTTCTATTCCCTCTTTCGGGCATAGTAAGAGCTCCGGTTATGGCTACACTTAGTCTCCCTAGGCTAACCTTGGGATTACCCATGTGGTATATTTCGCCTCCCGTTCCCCCGCCAATACCAAATGTCATCCTGCAACTTGTGCAACCCATTGTCACTTCTACCCAACCACCTCTCGGTATCACTACTCCTTTGTCATCCACGAATCACCCTCCTCTCATCAGGACCACTGGGGGCAGAGGCCCACAACCATACACTACCGTACCTCCTCCCAAAGCAGTTAAACCTCCCCCCGTGTTTCGTGCTCCTCCCAAATGCTCGTTGTGTGATGAGTTAGGCCATCCAACTCATCAGTGTCCACAGTTACCTGCATTACAGGAACACATGCAAATGCTGGACGATGACTCCAACATCCTGGTTGTCAAACTCGACCCAAATCCCAAGCCTCGTGATAAGTCACTGCGCACTAACCACCCTTGTGCCATAATTGGTGTTTACGGCCATTACTCACATCACTTTTCTAATATCCCATATTACAGAGCAGCGTTGTATGAGTTGAATAATGTCGACTTAGAAATATCTCCTCCCCTCATCGAGGAGATCTACCCTCCCCCATCATCCTCATCCAGAGATATTAACACCATTTATATGATCTCTTCGACTACCACTACCTCATCACTTGAGTTGACCACTCAAAGCTCCCGCAATGATAAAGATATTCTAGAGGCTCCTACTGCCCCTGATAATCCCTGGGAAGACATGCACCATTGTTCATACTTCCTCCTAGAAGAGACCTCATCCACCATCGCTACCCAATTTACGGTTGAGTCCAAAGTTTTCCTTCCTACTAAAGTCGACTGGTTCAAGGATCCTATTCCTACTCCTGATGCTTCCGAGGAAAATAACATGGCCAATATTTCTCCCATCATCCACATCGATATCTCCGACCCACCCAGTTCCCTTCATACCATTACATTAGGATCCTCCCACAGTGAGCATGAGATTGGAGAATACAAAAAATTGTTCCAAGAATTCACTGATGTCTTTACTTGGTCAGATATAGAAATGCCTGGCCTTCACCCCGCCATTTATACGATCTCCACTGGATACCCGTCTGTCTGGTCGGCCCCTTCCATTGATCCCGTTCACACACATGTTCCACTTTGCTACGTCGGTTTCACTGATGGGGCAAGCCTTTGGTCCCCCAATACGGCCTCCGCAGCTTGGGTAATATATTCCCTTTCACATGATTTGATCCACATCGACGGAGTGTGTTTGGGTGCCGCTACCAACAACCAGGCTGAATATGATGCCGTGACCGGTCTCTTGGCCGCAGCTCTCCAAATGAGCATACGTCACCTTAACATTTTCTTGGACTCACAACTCCTTGTTTCCCAGCTCAACAATGATTACCGGGTATGCGATCCCTGTCTTTTCAGAAAATTCCTGCGCACTAAACAAATGGCTAGACAATTTGAATCCATTTCATTTACACACGTCCCAAGGAACCTCAATAGTGTAGCGGACCATATGGCCAACAACATTCTAGACTGGCACACTAATCGCATTATACCAAAACAAAATGTGCATCCACGTGCATAACATGTGCCTCCACGGGCATATACAAAAAATCAAAATGTGCATCCACGTGCATAACATATGCCTCCACAGGCATATACAAAAAATCAAAATCTTGCATCCACGTGCATAACATGTGCCTCCACGAGCATACAGAAAATCAAACATGCCTCCATGGGCGAACATAAAGACAACAAGTGCATCCATGTGCATACACAACTATATACCAACATCATATATATATATATATACATCACTGTATAAGTCAATACATGTCAGAGGTTCCCTCAACACCCAATATACAAAAAATACATCAGTCGTACAAAAAGGTGCTTCCCCATATGCTCATCAGCATTTGGGGGCAAATACATATCATCTAGTCATCAGGGTCCCTGGGCTCCCCTGGCGCCTCCTCCACCGGCCCTGCCGGATCATGGCCAGCCCGAACTCTCTGCTCTGCTGGTCCCGCTGGATCATCCCGTAGACGGATCCTCCTCTCAGCCGACCCTGTCGGGTCATCCCGAGCACCATCCCTGTGCTTTGCCACAAAAACTGTTGTCCTCAACAAGATCGACCGCCACTCACGCGGTGCACCAAAGCAACGCTCCATGATGTCCCGGTCTAAGTCTCTCTAGCCATCCTTGGGGAGTCCAGCTAGAATCATGTCAAATTTCTGTCTGACACCCTCTATGGCATCATCTCGAGGGCCAACCCCTCGCCCACGAGCCACAAATCCTCCACCATGTGGAGGCGGTACCGCTGCAGGAGGTTGAGCAACCACCATCGCCCGCCCCTGACGAGCCCGTAGTCATCCGGTGGTACAGGACCAACATCTGCACAATGCAAGTAAACCATCATATACATATCTAAGTATAATCATAAAAAAATCACATGATATAGTAGAAAGCAAACCACAAAACATACCATCTAAACCCCAGGCCTGTCCCTGGGCTTGAGGCATCTCTGGGTCGCCTCGGTAGTCCATGCTAGCATATGGGTAATCCTCAATCACCAGGGGCATCTGTTCCCACTGCTCGTATACCTCCTCCGTAAAAAACCCGCGGACACCACCACTGCCACGAGGCATCATATGCCCCCACCGCACCATGCACGGCTCGCTCACCAGACCATCACGAATGGGCACCCGTGGTCGCAAGGTCGGCACCCGCTCGAAGAAGAAACAACATAGCAAGGAGGCATAACAGATCTCTCCTCCCTCTCGACAGACCTTGTCCAGATCTCTCCGGACACCAGCTAGAAACATCTGACCCCACTCATAATAGGTCCCCCTCAACACAGAATCTACCATCATCATTTTTCCCCCTGAAAAACGATGTGGCGCTGCGACACCTAGCACCCGCAGCACACATGCACCAATAGCCCTCATGTCCCACTCCCGTAGTGATCGCAGACTCAAAGTGTTGTTCTGCAAAATGGCCCCATCAACACAAAAGGTCTGCAACAAATCCTCCATATCAACACCTGGCGAGATCCTCGGCAGAAGATCTCCCACCTCCCCTAAATGAGGAAACCCAGTGAGAAAATATACGTTTGTGAGGGTGATCTCCAACCTCTGTCCCCCAATCATAAAAGCACCCTCTGCTGGCACCCACCAACTCACCAACTTGTTCAGGAGCCATCTCACTGAACGCATTGGTGGGATCTGAGCGAACTTCAAGAGTCCACTCACCGCCAGAGTCTACCGGACCCCCGGATCAATTTGAATCCTCTGCATCAGATCATCATCTATCTCCCGCTCTCGCCATGAAGTCAACGGTCTCCTCAACATCCTGCTAAAAAACAAAAGAAATTTTTATCCCCAGCAAAAATTTTTGAAAAAAATACCATCGTAGATTTTTCACCAAAAGCCGCGATGATCATCGCGGCCTCCATACAAGAACCCACGATGAACATCGTGGGTATTGGCCAGACAGTCGCGATGAACATCGCGACTATCTCCCATGAACTCGAGATGAACATCACGGGTTCCAACCTCACAGTCGCGATGAACATCGTGACTGTCAGCCTAAAACCCACGAGGTTCATCGCGGGAAGAGACCCGAAACCCGTGATATTCCACGTTGGAAGGTCAACGTGGAATTTCACGGCCTCCGGGGGCTCGCCGCCAACCAAAAAAGACATAATTGAAAAGGCTAAGGCAAATAGGGTTACCTGAAACTCGTAGAATCAAAAACCAACGGTCAAATCTCCCAGAAATTGAGAAAGAGCTCTGACTGCTCTGCCAAACTCGCACGTAACAATGAGATGTCATATGGGCCCCATGCCCTATTTATAGAAATTCCACCATTTTTCAAACAACTATTCCAGTCTCATGCGATGTTCGTTTCTCAAACCGTTGGTACCATTGGAATCAGCACAACGAGAACTTCATGATAGATCTTTCCTTTTCCTGTTTTCATCATGTCCATTTTTTGACCATTTTTTGGACGCCCTCGTTGCCTCGATTTGCATGCCACATCGGTCGTCGCCCATTTTCGATGAGCCTTATATCATCGGATTCAGTTTTCCACGCTCGTGATGATGCTTGAGATCATTTCTCGCTCTCACACCCAATTTTTTTGGGCATTTTTCCATGCCCCCTCGTCACCTCGGTTTGCGTGCCACATCGGCCGACGTCCGTTTTTAACGAGTGTTATATCGCCGGATTCAGTTTTCCGCACTCGTGATGATGCTTGATATCATTTCTTGCTCTCACCTCCAGATTTTTTGGGCATTTTTCCCATGCCCCACTCGTCACCTCGGTTTGCGTTCCATATCCGCCGTTCTCCTTTTTTGACAATCTTTATATTGTCGGATTCAGTTTTCCGCGCTTGTGACGATGCTTGAGATCATTTCTCGCTCTCACCCCCAGATTTTTTGGGCATTTTTTCATGCCCCCCTCGTCACCTCGATTTGCGTGCCACATCGACCGATGTCCGTTTTTGATGACCTTTATATCGTCGAATTCAGTTTTCCGCGCTTGTGACAATGCGTGAGATCATTTCTCACTCTCACGCTCATATTTTTTCGGCCACTTTTTCAAAATGCCCTCTCATTGCCTCGGTTTGCATGCCACATTGGCAGCAGCCCCCTTTTGACAATCATTATGTCACTGGATCCAGTTTTCCGCACTCATGATGGTGCTTGAGACCTTTTCTCGTTCTCATCAATCCCTTTTTGTTCGGTATAGTTTTACCCCTTTTTCGGGGCCGAGCAATCCCTTTTACGAAAAAGGCACTTAGGGAGTTTTTGTTAAGCTCTTTTCTGACTCCTAAAACAATGAAAAGATCGTCGAGCAATCTTGCTTCCTTTCATGCTTGCTAAATGTATCTGAAAGGGTGTCTACCTGGTATAAGTTTACCCCTTTTCCGGACCTTGTAGTCTAATTACGAAAAATGAATACTCTAGTCATATCGGCTAGAAGAGTTCTCCATTTGCATCATTTTATGCTTTTTAGGGCCTTGGAGACTAACTTACGAAAAAGAACACCAATGAAGTCCACTTACCGCTTTCAAACTCTCTAAACATGAAAGCGACCACGAGCAATCACCATCCTGGGCTCGTAAAACCAACAAGACAGTAGTCATAACCACTGCAGAGTCTTCTTATCGTTTTCAGACTCCTTAAAAATGAAAGCACCAATGAGCACGAATAGTCCTGGGCTCACAAATCCACAGGATAGTACCATTTAAGAGCATACTTTTATCCCTTCTTGGAGCTCATTAAAACTACGAAGAAGGACCCAATGGTGCTTCTCGGTGCCACAACAGATCACATCTACTCATAGGGAAGCTTCCCCATTTTGGTCACCTTTGTTCAGAGTATTCTGCAGTATGTCACCCTGAGAATCCCTCGACAGCACCCATCAGCTTGACCCCCCCCAGAGTCAAACATACCCTTCAGTCCTTCGAAGCAGTGATACCCACACCTACAAGTCAGTTCCTTACGTTGCCAGGTCAACCATGCCATCATGCTCTGAGCAAAGGAAGTTTGAGTCTTCCCATTATGACCCCAGTTACTTCCCATCCCCACAAGTATGTCAGTCCTACCATCAGTACTACCACACTTCAGTTCTACACCTTGCGCTCGTATCAAGGAAACATCATTGCCTTGTTAGTTGCTGGTCTCCCTCTGTCAATGACAACCAAATTTATTCCAGAGGATAGACCTTGAGGTCCCTGTGTCTTGGACTCATCACCATTTATGATGAGTGCCTACGAATCATTTCGAGAAGAGTCCTCAGTGCCTCTCCAAATGGTTGTTTCTCACATGCTCGACTTCAACACCTTGATCGCATCGTTGAGACTCGCACAGGGCATTGGTTCGTTCAGTTATTAGTCGAAGACCCCGGATACCATCTGACTCCTCCACATTTGAGAGTCTACCTATGGATACAACCAGATACACTTTTCCTATAGATATCCGGGTTGCGCATGGCGACAGTATTCAGATGCACCCCATTTTCATACTCCCTTGAGTATACAGTTACATTAATTCTTAGAGATGACTCACAGTATTTGAGTCCCTACAGATGTTGGACACCTTCAGTTTCAGCAGTTCATCAGTTATTCCAGTGTATCAGTTATTGAGATCAATCATGATATGATCATGAGTACATCCCAAAATGATGTCCCCTCTGGACCATTATGATGTACCAGCAGATTTTTTATGTATTTTCTCAGGTCCTCCCTCTTGGGACTAATTGTTATGTATATGTCTTGATACGAGCATGGGTATGCCCGCCTCGTCCATTATCAGAGATTATTCCTCATTCATATTGAGGCCATGTAATATTGTTTATTTTTACAGCTTCCAAGGGCCGTAGATCCAGTCTCCAATCGATCTCTTCTCCTCCCTAAACCCCAGAAAAAAGACAAAAGAACTATGATGTCTATCGACCATACGATGAGCTCCTACCCTCACACATCAGGGGGCAATCTGTTAACACCCCAAAAGTGCTCACTAGCTCATTTCCCTATCCACATAACCCATTTGTCCACTTTTTCACCATTTGAGCCTCTAAAAGCCAACATAAGGTCACCAAAAGACCTTAATACACCCCTTTTTCCACTCAAAATGAGTATTTTTCCTACAAAAGCATAAACAACCATAAAAAAGGGTCCAAAATTCCCAAAAATATTAAAAAGGGAATAAAAATAATAAAAATATTCAAAAAAGGAAAAAGGAGGGAAAAGGTACCTAAACCATGTTGGTCAATACCATTGGTTTCCACAAAACCACAATGATATTCCCCACCACCAAAACCTATAAAAAGGTGGTAGGGGCTCCTCATTTCAGATCCATCCATCTTCCTATCCTCATGCTGCCAAAATCTCCCTTGAGCTTTTGGCCATTGTAGCAACCTTGGAGAAAGGACCCTTTGGAGTTTGGAGCTGCTCATCCTTGGAGCTTCTCAACTATTTTCATCACTTGGAGGTATTATTATTGCAAGCACTTGCTTGCCCCCCATTTTCAATACAAATTTATCTTTTATATTTCTTGTTCTTGTTTTTTAATTCAAAAGTTTATTATGATATGCACATGCTAGTTTAGTTTAGATTTAGATTTAGTTTATTGTTTTTGCTTAATATTGAAACTGCTGCTACTAGTTAGCAGGTGCCCATAGCACTAAGCTTGGTTGCAAAACCAAGCCAACACAATGACATCGACAAAACCATTGATCTATTAATTTTAAATATATAGTTTTAAAAACATTGCAATGGAATGCCATCCTCAATTATCCGTTCATAGTCATATTTGGACAGTTTCCATTTTTTATTTTTTAATTTTTTTTTCGATGGAACTTGAACCAATTTTATTCGAGATGCACATACTAAATGGCTATATTGACAACATATGACATCAGGTTCATAATCCTGAAAGTAGACATAATTTTGAGTCATATGGGTTTGTTGAAAAAAATAGCCCTTTAAAATGATGGATCCTCTCTCGTATGTATATCCGTTGTCATTGTAATCTTCCAATAACTTCATTTTTTCTTCAGTGCATCACATCAAATAATACTTCACATTTTCGCTGTTGTCGACAGGTGCAATCACAGCAAAAACATCTCTTGTGCAAATTACAATTGATGTCAGGATTTTTAATTCAATTAAATTTACTAATATACATGTGTATAAGGTGAATGACAAGAATGAACAATTGAAAAAATAGTGGTATTTGATCATTACCTTCTGTTACGAGATCTGAAATTCTGTCGCCATCAGATGATATTGCTATATCTTCTGATTCTAATTCTTCAATGCTTGCTAGTGGCATTTTTCCTTTAGGATTAATTTCTGTGTGTTTCTAATGTTTCACATAGTTGTTTGTTATTTTTTCACAAACTTCTGTAGATTCAATATTTTCAGTGCAAATATGACAAAAGCATGATTGCTTTCTACTGTCAAATGCATAAATATTTTGGAAGGCTTTTGTTTGAATAGAGTGAAAATCTCTAGTCCCGAGTATGGTGCTAGCGTCGTATGGTATTGATCTATTTATATCTTGGATCCCAACATGCCAAAAAAACCTACACAATAAATGATGAATCACTTTCAAAGAACAACTTTTAATGTTAGTGTACATGTACTTAAATGTTAGTACATACATTTTTTTAAATTTCAAAAAAAATATAAATTAAAAAAATAACTTGTACATACCTGTGCATATCTTTTGATTGTTGATTATAATTATGGCTTAGATTTAATTGACACCATTGGACAACCTCTGCAGCTGAATGAAACCGTGCAGAAGAATAGTTCATTTGCCATCTTCGAAGTGCTCTTTTTACGCATGCTCCTGCACCATCATGTTCACCTTTTCCATGCCCAGTTTCAAAGAAATTTCAGCGATGTTTAATGTTCAATGCTTTATGAAGTCGACATAACCAAAAAAATGATCGTGAAGATTTAAATTGACCCGCACATCCATCAGACCATATCCAATGCTCATTGAATTTAACTTCACATTTTTTCGGTGAGTCATAGAAAATATTTTCTATACAATGTTGAACAAAATGTGTATCGTGTGTACGATCATCGCTGATATAGAAGTGATATTCTTTAATCACATCTCGATTGTCACATGTGCTTTCAATGCCATGAACATACTGTTGAGAATGTCTATATACAACATGGACAAATATTGAAACTTGGTCAGAGTGATAGTATTCACTCTATATCTCTTTTTGTGCAGCAAATGTATAGTTTTCAGCAAAATCAACCACAGACAAAATTGTTCCGGGTGGAAAAATTTTACGAGACTGTTTGAATTGAAGATCTTGCCATCGTGCTCTATGTGAATGCTGGGTGTATTTATAAATTTCCCTTTCAAATTTTTTAAGAAAATCTGTTACGCATATCTTGTCTTCTAGCAAATCAATTCTTTTGGAATGTGAATCATAGAACTTGTACTATAATTGATGTATTCGTATCTCCTCCAATCAACATTTACATTTGACAACAATTGATCATTATCGATAGGATATTTATTGTGTAATAGCACCAGATTTCCACAATGATGATAATGTTTTCCATTGACACATTTCTTTGAATAAAATACTTCATCGTGATTTCTCTCACATAAAATTTGAGATATGAATTCACGTATTGTGGGCGAAGGTGGTGAATTTGTCCAAAACATTTTACCAAATTCAAGAAACGTGTCATAATATAACTGAAATTGCACATGATAATGGCAACACCATGTATCACGTATAGTAATAGGTTTAACATACCATGGTTTTTGTTGCACAAATGTAGTGATTGATATATTAATTCCACGATGATCTTCCTTGAATTTATTGGACAATTGTACTTGTGTCATGTCCATTATATGTTTTGGTTGGCTTTCATATACATTTCGTGATATTCTTTTGCGTATCACATCTCTTGAATTTGGTGAAACTCGAGCATGTTCCAACCAATATTCTCGTACAATATCTTTAACACCTGCTCCCAATCTATCTTTGTAAGGTTGTCTACAAATAATTGCCCAGCAAGCAAGTTCATTATTTTCATCTATTTGCATTCTGAATTTGCTATGTTTGTATAATGTCTTTCTTGATGTTCCAACTGCTTTTGTTAGTTCTATTGTCAAACGCTTTTGTTTAGTACTAGCTGAAAGAATTGCTATATGAATTGCTTTATGTGCAGCACTGATATCTTTCTTCCTGGATTTTCTAAATTTTTTATTGCATCACCTATATTTTCCATCACATTTTGTTTCAATTTCGACTCTTTTGTCGCTTTGTGAATACGCAATAATGATGTAGCACCTTCTAACTTCTTGGAAACTAATAAACATCTCAAAATTTGTGCTTGCCCTGCTATTGAGTAATCCTTGAGAACTTCATCATAAACTTTTGTAGCACGATATCGTGCAATATGTATTGGTAGTTTTTCTCCATATTTGTCGCAATCAATGTCTTCTAACATTTCATCATCAATGGTAAAAGTACCTATACATCAAGTTAAATTTAATTTAACATATATCCAAAAATATAATTCATTATAAAAAAATGAATTTGGAAAATATATGATATATGTACATACCAGGTCCAATTTCTGGATCTTGAATTTGATCTTCAATATTGACTTCATCGAAATTAGCATGTAAATCACTATTTACATCTTCTACAATGTTCTTTTCAACTTCAATTTGTTCTTCTTGTACTCTATTTTCAATTTCCATCTCTTCAACATTATCATGTAAATCTGTATTTATATCTTCAATAGTTCTCTCTTCCGTTTCGGCAACCCTTTGTTTTTTGGCAATATATCTGAGTTTTTGTTTCTCTCTATTACCACCATCATCACATTTACGATCACCTTTTTTTTGACGTTTTCTCTTATTGCCCATGATTGTTTAATCTATAGATGATAAATTAAAGAATCATTACTTTATAGTAAAAATAAATAAATTAAGATTTAAAAACATTTACGGAATTTATAAAAACATGAACTGAAATTTACTTTACCTTATAAAAATTTTGTAAGAGTCTTTTGAAAAAGATCTCTTTGGAATTAACTTTCCTTTGAAAAAACTCTTTGAACAAAAATCTTCTTTGAAAAAAATCTTCTTGGAAAGAAATAAGAAACTCCTTGACAATAAATTACCTACCCATTGGAAAATAATAAGAACACCTTGTAAATAAATCTTTGTTGTAAAAATCATTGGAAAAAAAACCTCTTTGAAAAAATATCTACGGAAAAAGCCACTAGGAAAAGGTACTTTGAAAAAAAACTTATTTGTAACCATATCTTGGAAAAAATCATTGTAAAGAAATAACTTATTTGCAAAAATACTTTGAGTAAATAACTTTTTGAAAAAATTCATTTCAAAGAAATAAGAAGTGCAAAACTACCTTGGAAAAAAACCCTTTGCAAAATACCTTAGCAATACAACTATTTGAAAAAACCTCTTTCAAATAAATAAGAAGTGCAAAACTACTTTGGAAAAAAACCCTTTGCAAAATACCTTAGCAAAACAACTATTTGAAAAAACCTCTTTCAAATAAATAAGAAGTGCAAAACTACTTTGGAAAAAAATCATTTGTAAATTATCTTACCAAAACAACTCTTTGAAAAAATCCATTTCAAAGAAATAAGAAGGAAAAATACATTTTTTTTGCAAAAATACTTTGGAATACACACTTTTTAAATACAATCCTTGCAAAGAACCTCCTTGCAAACATGTCTAAGAAAAGAAATATTTTGAAAAAACTCCTTGCAAATATGCCTTAGAAAAAAAACACCTTCAATGTGCCTTTTGGAAAAAAAAAAGAAAAAACATACTTTGTAAAAACCTCATTTTGCAAAGAATGTATTCTTTGCAAATATGCAATAAGAAAATAAATATTTTGAAAAAACTCCTTGCAAATATGCCTTGGAAAAAAAACATCTTCAATGTGCTTTTTGGAAAAAAAAGAAGAAACATACCTTGTAAAAACCTCATTTTGCAAAAAATGTCTCCTTCTTTCAAAATTAGTTTGACAAAAAATATGCGAAGTTAAAACATGCAAAAATAATGAATTAATTTTAGGTTTATTTATATGAGTATAGAAAACATAATTATTTTTTTTTTTCGGCTGACGAGTTTTTTTTCCGTTTCATTATTCGGTCGAATAACCTTCACTGTAATTGACGGCATCCGTTATGGAAAAATGTTATTCGGCCGAATATTCTCTGAAACATGAAAAATTCATATTTCTGCATAATTTTCAGGTTTCTCCATTTTCGGAAGGGAAAAACCACCTCTTACACAACAAAACGAATGTCGGACTTGATACCAGTAGGTTCATCATTGAATCTACTTTACGTGGGTATAAATTTTGGTGTATATAGATAAGAACTGATATTTTTTAAGTTTTATTTTCGTAACATGTGTCGAGTTGAGATTCAACTCTTTAAAAAAATGGCGAAAAGAAAAATCCATAACTTTAAACATACAGCACCAAAAAAATTGAAAAAAATGTGGGACTCTTAATTGGCATGTCTACTTCAAAATGGTGTTTGTAGATTTTTTACTTTTATAGCGAATTGAGAGAAAAGTGGCACAACAAAAAAGATGTTGAAAATCGACTGAGTTTTCCCATTGATCGACTTTAAAACAATATAATAATTAGTATATAGATCCATTAGTTACAAACTTATAGTCAGGCACTAGTACATTGTGTGTAGATTGTCGTAGCATTCTCTGTTTTTGCAAAAAACAAGTCTAATAACGATTTTAGTGGTGCAACAAATCATAACTATTTTGTAGTCTTTTCATTTTATAAGAACACACTGTCAAACATTTGTGAAATCAA
The DNA here is from genome assembly GCA_027924585.1 of Larix kaempferi. Taxonomy (NCBI): domain Eukaryota; kingdom Viridiplantae; phylum Streptophyta; class Pinopsida; order Pinales; family Pinaceae; genus Larix; species Larix kaempferi. Next base: position 272,560 of record BSBM01001097.1, on the reverse strand, counting down.
CATATCAAATCTTAATAAAAAAAATTGAAAAAATTATGAATAGAAAACTAACATAATTCTATAAAAGTTTTCTTTTTACTGCAAAGTGAAATTTTAAACAAAAATATCACTTTTGTTTGCCCGAAGTTGAAAAACATGAAAAAACCAGAATTATTTTCTCACGAGACCCCCCAAAATAGACACCCATCTTCATTTTTTCACCCATGGATAACATTATTCTATCTCCACTCAAATCCAGTTACATCAATTAAAAGTTATTAATTGGGGATTCAAGTCAATCCATTATGATGGGCAATGTCTCAATTTGAATTAAACAAGTGGCCTATAAGAACCAACTGACCTAGACAAGTAGGTAGTGTAGGTAAGATCTTCAAAGAGTGGTACATAAGGAAGCTTGGGTATCGATCTCTCCTTGTCAACATTGTTAATTTTCTAAAACCAATAAATTGATATAATAGTGCCAATCAGGTATAGAAATAACCATGTTTGAGCATTTCTTTCACCAATACTAGAAAATGATAATAATTTTAAATGCAATCTATTATTAAGAGATAGATGTAACACATTTTTCATGGATTTTAGTCGAACTTTGTTTGTCCCCATTCTCTTTGATTATTAATGATTTAATGTTACTACAAATAAACTATCAATTAAGATATTACTTTTCAAGATTATGTGTGTATTCAAAGTCAATCTTTCATTATTCCATGTATGATGAATAATCCAAGAATCTATTTTCTCAATTAGAATTTTTTTATTACTTCTAGTAAAACTTTACTCAGTAATTTATACTATTACTTTAGTAATAGTATTCAATATTTCAAAAGAAAATATTTTCTCAATTAGAACTACATGGGTAGTCCATAAATCATGATCATCTATGAATATCCCTAATTTGTTAAATGTTAAGAATGTTGAGACAATTAGATATATTTTAGAGAAATACTGCAATTAAATTGCACATACCATATTAAAATCATGCTATACTACAAGAGGTTCTCTATCTAATAAATTTGAGGCAACCAAAGATTTTGAATCCATTCATTAGCGTGGATAATCCACTTAATAGTCGTTATCAAGCAATTCTAAGATTTTTTTGGAAGAAATTCATCATATTTTTTTACATGTAGTTTTATTTCAAAATTTATATATCACATTTATACATTCATATTATTGTATAAATAAGTAAAATCCATTAAAATAACTTTGTGCCTCGTTGGCTTATATTTGATGAATCCATGTATGTCACATCTTTAATGAATTTGAATTGTGCATTTAACACTCATTATCAATTAATGTCTTTTTCAGAAATGCAACTTTATTTACAACATTTTTTTTTTCAAATTTACATATCACATTTATACATTCATGATAATTCATTTTATAGGCAATTTAAAGTCATTAATTGACTTTGTTTCTTGTTGGTTTATAGTTTGATAATACTGCAATTACAAATATTCATTGATTTAAGTGTGCAAATTTTTGAAAAAGTTATTGTTTGGAAAATCAAATATTGTATACTTCAAAAAGTTCTACTCATTCACCTATCACCCAATTCTCATTAATTTAGCATGGATAATCCACTTAGCATTTATTATCAAGTAAGTTATGCAAAGTAAGTAATTAGGTAAATTATCCAAATTTCACCTTTGACATGTTTTATCTGAATGACATGAGATTCCTTGATTGACTATAATATGCAGAATTGTAGTAAAATTTCCCCTTGAAAAAGGAAATAAAAAATCAATAAATAACTACGTAATTGGATGTCTCATATGAGATTAATTTAATTACACATAATTAATTTAACAATGCAATTTGAAAAAAAAATAGTGCATTTCAACAAAGTCACAAAATGAATGCAAAAGCAATTATAAAAAATACAAAAAATGTATATTTATATAACTATCAATTCCCATATATTTCAAAAGAATATAAAATCATACAAATTGATTAATTGGTAGATATGTCCATTTTGTATAAATTGAAATGATCTTGTGAATAAATTTCTCAAAAAATATCTTCATCCGCTACATTGAAGTGGATGTTTTATTAAGCATTCCAATGTATTTGCATTTCTATATAAATAATTCATGATGTCATACATAAAATGTCAAAAAATCTAAGAAATACAATATAGTTTTGTTTTAAAATTACTCATCACATTTATACATTCATATTAATGCATATTATAGGCAATTTGAAGTTATTAATTGGTTGTGTGACTTGTTGCCTTATAATATGATATTATTGCAACTTTACCAATATTAATTGCTTTAAGTGTGCAAATGTATTAAATGTTATGGATTGGGAAATGAAATATCTTATAGTTCGAAATGTTCAACTCATTCACCTATGACTAAATTTCCATTAATTTGGCATGAATAGTACAGTTAGATTTTATTATCATGTGAATTATTCAAATCTCAAGTCTTGTGTCATGTTTGTACCAAATGACATGATATTTGTTGATTCACTAGAATATCTATAGCGGAAGCAAAATTTCCTCTTAAAAAAAGTAAATTAAAATCAATTGATCAATTGATAGTTATGTCCATGTTTTATAAATTGAAATTTACTTGTGAATAAATTTCTCAAAAAATATCTCCATCTGCTACATTGAAGTGGATGTTTGATTGAGCGTTACAATTTATATACATTTCTCTGTAAACAATTTATGATGTCATACATAAAATGACCAACAATCTAAGAAATACAACATAGTTTTGTTTTAAAATTACATATCACATTATACATTCATATTAATGCATAAAATAGGCAATTTGAAGTGTATGCCTTGTAGCCTTATATAATACGATATTATTGTAATTTTACAAATATTAATTCATTTAAGTGTGCAAATGTATTAAATATTATATTGGGAAATCAAATATCTTATAGTTCAAAATGTTCATCTCATTCACCTATGACTAAATTCCCACTAATTTAGCTTGAATAGTAGAGTTAGCTTTTATTATCATGTAAATTATTCAAATCTCACTTGTGTCATGTTTGTACCAAATGACATGAGATCTATTGATTCACTAGAATATGAAGAGTGGAAGTAAAATTTCCCCATAAAAAAAGTAAATAAAAATCAATTGATTAATTGATAGCTATGTCCATGTTGTATAAATTGAAATGTACTTGTGAATAAATTTCTCAAAAAAAATCTCATAAGCTACATTGAAGTGGATTTTGTATTGAGCATTCCAATGTATTTGCATTTCTCTATAAATAATTCTTGATGTCATACATAAATTGACAAACAACCTAAGAAATACAATATATTTTTGTTTTAAAATTACATATCACATTTATACATTCATATTAATGCATATTATAGGCAATTTGAAGTTATTAATTGACTATGTGCCTTGTTTCCTTATAATATGATAGTATTGCAATTTTACAAATATCAATTGATTTTAGTGTGCAAATGTATTAAATGTTATGGATTGAGAAATCAAATATCTTATAGTTTAGAATGTTCAACTCATTCACATATGACTAAATTCCCATTAATTTAGCATGAATAGTACCGTTAGCTTTTATTATCATGTAAATTATTCAAATCTCACTTATGTAATGTTTTTACCAAATGACATGAGATTTGTTGATTCACTAGAATATCAAGAATGAAAGTAAAATTTCACCTTAAAAAAGTAAATAGAGATCAATAAATAACTATGTGCATCGATGGCTTATATAAGATTATTTTAATTGCAAATAATCCATTGAACAACACAATTTTGAAAACAAAAGTATACACTAGAAAAACAATTGTTTTGTTGCAACAAAGTCAATGCAAAAGAAATTATAAATAGTAATGCAAATGTATATTAATGTGCTATATTTCAAAAAAATATAAAGTTGTACAAATTGATTGTAATGCCCACCTCAGTACCTTAACTATTTAGAATAATGAGGTACTAGTTTTTGTAGTGCCCCTAGACTACTATAGACATTGAGGGCACCTGCTGAGTCACCGACTATTTGAAACATTAATAAATTAATACTTTGATTTTATTTTGAGTATATTTATGATTACGATTGATTGTAAATCAATCGAATAATGATTTATGTTTGTGAGAAATGTGTGTAGCGATAGGTGAAACGGTTCACCGAAAGACACACAAAGGAACATGAAGGGTCGTAGAGTACGGGTAAATCACACACAGGGGGAGCGACGACGATGTCGACTTCCGATAAGAATACCACGCATGAGCAGATAAGCATTGATCCGCTTGCTCAAGAGGAATGCGTGAGGGCGTACGAGGTGGGCCACGACGGAGCTGGTCACGTACGAGTTGAGGGGCACGCAGTGAGAACGGACTCACTCCTCAGTGCCATTAGTCCCTAGATAGCATGTAGACGAAGGATGGATGGTAACGATTCCTAAAATCCCTACAAGAGTTCCCGCAAGTCAAAACGGAAAGACGGTGGCAGAAGGGCCCAACGATGCGGTACCCTGTCAAGAACGGAAAGAATGGACGCAAGCACCCAACGATGCGGTACCATGCCAAGGAATGGAAACCATGGATGAGTGGGCCCGACGGAGTGGTGCCATGTCAGGGAATTAAAAATTAAGGAACCAGGAGCCCAACGGCATGGCACCGTGATCCTAGTGAGTTTGATTGTTAAATTAAACTGCATAAAAACTTAGGAGAATAACTCTAGATTATTACTTGGCAAATGCATAAAAATAGTTTAGACATTTGCACATGAATAGTTATTTTGTTGAGCATTTAAAATAATAGAAATCATTATTTAGGAGCAAAATAGAATCCTAAGATTAGACACCTAGTCAACTAAAATCTAGGAGTGGATTAAAATATCTGGGGGACAAACTAGAGCAAACTTAGGGGTGTAGGTGCACTTCCCAAAGAAACTGACACTTGGATGGGTGAGTGTTTTAATTAAATAATTAATTAAAATTATTTAATTATGCATGAAGCGACATGTGTCGCATGAGATTTTCCTTTATAAGGAAGGCTTAGGGAATGGGTAAAGGGCCCATAATTTGGACGATTGTCGTAATTTTTGAATGCCTCAAAGACTTTCTGCTATCTAAGGGTTTGGCTTAGAAATCCTGGTGGGAAGGGAAGCCCAAGATGAATTTCTGAAATACTTGTGTGAGCTCTACGACCCAAAGCTCGGGGGAGGCCATGCGACTGAAAGCATGAGCCTATGGTTGGGTGGCGAAGCTAACGGTTGCTTCGCCTATGGTTAAACGAGCTTTGCTGGAGGGATCCTACGGAAGACGCAGACAACAATGGACCAGCTGGATCGGGTTGACAGGTTAAGGTTTACATTTTTTTTCTTTTTTTACATTGACCGTATCGATTTTGGAGAAAATGACGACGTGTAGCATCCCGATTCCAGTGCGATTTTCATGGTTGGTTAAATTCTAGTTTGGAGAAAATCGTTATGTGGAAATGTGTTAGTGCTTAACAGAGTTACATAAATGATATATTTATAGTTTTGCTGAATGAAAGGAATTTGTTATGGATGATTTCAAATTTGGTTACAATTAATTAGCCAATAGAGGACTGTTGTGGGGATTGCTACACTATGAAAGATATGATTTAGTTATATTGTCAAATATGAGATATATACTTATATGATGCTAGAAAGGAGGAAATGATTTTTTATTAATTTTGGTTATGTTGAAGCAATGAATGTGGAAAGAAAGAGAACTCACCATGGAAGTACATGAGACTTAACTTCGGGACGAAGTTTTAATAAGAGGGGGTGTATGTAATGCCCGCCTCAGTACCTTAACTATTTAGAATAATGAGGTACTAGTTTTTGTAGTGCCCCTAGACTACTATAGACATTGAGGGCACCTGCTGAGTCACCGACTATTTGAAACATTAATAAATTAATACTTTGATTTTATTTTGAGTATATTTATGATTACGATTGATTGTAAATCAATCGAATAATGATTTATGTTTGTGAGAAATGTGTGTAGCGATAGGTGAAACTGTTCACCGAAAGACACACAAAGGAACATGAAGGGTCGTAGAGTACGGGTAAATCACACACAGGGGGAGCGACGACGATGTCGACTTCTGATAAGAATACCACGCATGAGCAGATAAGCATTGATCCGCTTGCTCAAGAGGAATGCGTGAGGGCGTACGAGGTGGGCCACGACGGAGCTGGTCACGTACGAGTTGAGGGGCGCGCAGTGAGAACGGACTCACTCCTCAACGCCATTAGTCCCTAGATAGCATGTAGACGGAGGATGGATGGTAACGATTCCTAAAATCCCTACAAGAGTTCCCGCAAGTCAAAACGGAAAGACAGTGGCAGAAGGGCCCAACGATGCGGTACCCTGTCAAGAACAGAAAGAATGGACGCAAGGACCCAACGATGCGGTACCATGCCAAGGAATGGAAACCATGGATGAGTGGGCCTGACGGAGTGGTGCCATGTCAGGGAATTAAAAATTAAGGAACCAGGAGCCCAACGGCGTGGCACCGTGATCCTAGTGAGTTTGATTGTTAAATTAAACTGCATAAAAACTTAGGAGAATAACTCTAGATTATTACTTGGCAAATGCATAAAAATAGTTTAGACATTTGCACATGAATCGTTATTTTGTTGAGCATTTAAAATAATAGAAATCATTATTTAGGAGCAAAATAGAATCCTAAGATTAGACACCTAGTCAACTAAAATCTAGGAGTGGATTAAAATATCTGGGGGACAAACTAGAGCAAACTTAGGGGTGTAGGTGCACTTCCCAAAGAAACTGACACTTGGATGGGTGAGTGTTTTAATTAAATAATTAATTAAAATTATTTAATTATGCATGAAGCGACATGTGTCGCATGAGATTTTCCTTTATAAGGAAGGCTTAGGGAATGGGTAAAGGGCCCATAATTTGGACGATTGTCGTAATTTTTGAATGCCTCAAAGACTTGCTGCTATCTAAGGGTTTGGCTTAGAAATCCTGGTGGGAAGGGAAGCCCAAGCTGAATTTCTGAAATACTTGTGTGAGCTCTACGACCCAAAGCTCGGGGGAGGGCATGCGACTGAAAGCATGAGCCTATGGTTGGGTGGCGAAGCTAACGGTTGCTTCGCCTATGGTTAAACGAGCTTTGCTGGAGGGATCCTACGGAAGACGCAGACAACAATGGACCAGCTGGATCGGGTTGACAGGTTAAGGTTTGCTTATTTTTTGTTAAGTTATTCACTCTTTTATTTTATTTTTCCAATAACTATAATGGCTAATTTGTTTGTATGAAGTTTTTAAAGTTTTAGGTTCAGTTCAAGGGGACCCTAAAGGAGGGGTCTTACATTGATTCACCAATAACTATGTCCATGTTGTATTGAAAAATTGAAATGTACTTCTGAACAAATATTTCAAAAAAATAATCTTCATCTGCTACAATGAAGTTGTTTCTCTATTGAACATTCGAATGTATTCATGTTTCTCTTTGATACGATGAAGTGTCTTAAGAAAGGGGAATAAAATTTTTTTAAGCCAAGTATCTTGCTCCTGTCCTGTATACGCCTTTGTCAATATATGGTTTGACCGATATCTGACGAACTGAGAACTAGGATTTGATGTATCTATTAGCAATACATTTGATTCTCCATATTTATCTCCAAACCGGGACCACACATCTCTCAACCTTTTCTCATAAAATTGTATCGTACTCCCTCCTTTGAATTTTCTTTGCAAATGACAATGAGACCTATCCCATGTGAATTGAAATTCCCTGATATCAATGTTTGATTTTTCAAGTACTTGTCGGATGTACTTGTCAGTGACATTCAATGTCCATATTGCAACATCATAAAATTTTGAGCAGTATTTCAATAATTCCAAATGAAAAGGCCTAAAAAAATAGCACATGTCACCAAATTCCCAATCTGGTTTTCTTTGAATTTGACAATTTGTATCATATCTACTATATGATGAGAACAATACTCCTTCCATTTCACAGATCAAAAATGTCTTGCGACTAATATCAATTCTCATTTGCACTGCAACCACATATATAGACATTAACATAACTCCACCTCATTACTTTTAAGAACATCAAAACATTATATTAAAATCATTTTGACAAATCATCTAATTCCCATTTATTATCACTTATTTTTTAATTTGTATACAAAGGAATTTTATGAGTTAAATTAAAATTAAAAAATATAATTATAGTGGCCCCATTATAATGAACTAACCAATGGTATGTTAATATGTACATCAACCTAATAAATTTATTCTATATTTATGGAACAAGTATTCCATGAACACATCATATAACTAACTATTATAAAAAAACAAGGTCAGTTCATTTTACCATTCATAGTTGGGTGTTTGAGAAATCAATGATATGCTTGAAAGTCTTTGCATTGGGAAGGGGACATCACAAACCTTGGAAGACTATTTGTTTTGTATGTCTTAACATGATTCTCATGTGAAATCCCTACATTGTTACAACTTGTAAGAAGGATGTGGTTCATCTAGTAACATAATCGATAGGGGCAACGAAGGAGAGTGAGAAGTAACACAACAAAGTAGGAGTGCGAATATGAAGTCGATGATTGCTCATGAAAAGAAAAAAAATGTTACTTTGAAGTCTTCTTAATATTGGAACTCCATCAAATTCATCACAAATACAAATAATATATTGCTCTAGTTAAACTAGATTGCCAATGAAGAAGTCTAAACAATGGAGAATCGAAATCATTATGTAACTTGCAATCCAAAAACCTTTGTGAGGAAACACATGGAAAGATTATGCAAATTTGAAATTGACAAGGATAAGAAACCTGTAATGATAACTCATAATCAGATGCAATTTTTACATTTATTAGAAAATCTGACTTGTAGAAATGGTTTTATCTTAGCCACCTTGAACTATAATGTGATTTGACTGGGGAAAAAAAAATTACCCCATCCATATGAGCCACAAGAAGAAATATCAGACTAAACATAAAAAAAAATGATGTAATGTGCTCCATATCTTATTAGAGACTGTAGTAGTTTAATAGTAGCAACCACAAGATATTTTTCAAAGAATATTCTAGATATGATAAAAATGAGCTGGCTAATCCAACTACCACACAACAATATGTACTGAAAAAATATATCCTTCCGCAATGACAGTTGTTGTATTATCAGTGGCCTTATGATATATCATGCTCATTGTCTTCATTAATGCCTTTGTTCTTATATTTCCCTATAATACAAATTCAAAATTTGTTATAAAAAGTGACAATTAAATAAATTTTAAAATATAACAAGATGAAAATGAAACAAATTATGCACCTGGTATGCTATATCCTTCTCCTTCTATTTCCATGTCTAGACGTTTTTCAACATTGTCCAAAATATATTGATTGTTGCATTGTTTCCCACAACCTTCATTTTCTATTTTACAATCTCCATCAATAGTCAAATTAGTAAAAAACTTGCCAATTAAGAAAGCTAAACAACATAAAATAGAAACATAAGTTCAACAAAGCACGTTGATGGATCTTGGGTTTGATTATTGAATAGATAAGAAAATAAGAAGAGAAACAACCAATAAATTTATGTACTTGGTATGCTATCTCCTTCTCCTTCTATTTCCATCTCCAGACTTTTTTCAACATTGAATAAAATATTTTGATTCTTGCATTGTTTCCCACAATCATCATTTTCTATTTTACATTCTCCATCAATAGTCAAATTAGTAAAAATACTTATCAATTAAGAAATCCAATCAACATAAAATAAAAATAGAAACAACAAAAGAAGTTGATGGATGTTGGGTTTGATAATTGAACAGATAAGAAAATAACAAGAGAAACAACCAAGAAATTTATGTACCTAGTAGGATATATTCGTCTCCTTTTATTTATATTTCCAAAATTTTCTCAACATTGTCCACACTATGTTGATTATTGCTTTGTTGCCCACAATCATCATTTTTTGTTTTACAACATCCATCAGTAGTCAATGTAGTAAAAAGATTTACAATTAAGAAATCTAAACAACATAAAATCAAGATATAAACAACAAAGGAAGTGTATTACCTGAATTTTCCATAAAGTTGATGGATCTTGTGTTTGTCAGCTGAAAAGAGTTGTGAGTATCCCACATGTTTGTCCTTTGTGACTCTGTTTGTACAATGCATGCAATTCTCCTTTTATATGTAGAACAAGCCTTGATCAAATTGGTCCCCCCATAAAGAGAAATAATCACTTTTGCATCACTACATTGTTAATGCTTTTCTAATAAATCCATCTAGAAATCAAAATCTCTCTCACTTTCATTAATTGTGTCTTCAAAATTGTGAGTGTATTTTGAAGCCTCAAATTTCTTTAAGTCTGAAGTATAGAAATGTATAGTCAAGACATTATCATGACTATAATAACTATTTTGTTTTTGATATTCATAAAGGCCAATAGTCACATTGTAGTTGAACCTGGACTTCTTTATTGCAATTTCCAAAGCCTGCTGCACATCATTAAATGACCAAAGTTCTGCAAAGGGAACCATAGTAAAGTCATCCAACTCATTATTTTTGATCAAAAAATGAGAAAATTCTAGATAATAACCCTTGTTGAATGCTTCTTTTTTCAAATCCAACGTATCCAAAACAACAAGGTCAATACATAGAGTTGGCTGCAACTGATGAGGAAAAGAGTGCAAAAGTGTTGACAGAAGACCTAGTCCCCCAAAAAGGAAACCGAATTCAAAATTGTTGTCAACTTGTTGTATGCTTGTTGATCCATTTATTATTTTGTCAAGGACACCACATGTTTGCTGAGAAAGGGACTCTATTTTTGTATTTCGTGTTCCTTTCACAAAAGTTGATCCTGCAAAAGTTGGAAAAAATGATATCATCAATTTCATAATGCTTGATGATAGTGAATGTTGTAAGAGTCTTATCATTCAATTTCTCATCGTGATCTTGACAATATTCAACCATTGCATCTAAGACTGTTCTATTGGTTTTCAATTTAGAACAATAGTCTTTTAATTTTATTGCATTGGTTGGATGGTTCATTGGAATAGAAAACCAAATAGTTCCATCCAATAGCTTATCTGCCACAACAGTAATCTCTTCAATAGTTAGTCCTTGAAGGGGGCGAAAAGTAGCAGCTGTCAAACTCTGTAAGGTATTTGTCTTGTACTTTTCAAAATCTAGTTGACTGGGAGAACACTTCAATGTGCCAAGTTGGTAACAATTAAAAAACATTGTCCCATTTATCCCAAATAGCTTGATCAAGATACAATATAATTTTTTTATCAGCGAAATTTGAAATTGCACAATCGAAGAATGAGCACAACATTTCATCATCAACCTGTAAAAAAGTAAATATAAACTAATAAGAATTCAATGTAGATATAAATAAGTCAATATATACTAATAGGATTTCACTATGAATATGAAACTAATAAACCATGAGGTGCAAAGATGATTAAAAGTACATACCTTGTCTTCTGCTGTCTTTGAATTTTCAATCCTCCTTCTCTTTAATTTGTCATTTGCAATTAAAAAATTTCTTGCAGAGCGCACAGAATCAATGAATGGAGTTTTGAAGAACACCTTATTTGCAGAATTTAATTGACGACAAATGTGAATCACAACACTTGGTTCAACTGAAGGATCCAAGAATCGATCACTACATTCTTTATACTTTTTCTTTGCCTCCATAGAAACACTATATTTAGGATTTGTTAGAATCTCTTTGGCTGAATGAATGGTGTGTTGGCCATCAACTATCCAAAAGTTGATGTTCTTGGCATTTATATCTATCTCGTTCAAAATTTTGACAGGGTTCACTAGTGGATCAGACTTGTTGATATCAAATGGAATCAGAAGAGCATCAGGCAATGTTGTTTGAAATTTCTCTAGGAATGATTTCACTAATAGTTGAACATTGCAATCATCCCGTGATCTCAACTTAAAAACTTTGGGGGCTTCTTTACATCTTTCAACATCAACATTTCTTCTAAAAGTTGTTGAAAATAAATAACATTCCTTAAAGGCCTCGTGAATTTCATCACATTGATCTGCTAGCTTTACCATCTGAGATTCAACTTTACAAGCCTTCTGAAATTCTGCAGTAGGGATGAATTCATTACCTACAATGGTCACTTCCAGGTCTTTTAGATATACCCTTCTCAAATCAATTAAATGTGCATCAAGTTTATCATCTGGTATTTTAGTAGGTCATTTTCCTCTTTGATGCAAATAAATAAGGACAGATGATGTTTTGATGCATTTGAGATTGCGATATTTTAGAACGTTAGTGATACGTTCTAAAAGATCTATAGAATTGGTTAACCCATATTTATCGAAGCTCTCAAAACTATCCAACTTAAACATTGAGTCTTTTATTGTATATGAGGCATCCTTACTTGAAGCTTCTACCAAATCTGGTCTAAATTTGTTGTACTCCACCTGGCAAGAAATTAATTTGACTTCATTTTCTTTTACAACCTCCACTTGAAATATAATAACACTATCACCATCAACATAACAGCTAACAATTATTCCCAATATATCTGGATTTTCTCCATCTGTGGATCCAAATAGATACATATCTGGGTACATATTTGAAGGAGTATCTATTTGAATATATCAGTCTCTCACAAACTCAAATTTATTGGGAGTATTAAACTGTCTGATCATTTCAAAAACTGAAGTGGTAATAGATGTTGAAATTGCAATCTGGGGAGAACTCCTTCTTTGTTTTTTTGTTGATGAACCTATCATTTTGTTTCCTTTTGAACCGATAGATTCTGATAAAAAAGAAGAAGTTATTATTAGCATAAATCGAAAAGAAATAATTTTTACAAATTCTATCATATATTTTGCATAAGGACCATCTTATATAAAAATTTATAAAGGAGAATAGATAACGAATAAAACTACCATACCAAATGGAGGCATTGTTTGTGTATCAATTTCTTTTCTTTTTTTGCCAATTGATTTAGTTTGAATTTGAACTGCACTAGGCTCTATCGTATCTGGAAATAATAGTAGAAAACTTTGTTTATAATTTCAATTCGATATAAAAACATGAAATAACAAACATTATTTATCTACCTGAGAATACATAACAAGGAATTTAATGTCGTATGCAAGCTTGCAACCCAAAATCATGATATATCAAACTTCATTTAGTCTCAAATTTCATACTAAAATATCCTATAGCTATTAGTAAATGACTATAAACTAGATTAAAATGCATACCCGTACCACGATACATGAATTGTGTTGTATTTTCATTACCTTTTTTCTTTGATACTTTCTTTGCAACCCCACTTGCATCATTCTTCTTGGCATCTAAAATCAATTGTAGAAACATATTTAAATCACTTTTGATGGACAAAAAACACATCGATTATAAAATATTTACAAATCCTCTTCTAACACATCATTTCATAAATATAATCAAGATGAAGAAAGTTCTAACCATGGGCAATCTTAGTACAAGAAATTTGATTGTGTAATCATTTATAACGAAATATAAACCAAGTTTGAAACAACCATACCATGTAAAGATGTTTTTCATGGTGTTTTTTTTTAAGTTTCCTTTTTCTGGGATGACTCCTTTGAAATCTCACTTGCTTGGCATTCCATCATTTCTGAAATAAATAGTTAAAAACTATTACCAAATTTTCAAATTATGGAAGTAAAAATTAGATTTCTAGCTTTGTTTTATATTTGAATAAAAAAATTATTTCTCCAAACAAAAGCTCAGAAAGACATCACTAATAACAACATTCCACTAGCAACAAATTGACTTTTGCTAGCTTTCATTAGCCCTAAGCACAAGGCCATTTCTAATAAAAACATTGCATAAATTGGAATATCTTGCATGTGCTAGATATCCTTCCAATACAAGCACAAGCAGAAGCACAAGCGCAAGGGCATTTACAACAAAAAAATTGGATGTTGAATGAAAGCTAACACGTGTTATGTTTCCTACCAATACAAGAGCATTGCAATCGAAAAAATTGCACAATGAAGGAAATCTAACACATGTTATATTTCTCTATAGCACAAGTACAAGGGCATTTTTCACAAGAACATGGCATGGTGAATTAAGTCTAACACGTGTTAGCTTTCCTACTCGTACAACCACATTGCACCATGAAGAAAATGTAATGAATGTTAGTTGTCCTTATAGAAAAAGCATAAGGGAATGGCATAGTGCATGTTAGATGTGCTTCCAGCACAAGCACAAGGGAATTTAGAACAACAAAATTGCATGGTGAATGAAATATAACACATGTTAGGTTTCATACCAGTACAAGAACATTGCAATCAAATACATTGGACCATGAAGGAAATCTAACATGTGTTAGCTTTCCATCTAGCACAAGCAACACGACATTTTTCGCAAGAACTTTGCATGGTCAATGAAAGCTAACATGTGTTATCTTTCCTCCCTGTACACCACATTACATCATGGAGACAATCTAATGATTGTTAGCTTTCCTTGTACCAAAAGCATAAGGTCATTTCATAGTGCATGTTAGATGTGCTTCCAGCACAAGGACAAGGGCATTTAGAACAACAAAATTGTTTGGTGAATGAAAGCTAACATGTGTTAGGTTTCCTACCAGTACAAGAACATTGAAATCAAATACATAGCACCATGAAGGAAATCTAACACGTGTTAGATTTCCCTCAAGTAGAAGTAGAAGGGATTTTTTCACAAGAAAATTGCATGGTGAATGAAAGCTAACATGTGTTAGCTTTCATACCGGTTCAACCACATTGCACCATGAATAAAATCTGATGAATGTTTGCTTTCCTGAAAGCAAAAGCATAAGGACAATGCATAGTGCATGTTGGATGTGTTTCTAGCACCAACACAACGACATTTACAACAAAAAAATTGGATGTTGAATGAAAGCTAACACGTGTTATGTTTCCTACCAATACAAGAGCATTGCAATCAGATACATTGCACCATGAAGGAAATCTGACACATGTTATATTTCTCTTTAGCACAAGTACAAGGGCATTTTTCACAAGAACATGGCAAGGTGAATTAAATCTAACATGTGTTAGCTTTCCAACCCGTACAACCACATTGCACCACGAAGAAAATCTAATCAATGTTAGCTATCCTTATAGAAAAAGCATAAGGGAATGGCATAGTGCATGTTAGATGTGCTTCCAGCACAAGCACAAGGGACCATGGAGGAAATCTAACATGTGTTAGCTTTCCCTCTAGCACAGGCACAAGAGCATTTTTCACAAAATTGAATGGGTCCCCCCATTTTAAATCTTTACCAGCGTATTCATTATCAATGAAAATGGGCCTAGCCACCCAGGTAATATTTACATGCATGGCTATTTATTTCTATTTTAGGATTTGAACTTTCATTGGTATAATTTCTACAATATGAGCCATTCAATTTTTCGATGGAGATGTCAAGAATGTGGTGTTATGCTGCTTCACTTATGCATATCCATTGACATCATTTATAAATGATTCACCTTTTGGATTCCATGACTGAAAGAATGGAATCCAAAAGAAGAATGATAGTTCAATTATTTTGTTTTTTTTTAACTATGCATCAACTTAATGGAATTCTGCAGCTTATTCTAGATCACCAAAATGTAGGTATAAGGGAAATGGTAATTGTCTTCATTGAAATTGTGAAACAAATGAACCATCACTTATTTGTAATACCTCTACTAATCAATATCAATATTTTAAGTTTATTTCCAAATAAATTCCTAGTGTTACTCATAAAGTATTTGTCAAACAATCCCCATCAAAACATTAAATAATATTAACTAGTAATTACTTTTCAAAGAGTATGGAGATTTTTTTGAAATATACATAGCTAATACATGTTAAAAAAGTATTCTTAAAATTTTAGCGATCAAACTTTGAGTTTATTGCATTTGGGATGATTATATGTCCAACTTCATGAATAAATTTGTATTTCCTTCACCTATAAAATTCAAGATGATTTATAAACATATTTTAATTTGTTAGGACATACTTTTGGGTAATAGTATATATTTGATATCATGAAATATAGGCACGTGTATGGGATCGCTGATAATTTATCAACATTGTCTGAGAAAGACTATGGTCTATGTTAACAATTGATTTTTGTTCCAAGATCTCTAAGCACCATTTATATTATATCATTTCATTTTATTTACTATTTTTTATTATTGAATTGTTTGCCATGGTATTCAATGATTGACCCCTTCATTCAATTGTGACTCAATATGCCTATTATGAACCTAACTTGACCCTTTCTCTTGATAATTTGTAGTTACTAGTCCATGCATAAACGTGGAATGACGAGCCTCAATTGCCTAATAATTCAACATGAGTTAAAAGGTTGATTTTCCAATTGATTTCGTAATGCCATCTTTCAAACCTTGGTTTGTTAGTAGTTGAATTTTCATTCAAATATATATATATATTTGAATGAAAATTGAATAGAATCCTAACTAGACCTTCCAACCAGTCCTTGATTAATGGAAGTTTGTCCCTTGATTTCCTAACTTTATGAAATTCATTACAAAAGATTACTTTCCCTTGTTCTTTAATGCTTGGCATATTCCAATAATCGAGAAGGGACACAATCCCTGGATTCTCACACACACATGGATAGTTGTCTAGTCTAGAATAGTAATTGATAGTAATTGAAGTGAACAAATTTTATTTTTTTAATATTATGTCGACATTCAACATTAGTTGATGAAGCACATCCAAATATCATGTTTAAACATCCTAAGATCAAATCCATTTACACATTCCACAACTTTAATCAAAGAACCAATATAAACTTTAACGATTTAGCACTTCGCCATGTGTCACATATATTTAATTACTTATTTCTCCATTATTTCGATTTGACGCCATTAATTTTTGAAACACCATTGACTATCATTTAGTAAATGAAATGAATAAACTCGAATCATTCATTGGGATGATGTGTACTTTCTCGTCAGGTCCTTACATTCCACTTGTTAATAAAACCGAGGTATCCTCTCCACCTTAGCTTTACAGCTCCCTGACGTGGCATCAATAAAACACAGGTCTTCTCTCCACATTAGAAAATTCTATCAGTACAACTCCCAGACATGGCATACTCGATGGTGAATGCTATGCATGAAGACATGTCATGACAGTAAAATCTAGACTTCCTAAACGACACCTATCCCTCTCATGCACATATTATTAATGAAGCACTTACACTCTCTGTACCTTGTTAGTTATTACTTGACATGCCAAGCCAAAGGCAGTGAGGACCATACCTCAGTCTCTGTACCTTGTCGGTTATTACCTGACATGCCCTATCTTAATACTTCTCGAAAAACTGACAAGCCAAGGCAGTGAGGACCATACCTTTTGGATGTTTCCTGTGGGATGGTTTTTACAATGCATCCACCCATCAAAATTATGGTTCACTCTCGGTCTAGTTCTATTTTTTTTTCGCTACAATCCTAAGTTTTGGAATCCTGTGTTGCCTATTCTGGTTCTTAATACTTCTTGAAAAACTGACAAGCCAAGGTGGTGAGGACCATACCTTTCGGATGTTTCCTGTGGGATGGTTTTTACAACGCATTCACCCATCAAAATTTTGGTTCACTCTCAGTCTTGTTATGTTTTTTTCTCACTAAAATCCTAAGTTTTGGAATCCTGTGTTGCCTATTCTAGTTTAGTCTATGTCTCGTTCTATTTTTTTCTCACTGAAATCCTGAGTTTTGGAATCCTGTGTTGCCTATTCTTGTTCAGTCTCTGTCTCGTTCTGTTTTTTTCTTGCTGAAATCATAAGTTCTAGAATCCTGTGTCGCCCATTGGGGTCATGGGGAATCTTTGCAGATTTGAACCTGACAATGCAACTGCTGTTGAATCGGATTCTGAAATTCTCAAGGGTTTTGAGAGAGCTGGGTGGATAGAATTCATCAGGAAATTTCGTGGCTATAGTAAAGGAGTCATATTAGCCTTCGCTAAATCGTTTGATGGAGAAAGGGTTGCGGTCGGGGATGTAAAATTCTAGATTGATGAGGACTTCATCGCTGCGGCCACGGGTCTGTCAAATGAGGGTGAGAAATGGGGCAAGCATGCATAGCTCAAGAATGTACCATGGAAGCAGCTATTAGCTAAGCCTGTCGATCCTGAGCAATATACTAAAGGTATGGCTTTGACCTATTTCAAACCTAAATGGAGGAAGATGTTTAAACCTATCTGTTATTTTATCACCTATGACGGTCGATATAGAAACGTTTTGAGGTATCATGTTAGGCTTTTCATGGCCACATTGGGGTTTCAGTTGAACTTACCCCATTTCCTGTTGCTTAGCCTCAAAGCTATGTCATCGTGCTATCATGGAACATATAAGGAATCCGAACATGTTTTATGTCATTTTGGCCTAATTAGAATCCTCGTTGAGTTCCATCTTAAGCAATTGGGCCAAACATGGCTTGACTTCTTAGAAAGAAAAGGGTTCAATAGGGGGATATCAGAATAGTTAGCACCAACCCCAGATGTTGAGTATCCTTCCCCTCCAGATATGGATCAAACTTCTATCCCCGAAACTGAAATATCCTTTCCTATCGATACCACTCTTGGCCACCCTGATCCAACATCTTCTTTCAATGAGGAATCGGTCTCATTGGAGCCAGCGAAAGAAAATCACTTTCACTCAGATTTATGTGTCCAAGGGGATGTTCAGCCACTACACAGTGAAGAGGTTTCACGATGCCAGGATAAATGCTTAAGTGAAAATATAACCAAGATTAAACCCACATTTACTATGCAGTTGACGGATTCAATGCCTCTGTCACCGAATTGCAGTCAATTCATAGGTACAGTTGCTCAAACACATTGTGAATCTCATCTTCATAATGAATCCCTAGATGATATTATTGATTATGTTTTAGAAAGTTTTGGGGTTGTTCGTTTGTTGAATAATTTGAATAAATTAAAAGATTTGGTTCAAACAGATGTTCCTAAGGTTAGCAATGTAAATGCAGTAGCTTATACTGTTCAAAATTATGCTGCAGTTGAACAAAACAACGTTTCTAGCAATATAGTGAAAAATGATTTTGCACAGAGGATGGTAAAAAATGACCAGATTGAAGATCACAAGTCTCTAGGCAAAACAGATGTTCCACCAATAAGAAATCAGTGACCTAGAAAGACTGCTGGCAGGCCTGTAAATAATGTAAAAGCCAAAAGACAATCTCGTCTTCTATCTAGCTATGCTAGGTATAGTAAGGCAAAAGAAAACAAGCAGAGAGGTCAGCCATAAACAATTTCGGTCATTGACATACTAGATCAGGATGAATCAAAACCTGATGCACATCCGCAAAAGAGGGAGAATGAGGTAGTGACAGCCTCTGATAATGTCACTCCAGAATGTGAAAAAAGATTTGAGAAGAGTTCTGATGCAGTTGTAGAAAAAGTTAAAAAACAAAAACAACAGAATTCTCAACCTTCTGGTCCTGGTATAGATGTAACGCTTC
Source organism: Larix kaempferi (assembly GCA_027924585.1). Taxonomy (NCBI): domain Eukaryota; kingdom Viridiplantae; phylum Streptophyta; class Pinopsida; order Pinales; family Pinaceae; genus Larix; species Larix kaempferi. The sequence goes on along the minus strand of BSBM01001097.1, from coordinate 253,079 downwards.
AGAAAATTAACAAAGAATCAAATGTTTCAGACAGTCAACAACAAGCAACGAATATGGATGTGGGTGAAAAGCAAGGTTGTACTGCTAATTGTAGGAATTTGGTAGATTATTATCAGGCTACCATGTATTCAATGGTACAACAAATTATATATCTTAAAGGTAGAATTGGAGATCTCAAAATAAAGAAAAGATTGCTAAATGAACAACACCAGGCCGAGGTGTGTGAGCTTAAGAAGAGGCTCAAAAAATCTTCTGTTAAAGCAGTTATTAATACAACAGGCGTAAATATCTTCGTCAACCCCAGTTCCAGTGATTTTGTGAAGAAATCATAGTATCATTTTGATTTTTGTCCCAGTATATGTAGCTACTTATATATATTTTGTTTGAAGGTAAGTTTTAGTTTGATTTAAATTATTGAGCCTTATTTTAATTATTAATTGGTGTCTAGCTCTATAATAAGAAGCAGCTGCAGAATCGGAAATTCTGCAACCACTTCATGTTATATTAATTTTTTTTTCATATTTTTACTTATTCATATTTTTTCTTTTTCTCTATCTCAGATATGTGGATCGTGGATGTGTATTTTGGTCAAATTGTATTGAGACCATATGCCGAGAACTGATGCAACATGCGTGGCTCAACGAGTAAGACCCCTGGGACTCGGCAGATCTACTGGAGCTATTTTCCTTAAAACCATAAGGGCACAGGAATATAAATTTAACTTAGTTTTGATCCTAATAATTAATTTAGGATAAACCTTGAACAATATTCCTAAATTAATTTCTTGGGGTTTGAACGATGATATACTAGGAAAAGTACTTTGTTTCTATATTGGGATATGGTTTGTTTATATACTGGGATATGAGTATGAGGAAGACGATATCCTTTATCTATTTTCTGAAAACTGTTGTGGACTAATTTCAATAGATATTAACACGAATGTTTAGTGCATTGATGTTTCAAATTTGTTTGGATCTGAATGTCTTATCCTACTGGTAAATTTTGTAATATTAATGTCGTCTATTGTTTTTAATGTTCTTATTTTATAACTGAAGATCGTGACAATGATTCCTCTCCTTCCGTTTCTCTGTTATTCGACTGAATTACTAATCATATATTATATGGGTAATTCAGTGATGCTAGTACTGCTTTCATGATCCGTGTAACCATGACTTATGCCTTACAAGTAAGAATCCTAGTACAAAGAATTTGTAGAATAAAAGCCTTATAATCTCTATACGTGCTGAGTTACATAGATTAAATACTAGTACTTGTGTCATAAAGATGGTAATCCTCTGCTTACATGTCTAAACGAGTACTATCTGTCACTGGTTTACGGTTAGAGTAAACCATATGCTAGTAATTTTTTAGTTGTAATCAATTCTATTTAATGCTACTGTAATTATAATTTTTTATTTAACATAAATGAATATTGTATATAAAAAAAGACCATGGTTTTTAACCAAATCGGCTAAGTACAATAGTTAATCAAATTATTTTTTATCAAATTCAACTTTGCATAGCTGAGAGCCTATTTAGGCCAATAATAAAATGTAATAGGGAGGCTAGTTTTTCCTATCATCACTTTAAAGTCTGATAGATCGTAGAGTTGTGCATGTATGCTGGTGAATAACTTCCAATGTATCCAACCAAGAGTGGGAGTGACTCTCCCTACGCCTTCAAATGAAATTTCTATCTGAAATCGATTAGAATTTTCCTTTTATTCTGCAGAAAGAGTTATAACCAAGAAATTCTACTCAAAACACTCTGATCGCTGCAGGAAGTTTACATCTATGTAGAAAGGACATTCAAGAAAGATGCCACTTTCTCAATCCATGAGTGGGATGAATCCCCCTATGTCTTCAAATGTAAATTCTGACTGAGATCGCTTCAGAATTATCCTATTTATCTGTAGACAGAGATATAACATTCAAATGCTCAAATTCTACTTTAGATAATGGGAGAGAACTAAATTAAATCTGGAAGGGTTTGTTAAGCCTTCTGCCTTCTGGATTTGCAAATATAAAGGCCAAAAGTCAGTGCCAGGATTCCTTTTACTCTACTGCTAAACTACTGTAATTATACTAGTAATTAGAGATAACTCAGATTAACTAGCCTCAATGTATTTTATAAATCATGCCTCTTACTAAGGACATATATATCCTTTATCTGTTTTCTGAAAACTGTTGTGGACTAATTTCAATAGATATTAACACGAATGTTTAGTGCATTGATGCTTCAAATTTGTTTGGATCTGAATGTCTTATCTTACTAGTAAATTTTGTAATATTAATGCCATTTAGAAAAAATGGAAAAAAATCTAAAACTAACTTTAATCTAAGAAAGAACCTTCGAAAATGCTTCTATAAGTGCAACCAGTCAACTTTCTGTGAGATATGAAGAAAGTACCTGTATCTTACTAATAATTTTGTAATATTAATGTCGTCAAGAAAAAATGGAAAAAAATCTAAAACTAACTTTAATCTGAGAAAGAACCTTAGAAAATGCTTCTATAAGTGTAACCAGTCAACTTTCTGTGAGATATGAAGAAAGTACCTGTGTTCATTGCTGAATGGATTCGAAACCTTAATGCGTGCTCTTTGGAGTCTTTGACTAACCAAACACACATAGCCTATTTCGGCAGATGAAAAATTCCTAGATCAACTCAAGAAGTCCTGGAAGCCGAAAAAAAGCCCAAATTAAAACCTCACTCTGCTATTCTCGCATGTGTGCTGTCTGGAGACTGACTAACCAAACACACACACAGCTTGTTCCGGCAAACGAAAAATGCAAACATCAACTTCCTGCAATGAGTGCTCTTTGGATATTGTTTGGGCCTAGATAAACACCTGGAGTTGCATGCTCTTTGGACCAAACGAAAACCATTTTCCCACTTGATCTAGCAATGGAAAATCCATATCAATGTTTGAAATTGGCAACAAGGATCCCCATATTAGTGTTTGCTAGTGTTTGAAATTGGCAACAAGGATTTTTGGTCTTTTTCTTTTTTGAAAAAACATTCCTTCATTTCTGTATTTGTTTTGTTATCAATTAATTCCTTTATAATTGATTAATTGATTCATTTATAGTCTAACAATATAAACTTTTATGTTTTTTTTTTTTATTTCCTTTTGTTTTTTTTTTAATTCCTTATAACTTCTTTTTTCTTTCCTTTTGTTTTTTTTTTCTTTCCTTTTGTTTTTTTTAATTCCTTTAATTGATTGATTGATTATAACTTTTGTTTTTTTTTATTTCCTTTTGTTTTTTTTTAATTCCTTTTATTTATTTTTAATTCCTTTAATTGATTAATTGATTCATTTATAGTCTAACAATATAAATTTCACATTAAACGTACTACGTTTAAATTATTTAAATATTCCAACAATATTATACCCTAGATGTAACTAGGTTTAAATGGTTTAAATGTTCCAACAATATTATAGCATAGATGTTGGAATACATCATTTAAATTTCTAACAAACTAGCCTAGCTCTTGGAATACATCGTGGAATTTTCTAACAAATATAGCATAGATAAAATATACTTTGAGGAATGTCCAAGAAGGATGGAATATTTAATAACTTTGTGATTTAAAATATTGTTTGTAGAGAAAGGAATAATGAATATTTCACCGCACCTAATCAAAGTGTAAACTTCACATGATGGGGGAGCCAATGGAGTAAAGGGAGGGGTAATGAATTCAGAAGTGAAAATATGAATTAAGGTTGAAATTTATGGAGATAAGTGATCCCTAAAATCCAATTAGGTGACTTGAGAATGAGGGGAGAAGTCAAATTAGATGATGGTAGTGTAAATTATGAAGAAAGTATAAGAACCATAGAGAATACCATGGTGAGTTTCCAAGAAGAGGGAGGTATAAGGAGTGGTTGAGGGATTCCATATGAGGGAGGTATAGGGAAAATGATAGACTCAAGTGGGGCATGTCTAGTCACAATGGAAAGAATTTTGGCATGTCTGGTCATACTAGGTACCTTGCAAAATGCCTAAGTTTGTTCTTTTGGATAAGGATACATATCCATGTGTAAGAACTTTTAGTCTCTTTCCCCCTATTGGTTTTTCTACATTCTAGCAAGTGTATAATGCAAGCTATTGGAATGACAACAAGCCCTATGATTGCAGGTAATTTGCTGAAAGACACCAATGACATGGTCTTTTAGTTCATGTAGAAGAGGTTTTGATTTCCATTCCCAACCTTGGTGTTCTATTTATGTAGCAAGTCTATTATGAAATCTATCAGTGAACGGGGCTACAACCTTATATAATAATTCCTCTCACCCAACATAGGATATCTCGATAACCTTAAGTGTTAGATATCAACATACACATGTAGGTTGCAAGGGTTTCATAGAATCACCTTTAGGATTGACACAAGTTTAAAATCAATTGGAGACCTTAACCAACCTCATGTAGGAGATGTCCAAAGAAAAGAAAAAACAAAGAAGACATGCGGAGCACTCGATGTCTATTAGAGGGTCACTACAATATTGAATTCCTTTTTTTGAACAATTATGTCATGATGGCCACATCAAACACCTTCCCGATGGGAAGAAAACCATACTAGTGCAAAATCTATAAGTCATAGGGACATTATCCCAATAGGCATCCCATGCGACAAAAATATCAGACATCTAGGAATACAATATTCCTTGTACCGAAGAAGTATATGAAAGAATACATGATGGATGCATATATGGTGCAAGCATCTAAGACAAGCACAATGGGGGGTGGAAGGTGGATACAGAGGACAAAAATGTTATAGTGGATTAAACAATCAAGGACACAGTGGAGACCCTACTTAATTTATCTTATCTTATGTTTACCTTATATAATAATTCCTCTCACCCAACATAGGATATATTGATAACCTTAAGTGTTAGATATCAACATACACATGTAGGTTGCTAAGGGTTTCATAGAATCACCTTTAGGATTGACACAAGTTTAAAATCAATTGGACACCTTAACGAACCGACTAGATAGGAGATGTACAAGGAAAAGAAATAACAAAGAAAACATGCGGAGCACTTGATAGGAGATGTCCAAGGAAAAGAAATAACAAAGAAAACATGCGGAGCACTCGATGTCTGATAGAGGGTCACTACAATATTGAATTCCTAGTTTTGAACAATTATGTCATGATGGCCACATAGAGGGTCACTAAAACATGATGGATGCATACATGGTGCAAGCATCTAGGACAAGCACAATGGGGGGTGGAAGGTGGATACGAAGGAAAAAAATGTTATAGTGGATTAAACAGTCAAGGACATAGTGGAATTTCACTAGGGAACATCAAGAGGAATTTCACTAAACCTCAATCCATTTGCATACATTGTCATATTATAGAACACAAGATTACATATTGCCTATTGTTGATATAGAAATAGAGATAAATGAATATGATCACTACAAATACTTGAAACAAGGAGTATAGAACTATCTAAGATTCGAACATCATTGTCACCTATCTATATAAGATTGGTAAATAGATATAAAACTATGCAATCAGAAGAGTGAAGGATGTTGAAGTAGACATCAATGGGGTAATGAAAAAACAATGCAACACTCCCAAGTTCGATGAAAACAATGCAACCCTCCATCTCAAGTAGGATTTGAGACGGTTAATTTAAGAGTGGTTTCCCCATTGGATCTTGCAAAACAATGCAACCCTCTCAAGTACGATGAAAATAAAACCTTTCATTGATCAATTAGAGGATTTTATACAAGGAGAAGTAAGGGTTTAGGCATTGGATGTAACCTTAAGAGGAACCTATGAGTAATGGTTGGTCACTCATAGAGATAGCATAGCCAAATGGGAAGGTTTATTTGTTTATGGTGTGTACGAGTCTAAAGGTAGAATAATATTAGATGCAAATATCGATATTGTAGTGCAAATAAGAAATCAAATTATGACACATATCTAGACAAAATTGATTATGGGATGCATATGACACTGATATGGACACATTATGATGCAATTGTGGATGCACTAAGACATAAAAGTAAAGGGGACACAAATGGGATGAGATCTAGAAACATTAATGGAACACAACATAATATTAGAAACATAATATATGAAAAAACAAAAAAAATACCAAATTATGTAAATTTACCTTCCAAAAAAAACCAAGTTATCTCAATTTAATTTCCAAAACAAATACCAAATTATCCAAATTTACTTTAAAACAAAAAACAAAAAACAAATTATCTAAATTTATCTAGTAATATTGTTTTTGGAAAAAGCCAAAAAATACAAAATCAACTAAATTTGCCGCTCAAAAAAATATGGGCTACCTTTGCGCTACCACATTCAGCGGTTAACTTATTAAGTTATTGCCAAACTGAAGCATTGGTCCGACCTGTTTTTGAGCTACCAGATCCTTTTTTTTCGCTCTGCATGTTTCCTTTGTCCTCTGGCTCATCATAGGATATGCTCCTGGGTGTGGGTGTGGCTTATTTTGGTTACACTGTCCAAAGAGCACGCGTGCAAGCAGAAGATAAGCTACAGGTCGACTGAATCGCTGGTGGAGGTGTAGGTTTTGGGGGCACAGTCGAGGCTAGTACCGAATCTGCAAACTTGTTGAGACAATCTCTCTTAAAGGTATGGTTGGAAAACACTCTTCCACTATGTTGTGCATCCATTGTATTTAATCAAACTATAAAATATTTGTGAATGGTGCAATATGTTCAACATTTTTGTTTAGTTATGATACCATCATAGCAATATTATACAGTAAGTAATGGAGTTTACTCATTAGTGATTTATATAAACAGAGTAGGCTATAGTGCTTACTAACTTCTATCATCACCTAGCTTCTATCATCATTGAATTACTTGAAAGAAGTAGGTTCTAGAGAGTCACTTTTATCTCAGAGAGCTAATTCATTTAGTTGCTTCCATGTAAGTTTCCTTTGCTTGAGCTTTGCTTTCCCTTCAATTCGCAAAGCTAGAATGTTAAGTTTTTAATAAATAGAATAATCACCCTCTCATAACGTAAATGCACATCTTCCACCATTCTTTCAAGCAAGTGAACATCCTTCATCTTTCAAGGTGAGTTCTCGCATTACTTTTGTATGATAGCTAGGTCTCATAGTCCCAATCCTATGGGGACTTAAACATCTAGGGTGCAAAATGGAAATAAAGGGGTATACTCTACCATGCTGCTATCATGAATGTAGAGATAAGCATACATTACTTAATTGATTTTGCGGCTTCCTAAAAACCATCTCTGTGCAACCCGAACTGTGCGGCCAACTGAATAAAATTTGTGCTCCAGAATTTAAAGGAGATAAAGTAGAAATCATGGATTCAACAATGGAGGGTCATCGTCCCAGTTGAAGGTTATTGAGACAAAGAACAGTCAATATCATGGATTCAGCAATGGAGGGTCATTGTCCCAGTTTAAGGTTATTGAGATAGAGAACAGTCAATATGGTAACATGTTTAATTGGAGACTGATACTCTTCATGTCCATCTTTAGCACCTTCGGACCATCCATTGTCGAAGTCATGAGTCTTGCATGAGAGAAACCTCTGTTTGCATAAACCCAATCTTTATTTCACTTCATTATGGACAAACTCATAGAGGGCGCCAATGACCCATTCACAAGGTTTTCGTTGTGGATTCAAGCGTTGATTTGTACCATCAATTTATTTTTTTGATGTATATATTTCGCAATCTAGATAATTTTAGTATATATTTGTTATAAAAAAATTTAGCATATATTTTTTATAAATTTTTTATTATATATTTGTTAGTGGACTTGCCTTGGATTTAAGAGCATTTATGCAAAGGTGATTTTATGGATGTTTATTATCTCATGTTTACAAATATCCTCAAGACCTACACCATTCCCATCCACATTTTTTTCTTATAGGATATATCATAGAATATAATGTTTTGTTCGGGTACACAAGGTACTACCAAAAGACTGAACACCAAGAGAAACCACTTCACACAAACAGATCACAGATCAACACACCGATGTTTTGACGTGGTTTAAACCCTCTTGAGGGAAACACTCCATGGCCCCGGCCAAATAGCTTCTGCGGGACAATTTATTATGCAAAGAAAGAAAGTTACAAATGACCTTCTCATAATCGCTCAACTAAACAATGACCGTCCATGCTCTTTAAATAGAGATCATGGACCAATTGGGTGTTAAGCCACGGATCAAGGTTAGGTTTGATCTAAGAGAAGTTGAGCCGTCGGATCACTCTATGTTAGGAACATATCGTGACCGTCAGATTAAGTATTTACAAATGCATACTAATGCATACTAAAGAAACACACTATCCATAACAGATATATTACACAAGCTGATCTTAACTAACTCTTAAGTGTCTAAATATCCTAACATCCCCCCTTAAGAAAAACTTGGGATAGGATTGAAGGATTTACAAAAGTGACACTATTAGGAGAAGGAAGGAGGCATTAGATCCTATCCCCCCTTAATGACAAGTTCCTGAACTCCTAACATAGATCGAAGTTTAGAAAACTTTGCTTCTGTAAGAGACTTGATGAAGATGTCTGCAACTTGATCATCTGTAGGGAAAAAGAGCACTTCAAGAATACGATCATGAACAAGATTTCTGATGAAGTGCATATGTAGCTCAATGTGTTTGCTGCGTTGATGTAGAACTGGATCTTTGGCAAGCTTGATGGCACTTTGATTGTCGTACCAAAGTGGAGTAGGCTGCTGATGCTCGAATCCAAACTCTGAAAGGATCTGTCGAAGCCATAAAGATTTCTGACTGGCATTAACTGTTGCTCGATATTCTGCCTCTGCTGAAGAAAGAGCAAGAGCTTGTTGTTTTTTTACAATCCCAAGTAATAGGTCTAGATCCCAGACGAAAAACATAACCTGCAGTAGACTTTCAATCATCAGGATCGCCGGCCCAATCTAAATAAGTGAAACCAACCAACAAAGGTTCCCCCCCTGTACTGTAATGAATCCCAAACTGAACTGTACCTCGAATATATCAAAGTATTCTTTTAGCTGCTTTCCAGTGACTTTCATGAGGTGTCTGCATATAACGAGCAACATGACCAACGGAAAAGGAAAGGTCAGGACGGGAATGAGTCAAGTATAAGAGACTACCAACAAGCTGATGATACAAGGTGGCATCAACTTCAGGTGAAGTACAAGTGGCAGAAAGTTTCACTCCAGACTGGAAGGGAGAAGGGGCTGGTGTACAATCTTCCATGTGAAAGTGACAAAGAAGGTCACAAGCATATTTAGACTGAGAAAGAAAGATTCCTTCTTTGGTTTGCAAGACTTGGAGACCAAGAAAATAATGCAAATGTCCTAAGTCTGACATTTCAAAATTTTGTTTAAGACTGGATTTCACATGGGTTATCAGCTTATAGTCACTACCAGTAAGAATAAGGTCATCAACATATAGAACACATATGATGAGATGGTTTCCTACTTTCTTGGTATAGACATTGGGGTCAGAATGGCGTCTAGAAAAACCAGTGTCAAGGAGAAAGTTATCCATTTTGGCATACCAAGCTCTAGGAGCTTGCTTAAGTCCATATAAGGATTTCTTAAGGCGGCAGACAAGGCTAGAGTTATTATGAACATAGCCAGGAGGTTGTTCCATGTAAATTTCCTCCTATAAATCACCATGTAAGAAGGCAGACTTGACATCCATTTGATGGACTTCCCAGTTGTGTAAGGCTGCAAGGGAAAGAACAAGGCGGATGGAGTTCATTTTTGCGACGGGAGCAAAGGTTTCATTGTAGTTAATCCCTTCAACTTGGGAAAAACCTTTGGCAACTAACCTTGCCTTAATTCTTTCAACACTTCCATCTGATGCATACTTAGTTCTGTAGACCCATTTACATCTGACAAGTTTTCTTCCTTTTGGAAGAGGTACAAGATCCTAAGTATCGTTCGCCATTAAGGAACGATATTCTTCATCCATGGCTGCATCCCAATCTAGATTCCCTGAAGCTTTTGTAAAAGTTTTTGGATCATGATTCTCGGAAACTTGAGCCAAAAGAGAAGAGGCTTGCTGAAACTGAGAACGTGTTCGACGTTGATCTCTAGGATCACCGACAAGATCACCAACTGCTTCACATGTTCAACGGACCCATCGAGGAAGCACTTGTGCTGGTGCAATTGGGAGAACATGAGTAGGTGGAGGTGGATTTTCATCCTCACTATCATCATTAGAAACTGGAGTTGGAAACCTGTCAAGGAAGTTGGAAGAAGAAGAAGAAGGCACAAACGCCGAATCAGGCTCGCAGGCCAAAGATGGCACAATCGCCGAGTTAGGCTCGTAGGCCAAGAGATTTTCATCAAATTTAACATCTCGTCTAATGATTATATCATGAGAATGTGGTTGAACAAGTCTATAAACTTTTACATCTTCAGAATATCCAACAAATATGCACTTTTCACTTTTAGGCTGCAATGCTTTCCGTTTTTCATCTGGAATGTGAGCCCATGCTTCACTACCAAACACACGGAAGTGACTTACATCAGGTTTAGTTTTAATCCATGCTTCTTCCAATGTTATACCTTGTAATGCTTTAGTGGGGGTGCGATTAACTATGTAATTTGCACAATTAATGGCTTCAGCCCAAAATTGAAGACTTAGTCCCTTAGATTGGATCATACAATTAGCCATTTCTTTTAAAGAGCAGTTCTTCCGATCAGCTACACCATTTTGTTGTGGTGTATATGGAACAATGTGTTGTTGTTGGATGCCTTGTTCAGTGCAGAAAGTAGTGAACTTATTGTTAACATATTCTCCTCCATTGTCAAATCTTAACTTAATAATTTGATGACCAAATTGTTTTTCCATAAGGGCCTTGTAGGACAAGAATATGTTAAATACTTCGCTCTTAAGTTTTAGGAAATAAACCCAAGTGAGTTTGGTGTAATCATCAATGAAAGTTAAGAAATATTTGAAACCAGAAAAGGAAATAGATGGAAGAGGACCACACAAGTCACTATGCACAAGCTCCAAGGGAACCGAGGCGTGCCAAGAGGCATGTTTGTCAAAATTGTCCCGATGATGTTTTTCGAGTACACAACCGGAGCAAACACCATCCCTGCAAGATACCATTGGAAGACCTGTCACCATATTTTCTTTACATAGTTGTTGCAATGAGCGATAATTTAAGTGACAAAATCGCTCATGCCAAAGTTTGCTCAAGTTATCACTATGAGCAACAAAAACTGAAGGGAAAGGTGATGACCCAAAGATGTTAAACTTGAACAACCTAGTAATATCGTCAACAATTCCGGTAGCTAGGACCTGTTGAGGATCTTTAAAATCCTTGATTACAACTTGTTGAGGTGTAAAGGTCACAGTTTTATCTTCACCAGAATGAGTGATCTGATATACTGATAACAAATTGTAGGAAATTCTTGGAACACATAGTACATCACTAAATTGACCATTATCTACTGGAACTGTTCCATCTCCTACAACACTTAGAGATCTATCATCACCAACAAATATTTTTTTGGTGTTACATTCATGCATAGTAGAAAAGATGGCTTGATCCTTAGCCATATGATAAGATGCTCCGAAATCAATGAGCCATTCATTTGAAGTAGAAGAAGAAGATGCATTATAAGAATAACCAGAAGCACAAAGTGCATGTCCATGAGAGGCAGATTCTGAAGGTGAATCTAGGCTGATGTGGTGCTTCTTCATTGGTGTTTCCAAGGCTGCCATCTTCTTGAAACACTTAGATTTATCATGATTATCTTTCCCACAATAGTTGCAATGACGCTCAGTCTTCTTGCCTTTTGGCTTGCATCCTTTGTCATTTTTTAAAGAAGGAGTTGACTGAGAGGGTTTGGGACCCTTGTTTGACTTATTATTGCGAAAATTTTGTTTCTTGGGAGGCTTGGACTTTTCTTTCTGTTGGGACAATAAGGCTTTCCCAGATGTATCTGCATTGTTGATTATTCCAAGATGAATGATTTTGTCTTGTTCTCTAATCAAGGAATCACAAAAGGATTCAAGACTAGGCTCTTGATAGCTAGCTGCATTCAAGGATGCTTTCATGGAGTAAAATGTAGATGCAAAAACAGAATATGCAGGTCCAAGTTTGGGTAGATGCTTTCATTGTGTTTACCAAACACAGATTCCAACTTGTCCCAAGCAGCATTAGGTTCATCAATTCTAGATATGTGGAATCGCAAATCAGTAGAGATTGACATCCCAATCAATCCATGAGCTTCATCACATCTATTTGCCCATTTTATTTTCTTATTATCATCAGTGGGTTCTTTTTCTTTCCTTGAGGTAATTCTGAAAAGTCCCCTACTTCATAGAACATCCTCCATACGAGATTTCCATGAGAAATAATTGGAACTGTTAAGTAGAATATCACAAGGGGTGGCCATATTTGTAAATTAATGGCTGTAAAAGCAGAAACCAATAGTATGGATGTGAAGAGCTCTAAAAAATAGGCGGTTTAAAAAAAAACAGCATTGAAAACTGACTCTGTATGATGAAGATATGCTTGAACAAAGAAACTATTGAAGATGTTCCCAATAGTGACGTGGCAGCTAGAGAATGTCCAGCAAAAAAAAGAACCCCCCTCTTCCCAAGATGAACCTTTTGACAATCACTTTACAAGAAAGTTGCTTTAAGTGAACCACTTTTGTAAAATAAGTTATTTCACTTTTACAATGATATTACTTTTAAATAGTGCAACAATAAATAAAAACTTAAGTTACTCACTTGTATTTTCATTTTTTATTATTTAAGTGAGATGCACTTTTACAACAAAATAACTTGAAAATAGAAATTGCATGCACTTTTTTTTTTTTAAAGTAACTTCCTAAGACTTGAACTCGAGACCTATTAAGGAATAAAACAACTTTGAACCAAGTGAGCTAGATTAAAAGGTATGTAAAATATGGGAATGAGGAATGTTTTTTTTTTTTAACTCTTCTTGCTCGATTTGCGTGTTTTCCCTTTTTCTTGCAAAACAAGCCACAAATCGAAACAAAAAAGCTTTTCCACACTTGTGGAGTTAGATCTTGTTAGCTTGCCCGAAAATTCTACGTTTTGTCTCTGTTTCTGATTTGCCGAGATCGCGCAAGGTGCACGGCAAAGATTATACACAGCCGAGAAAAACCCTTTCCCTTTCTGTTTTTGATTTGCCGAGATCGCTCAAGGTGCACGGAAAAGAGCATACGCAGACGGGAAAGCAACAATCTGAACCCAAAAAAAATCTAACAGTAAAAAAATGATGAAATATGAGATTTTTTTCCTTTTAAAAAAAGAAAATAAAAAAATGCGTCACTGTAACATTATACCTTCAGATCTGATGAAATACGCGTTTCTGGAGCAACCGGGAACTGTTTTCGATCAAATGAAAACTATTTCCCAATGGAAACGACGATCTGAACGCAATGGAACACTTCCCACATCCCAGAAATGCACATAAATTCCATAACTAGAAACCCTTTCAAGTTTCAGCAACAGCAGTTAAAATCTAGATCATAACCGGAAGCGACACTTCATAAAAGCTCTGATACCATGTTCGGGTACACAGGGTACTACCAAAGGACCGAACACCAAGAGCAACCACTTCACACAAACAGATCACAGATCAACACACCGATGTTTTGACGTGGTTTAAAACCTCTTGAGGGAAACACTCCACGGCCCCGACCAAATAACTTCTACGTGATAATTTATTATGCAACGAAAGAAAGTTACAAATGAGCTTCTCATAATCGATCAACTAAACAATGACCCTCCATGCTCTTTAAATAGAGATCATGGACCAATCGGGTGTTAAGCCATAGATCAAGGTTAGGTTTGATCTAAGAGAAGGTGAGCTGTCAGATCACTCTATGTCGGTGTAGTGCCCCTAGACTTGTGTAGACATTGAGGGCACCTGCTGAGTGACCTGGCTGATTGAAACATTAATTAAATAACCTTTTGACCTTATTTTTGAGTATGTGTATCTGAACTGTTGAGGTAAATGAATAATTGCATATGTTAAACGATTAGCTATGACTATGGAAAATTATGTTGATGGATAATGCTTAACGACTAGCTGTATGGTGATTATGTATTTGGCGACGAAATGTATACTTAATAAGATGAATGAGCAGTTTCAATAAATCATAAATGTTTAACAATGCTAGAGTTAGAAACCAGATGATGATTGTTGAGAACAGTGCTACTAATAATTTGTTGTGAGAAGTGTGTGTAGAAACAAGTGAGACGGTTCACCAACGGACACACAAAGGAACGTGGAGGGTCGTAGAGTACGGGTAAATCACACACAAGGGAAGCGACGCCGATGTCGACTTCCGACAAGAATACCATGCATGAGCAGATAAGCATTGATCCGCTTGCTCAAGAGGAATGCGTGAGGGCGTACGAGGTGGGCCACGACGGAGTTGGTCACGTACGAGTTGAGGGGCGCGCAATGAGAACGGACTCACTCCTCAGCGCCATTAGTCCCTAGATAGCATGTAGACGGAGGATGGATGGTAACGATTCCTAAAATCCCTACAAGAGTTCCCGCAAGTCAAAACGGAAAGATGGTGGCAGAAGGGCCCGACGATGCGGTACCCTGTCGAGAAATGAAAGAATGGACGCAAGGACCCAACAATGCGGTACCATGCCAAGGAATGGAAACCATGGATGACTGGACCCGACGGAGTGGTGCCATGTCAAAGAATTAAAGTTAAGGAACCAGGAGCCCAACGGCGCGGCACCGTGATCCTAGTGAGTTTGATTGTTAAATTAGACTGCATAAAAACTTAGGAGAATAACTCTAGATTATTACTTAGCAAATGCATAAAAAAATATATATATAATAATAGTTTAGACATTTGCACATGAATAGTTGTTTTTGTTGAGCATTTAAAATAATAGAAATAATTATTTAGGAGCAAAATAGAATCCTAAGATTAGACACCTAGTCAACTAAAAGATAGGAGTTGATTAAAATATCTGGGGGACAAACTAGAGCAAACTTAGGGATGTAGGTGCACTTCCCAGAGAAACTGACACTTGGATGGGTGAGTGTTTTAATTAAATAATTAATTAAAAATATTTAATTATACATGAAGTGACATGTGTCGCAGGAGATTTTCCTTTATAATGAAGGCTTAGGGAATGGGTAAAGGGCCCATAATTTGGACGATTGTCGTAATTTTTGAATGCCTCAAAGACTTGCTGCTATCGAAGGGTTTGGCATAGAAATCCTGGTGGGAAGGGAAGCCCAAGCTGAATTTCTGAAATACTTGTGTGAGCTCTATGACCCAAAGCTCGGGGGAGTCCATGCGACTGAAAGCATGAGCCTATGGTTGGGTGGCGAAGCTAACGGTTGCTTCACCTATGGTTAAACGAGCTTTGCTAGAGGGATCCTACGGAAGACGAAGGCGACAATGGACCAGCCAGATCGGGTTGACAGGTTAAGGTTTTGCTTATTTTTGTTAAGTTATTCACGCTTTTTATTTTATTTTTCCAATAACTATGATGTGTATGAAGTAGTTAAAGTTTCAGGTTCAGTTCAAGGGGACCCTAAAGGAGGGGTCCTACATTTGGTATCAGATCCGGTCGAGCCTTAAGGGCACCAGACTCATTTTAGCAAAGGGTCTTCGATGAATCGTCAAGCAAGGATTGGTTCGGATGAGACAACGCTTCGGCACGCTCATCAACTGATCGTCGAAACAGGTTCATTATTTAAGTGTATTGTCATGTTAAATTCTTACAGTTGAATATGTGAGAGCGAATATCTAGTTTTATATAATGTGTATTATTTGTTTAAGGTAAAGATCCAGATTGCTGGTTCAGGGATTAGAACAGTAGATCTGTATATATATTTTATATCAATCCGTTGTATTTGTATTTCTATTAATGCTCTGTTTAAGAGTTGTGGTAGCAGCGTTCCAGGAAAATAAAAATAAAAATGAATAGATCTATTATAGCAGGGGAACTCTGCCATCGATCTGGGAGATTGCGATCCAAGGTATGACTTGCATGCTTATTATTATCTCTGCATTTGATAATTTTATTCGATCTCTGCCTTAAAAAAAAATATATATATATATATATGTATTTACGGAACAGGAGAAGTTCGATATCGGTTGGATCACTGTCTATTTATTTATAGAGAAAACTCTGTTATTATGGAGTAAAGGAATTGCGATCTGTCTGCCCTACCACTTTGCATCTCTATCAATTAAAATGGATTATGCTTCTAAGCTTGCTAATAGAGACCGACTTCTAAACTAGCTTACCGCATTAGATCTTGAGTCATTTAAAAAGAAAAATTTACAGTCATGGGTAAAGGAATCTGATTCTGGAGTTCTCCAGGAGTCGATACTCTGTCCCGATTAATGAATCCTCTGTCTGACTAAACGCAGATCGTTGTATTGAGTATGTCCAGGTTTATATATATATATATAGATCTCTATTTGGAATCGAATTATGAACATTTTAATATTTATGGTAGGGTGGCCATTCAAAAAATTCTAAAGCTCTGTTTCAATCATATATTTTATTATACACAAATTGGGGAAAACGTGAAACCGGTGTAATCAATTCAAACCCTTTGAATATTGATATTACGTTTATGGTTAATTCAAGTTCGGTGATCAAGTGAATCGAGCCACCGTTCAGAAATTCAAACTCTGTTTTCATTATTCTTATATTTTCAAATTCTCATGGAGGCATTGAGATCTTGAAACTGGACTTATGAAATTCAAACTCTGTTTCCTTATTTTATATTTTCAATTTCTCGTGGAAGCATTGAGATCTTGGATCTGGACTTCTGAAATCCAAACTCTGTTTTCGTTATTTTTATATTTTCGAATTCTCGTGGAGGCATTGAGATCTTGGATCTGGATTTATGAAATTCAAACTCTGTTTTAATTATATTTATATTTTCAAATTCTTGTGGAGGCGTTGAGAGCTTGGATCTGGATCCCTACAAAATTTTAACTCTATTTGCATCATGTATGTATTTTCAAATTCTTGCAAATGCGTTGAGATCTTGGGAAAAACAATAGGTGTATCTCAATCGGGTTTCCTATGAATCTATCAACTCTGTGTTAGAGTGGATCGAAATCTCTTTTACTGTAAGCTTTTAAGAGTGATTTGAAATCGGTGTGTTCCCAGATTTCGTAAACAGGAATTGTGACTCTGCCCCTTCAATTCTCCGCGTTTACATTCCAATAGCGTTTCATAAAGATCTTAACAAGATGCCTATTTGGGGTTTTAATCTATTGTATTTAATTTTGTTAAAACCAGTTGTCATCTCCATATATTTCTTTCAGAATTCGATCGGTATAAATTATGTAAACCCTGTAGCCTCTTTTTGCATTCCAGATCTATTTTCCGTTGGGTTTCCAATTTATTTTGGGTTTGCAATTTAGCTAGCGTCTCCAGATTTATTGTCAGAAATCAATTTGGTTCGGGAATACTCATTGCGTTTTTCATTAGCATACCAGAAATTGCGTAACCAGCAGGAGAACCAAATTAAGTTTATTTTAAATCTTGTGGCATTCCTAGAATGCGTTTTCCAGTCTTCAAATCTTGATTGTAATCCTTCTCTTTAAAAACTATTTGGATCCAGTCCCAGAGTTGTTTTTCGATATCATAATTTGATTGTGATCTATCTCTTAAAAGTCTGTATGGATCAATTACAAAGACGTTTTCTGAATAGTAAATGTGAATCGTGACCCTGCACTTTTATCTCGACGTTGTTTCAAAAAAAAAAATGATAGCGTTTCGAGTCGAAATCTCTGTGGAATTTTGTTGAATGACTATTGAAGCTTCCCTGCCCTGCCGATTGTCGATCTCTGCCCTGCCGATTGTCGATCTCTGCCTTGTCGATTGCCGATCTCTGGGTAGACTTTTCTGTGGGCATTTCCAAACAATGAGGCAGATTGTAATTCTGTCTATGTGTGGACTTGATGGTTCAAACATTTTCCAGAAGTGTAATGATGATCGTAGTTGACCATTAAAGATCTTGAGGTGTCCATTTTGGTTGACGTTCCAGTATGAGGAATGGAATTGCCGCTCTGCTCTATTAATGTCTTTGTTTTCCCAGTTCTAAATCGTACAACGAATCCAAAATCCAATTCATGCTTGTGATTTGCGATCTTCAGAATTTAGGATTGATGAATTTGTAAACCTTAAAATCTTTGTTTTCTCAGCTCAAAATTTTACAACGATACCAAAATCAAATTCAAATCGTATAAGATCTATGAAGGTTGTCATCCAGACCTTCTCCAAACTGATGAGGGATTAGAATTTATTTGTCTCTGTCCTCTTTTAACTTGGAATTTGTACCAGTACCATCATCTACCAGATCGTGGGCGGTTTGGAAAACCTCTATGCTTGGCTGGTAGCCCATCTATCTGTGCGACCGATCCAGCACCTGGGGAAAAATGTAGCTCAGCTTATAGCTCTGTATTGCTTAAACTTTTTCTTGTTAATCCCGTGTACTTATAACCATGGATTCTTGTGTTTGAATCGGGGAAAAGAGGTCAAATTCATTAGATAAGAACCGACCCACTGTCTTGTTCTTCATTACTATTTGGAATGTTTCATTATTTAAATTATTCTGTAGGCTACTGAACATTGCGTCGGGGAAATCGAATCCAGTAATTATAACCAATTCGTTGGCACTATTTTTCTTTTAATTCGAATCTCTGTGCATTTGGAAATTCCTGTATGACTTTACGAAATTGGTCAAACTACTAGTTGTCCCGATCATATGATCTAAACGTTGCAGGAAGACAGAATTGGGTTGTTTGTAAATGTTAAATTTAAGATTTCTGTATGTATTTACCTTCTGGTTGCAAAGTGTATGTGTAAACTGAAGGAGAGATGTCCAACGACATGCCCTCTGTCAATTTAAGCAATTTTGTTCGGTGTAGGGCGTTGTTATTCGCAATCTAAGGGTTTATTTAAACGTTGTCCCCTACCTAAGGAGTCATGCATATCGATAAGATGTATTTATTCATTGAAATTCATATTGTATTTTAGAAAACTATTGAGAATGCCTTTATTTTAATAAAATGTCATTATTTATTATTTATTGAATTCCACTTTGTCTCTTAGAAATTATTGGGATGCCTTTTATGGTTTGAAATATAAGTATGGGTTCAATAAAATGTCATTAATTATTATTTATTGAATTTCGTATTGTCTTTTAATTCAATATAAATAAGGTCATATATGTATATGTACATTTATTCTACCGATGGATAGTTCAAAAGGTAAAGAATATCATGTATTATCATCTAGTTCAAGAAATGATAAACTATGCTTATGTTATAGTATCGATGACTTTTAGTAGAAAAGTTAATTTTGAGATAAGTGATATAGTGTCCATATTAGTCAAGAAGGGAGTTCTAGTTAGAGTGCTATTTAATTGGTTAGGAAGTGGAAAGAGTATTGGTTGATTTATCACATTAATTATGATTAAGATGCAAGGAAGATTTTGGTGTATGGTGGTTATAGGAGATAAAATGCCTACGAATAAAAAGGTTACATTGAGGAAATTTTGTGATTTATAGGTTTATATTTTTATCATGATGTTAAAATGTATTTATAATTTGGAATGAAGACAAATTGCCATAACTTATGGAGAATTCTTACTTATAGTTTATTTCCCATTGGCTATGCAAAAGAATTGGTATAAGTTAAGTATCCTCACGTAAAGAAAAATAGGGTCTTTAAGATTTATGTCGTTACTGTACCATGGTCAGAAATAGAGTTTACGAGGATAAAATCTCTTGCGATTCTATAATTTCATTATCGCATTTATTAGTTGAATTTATTTATATGTTGGTATCATCTTTAAAAAAAAACAAAAAAACAAAACATCAACATGTGAGATCCTACATTTGGTATCATGTCATTTAAAAATACATATTTATACACTTCAAGAAAAAGGGGACTTAAGGATGTATATCTCATTAATAGGATTATGAAAGTGGTATCACTAGTTTTGTGACCAAGAGTTGACATGTTATATTCTAGGTCCTAGTAAAACTTCTTATAGATATATCCTTGATAGGATATTTCTAGTTAGAAATGGAAGAGTTGTAGATCACCTTAGAGTTATAGGGGAAATATTATTTTATATTTATTCTTTCATTTGAGTGACCAATTGTAAATGTTGTGCTACTACACTAAAAAAATTAGAGAACGACGAGGAATTAATTGCGAGGTCTAATGAATTGTGTACTTAAAAAAAAAATGAAATCATTTTGGTTGCATCTTTGGGGTAAAAGTTGAGTGATGAGGTGATCGATGAATTATATGTATTAAACTTCAAGACAAAAGGATGGGCAAACCTACTCTTGGTTTAAAGATCTAACAAAAAAAAAAAAAAAAAACATGCCGTGAACAACGAATTTTTACTTCTTCTCCTTTGGCAAAGATACTTCCAACTTCTCGAACAGGTTAGAATTATTCTCCTCTAAATTTGCTAGTATGTAAGTTTGAATGGTATTCAGGGTTCATATACTTTGATGAGGGGTTTTGCGTCAAGAATTTTATCGATTGGTTGTAAATGCTTATTCTCTTAAATCAAGGCGAGGGCTTCGCAAGTATGCACTACTAGTTTGTAATCATGCTTTTGATTGTGAGAAGAGAGAAGTTAAACTTACATTGAATTATAGAATCTTAGCTGTACTTGAGTTAGGAAGAGGAGAAAGCCTTACATAACTTTGGTTATAAAAATATGAGATTATACTTTTAGCTATACTAAGTAAATGGCACTCCAGAGTTTAATTATACTTTGGATTATGAAAAAGAGAGAGGTTGCGTGTAAGATTTGTTAAGGAATGGATAAGGTATGTATTGAAGAACAAAATTCAGAAGGGTTAATTCTTATTTTGAAATTCAGAGATTGTTTAAAATATATGATAGTTATACGTAGCCATAGAAAATGAAGAAATTGGGATTGAAGATTTTATTCCTTATGTGGAAATGTGTTAGTCCCTAAAGGATTTACATAGATGATATAGTTTTGTTGAATGAAAGGAATTTGTTGTAGACGATTTCAGTCACGATTACAATTAGTGAGACAAGAGAGAACTGTTATGGGGATTACTACACTATGAAATATGCGATTTGGTTATATTATCAATTATGCGATTTATACTTATATGAGGGTAGAAAAGAAGAAAGGAAATGTTATTATCAACTGTGGTTATGTTGAAGAAATGAATGTGAAAAGAAATTGAAAACTCACCATGGAAGCACATGAGACTTAACTTCGAGATGAAGTTTTAATAAGAGGGGGTGTATGTAATGCCCGCCTTGGTGCTTTAACTGATTAGACTAATGAGGGTATGTAATGCCCCTAGAATGACTGTGGATCTTAAGGGCACCTCGAGTGACCTAACTGAACAAATTCAATACAGTGGTCTTGTTATGTCTTAAATGATTGAGGAAAACCTGAAGATGTGAATGACGACAATAATTGATAAATGAATTAAGGAATTAAATTATATGTGTGGAGTGGGATAATTGATTGATTACTTCTTGCTTAATGATTAGCCTTGATTGATCAAGTCAAAGTGCAGTAGGACAGTTACAGTCCTAGCTATGCGACTTGGGAGGACGCAACTGAGATGCGTCGTAGCTTTCCATTTTATTCTGAACTTCGGGACGAAGTTCTAAATAACTAGGGGTGTATGTAGTGCCCCTAGACTTGTGTAGACATTGAGGGCACCTGCTGAGTGACCCGGCTGATTGAAACATTAATTAAATAACCTTTTGACCTTATTTTTGAGTATGTGTATCTGAACTGTTGAGGTAAATGAATAATTGCATATGTTAAACGATTAGCTATGACTATGGAAAATTATGTTTATGGATAATGCTTAACGACTAGCTGTATGGTGATTATGTATTTGGCGACGAAATGTATACTTAATAAGATGAATGAGCAGTTTCAATAAATCATAAATGTTTAACAATGCTACAGTTAGAAACCAGATGATGATTGTTGAGAACAGTGCTACTAATAATTTGTTGTGAGAAGTGTGTGTAGAAACAAGTGAGACGGTTCACCAACGGAAACACAAAGGAACATGGAGGGTCGTAGAGTACGGGTAAATCACACACAAGGGAAGCGACGACGATGTCAACTTCCGACAAGAATACCACGCATGAGCAGATAAGCATTGATCCGCTTGCTCAAGAGGAATGCGTGAGGGCGTACGAGGTGGGCCACGACGAAGCTGGTCACGTACGAGTTGAGAGGCGCGCAGTGAGAACGGACTCACTCCTCAGCGCCATTAGTCCCTAGATAGCATGTAGACGGAGGATGGATGGTAACGATTCCTAAAATCCCTACAAGAGTTCCCGCAAGTCAAAATGGAAAGATGGTGGCAGAAGGGCCCGACGATGCGGTACCTTGTCGAGAAATGAAAGAATGGACGCAAGGACCCAACGATGCGGTACCATGCCAAGGAATGGAAACCATGGATGACTGGACCCGACGGAGTGGTGCCATGTCAGAGAATTAAAGTTAAGGAACCAGGAGCCCAACGGCGCGGCACCGTGATCCTAGTGAGTTTGATTGTTAAATTATACTGCATAAAAACTTAGGAGAATAACTCTAGATTATTACTTAGCAAATGCATAAAAAAAAAAAATATAATAATAGTTTAGACATTTGCACATGAATAGTTGTTTTTGTTGAGCATTTAGAATAATAGAAATAATTATTTAGGAGCAAAATAGAATCCTAAGATTAGACACCTAGTCAACTAAAAGATAGGAGTTGATTAAAATATCTGGGGGACAAACTAGAGCAAACTTAGGGATGTAGGTGCACTTCCCAGAGAAACTGACACTTGGATGGGTGAGTGTTTTAATTAAATAATTAATTAAAAATATTTAATTATGCATGAAGTGACATGTGTCGCAGGAGATTTTCCTTTATAAGGAAGGCTTAGGGAATGGGTAAAGGGCCCATAATTTGGACGATTGTCGTAATTTTCGAATGCCTCAAAGACTTGCTGCTATCTAAGGGTTTGGCATAGAAATCCTGGTGGGAAGGGAAGCCCAAGCTGAATTTCTGAAATACTTGTGTGAGCTCTACGACCCAAAGCTCGGGGGAGGCCATGCGACTGAAAGCATGAGCCTATGGTTGGGTGGCGAAGCTAACGGTTGCTTCGCCTATGGTTAAACGAGCTTTGCTAGAGGGATCCTACGGAAGATGAAGGCGACAATGGACCAGCCGGATCGGGTTGACAGGTTAAGGTTTTGCTTATTTTTGTTAAGTTATTCACGCTTTTTATTTTATTTTTCCAATAACTATGATGGCTAATTTGTTTGTATGAAGTAGTTAAAGTTTCAGGTTCAGTTCAAGGGGACCCTAAAGGAGGGGTCCTACAGTCGGGAACATATCGTGACCGTCGGATTAAGTATTTACAAATGCATACTAAAGAAACACACTATCCCTAACGGATATATTACACAAGTTGATCTTAACTAACTCCTAAGTGTCTAAATATCCTAACATGTTTGATTCAATGTGACTCACACACGCGGATACTGTATAAATGGAAAGGATTATGGTATGAAAACTCCAACCATGGAGATATAATGCTCATTTAGAATTTTTTTGATGATTCCATACATCTCTTAAGGCTCTATATCATGTGATTGAATTTATATCATGTGATGACAATTCAAATCCCCCTCTCTTGCAATATTTAGTAATCTAAGTAATCACATAGAAATCAACTTGAAAAGTATGTGAGTGGATCGTAGCACACTAACAAAGATTTGAAATATATCAAAAACGTGATTTGTTGCATTTGCAATAACTTTCATTCCATCTAGTAAAGGTCTTTCTCGTATAGTTACAAAGGTTCACTATTGAAGGTGGTCACACAATGAACCCAACCTCGTCATGTTCCTCCAAGGGTTCACTCTATTCTTCGAGTTGAGCACTACAACATAGAGTCAGTGGTGGATAACCCATTTGTTAAAGTATAGTATGAGCATGCCATATATGTGAAATACATAATTGCTTGACTACCTTTGAAAAAGGAGAATGTATAGCACCTTTAGTTGGTAATAGTGCCAACTCTAATCACTTGTTAGATTGCTTAGTGCTACCCACACGTTCCAAAGCAAAGCAATGAACTATTATTGGCCAAATCAAGCCATCGAACCACTACTGGACATTTGTCAACAAGTAATAGGTTCACATGCACATTCTCAACATTTTTTCAATATTTTATGAAAAAAACTATAATGTTGTGTGGAGCATGAACGAGACAAATTCCTTATTTTCAACACCATGAAGTCTAATTAGGCTGTTACATTTGAGATAATCCATACTCATTGCACAAGGCTATTACTAGTTGTCATCATTTTTTGTGCTATAAGGGTGTTGGTTAGCTTGAATATACCTATCTCGATGATCACATCATTCTCGTATTGAATCCTCCAAAAAGGATTCATATCACCACCATATTTCTACCCAAGGTGAAGATTTCATTTCAAAACAATTTTTTCACTAAACTATTGATTGTTGGTTTGGAAAATTTACATTCCTTGGAATGTAAAGAATTCTACATTATTCCAGCCAAACAAGTTAATGTGTTTCACCATATTAACTAAAGCATATCTATAAAAAATACAGGTAGATTTCCTACCTCTCTCTTACTTACTAGAAGAGAGAGAACCACCAAGTAAATTACCTACAATCCCTTACTTCCTAGGCTTGGGAATGCCCTCTTACATGTAGCTTTCAGCCCTCTTGCATGTAGCTTTCATTCAGAGTTCAATGTTGTTGTTAAAAGGAAATCTAACACGCGTTAGCTTTCATTGACTGTGCAATTTTGTTATTAGAAGGAAACTTAACACGTGTTTGCTTTCATGTTGTTGTTAGAAGGGAATATAACATGAGATAGATTTCACGTTGTAGTTATAACAATTTAAGCTAACATCGATTAGACATCTTGTAAGATAGGGTTTCGTATTAGTTGATAGTGATCAATGTGGTTGTGGTAGAAGGAAAATTTCCATCTGAAAGCTAACACACATTATCTTTGACAACAATGTGGGTGTCCTAGAAGAAAACTATCATATGAAAGCTAACACCCATTAGCTTTTGTTCATCATGCAATGTTGTTGTTAAAAGGAAAGCTAACACGTGTTAGCTTTCATTGCCCATGCAATATTGTTAATTGAAGGAAAGCTAACACCTGTTAGCTTTCATTGACCATGCAATATTGTTAATTGAAGGAAAGCTAACATGCGTTAGATTTCATGTTGGTTAGAATGAAAGCTAACATGAGATGGATTTCACATTGTTGTTATAACAAAAGCTAACATGCATTAGACCTCTTGCATTATAGGATTTAGTATAGTCAAGCTAGAGTATCTAGTCAAGTTGATGGGGTATTGATTAAACTTGGCTCCTATGTTATTCCTAGTAAATGATGTTAATTGTGATAGAGGCTAGATACTGATCTTAGGTGATAGTGATCAATGTGGTTGTGTTAGAAGGAAAATTTCCATTTGAAATATAACAAATGTTATTTTTGACGACAATGTGGTTGTCATAGTAGAAAAATATCGTATGAAATATTGCACCCATTAGCTTTCATTCACAGTGCAATGTTGATGTTAAAATGAAAGCTAACATGTGTTAGCTTTCATTGACCATGCAATATTGTTAATTGAAGGAAAGATAATGTGTGTTAGATTAATGTTGGTTAGAATGAAAACTAACTTCAGATAGATTTCACATTGTTTTTATAACAAAATCTATCAAGCGTTAGACCTCTTGTAATATAGGGTTTAGTATAGTCAAGCTAGAGTATATAGTCAAGTTGATGGGGTATTGATTAAACTTGTCTCCTATGTTACACCTAGTTAATGTTGTCAATTGTGATAGAGGCTAGATAGCTAGAGTATCTAGTCAAGTTGATGGGGTATTGATTAAACTTGGCTCCTACATTACCCCTACTTAATGTTGCCAATTGTGATAGAGGCTAGATAGTGATCTTAGTTGATAGTGATCAATGTGGCCACGCTAGAAGGATAATTTCCATTTGAAAGCTAACAAAATTTATTTTTGACAACAATGTGGTTGTCCTAGTAGAAAAATATCATATGAAAGATTGCACCCATTAGCTTTCATTCACAGTGCAATGTTGTTGTTAAAATGAAAGCTAACACGTGTTAGCTTTCATTGACCATGCAATATTGTTAATTGAAGGAAAGCTAACGTGTGTTAGATTTCATGTTGGTTAGAATGAAAGCTAACATTAGATAGATTTCCCATTGTTGTTATAACATAAGCTAACATGCATTAGACCTCTTGTAATATAGGGTTTAGTATAGTAAAACTAGAGTATCTGGTCAATTTAATGGGGTTTTGATTAAACTTGGCTCCTACGTTGCACCTAGTCAATGATGTCAATTGTGATAGAGGCTAGATAGCTGGACTATTTAGTCAAGTTGATGGGGTATTGATTAAACTTGGTTCCTACGTTACGCCTAGTCAATGTTGTCAATTGTGATAGAGGCTAGATAGTGATCTTAGGTGATAGTGATCAATGTGGCTGCGCTAGAAGGAAAATTGCCATTTGAAAGCTAACAAATGTTATTTTTGACGATAATGTGGTTGTCCTAGTAGAAAATTATCATATGAAAGATTGCACCCATTAGCTTTCATTCACAGTACAATGTTGTCGTTAAAAGGAAAGCTAACACATGTTAGCTTTCATTGACCATGCAATACTGTTAATTGAAGGAAAGCTAACGTGTGTTCGATTTCATGAGTATCTCATCAAGTGGATGGGTTATTGAGTCAACTTGGAAACTACGTTACACCTAGTCATTGTTGTCAATTTCGGTAGAGGCTTCATAGTGATATTAGGTGATAGTGGTCAACGAGGTTGTGCTAGAAGGAAAACTACTTTCTAAAAACTAACACACGTTATCTTTGACGACGATGTGGTTGTCCTAGAAGAAAACTATCATATGACCACTAACATTCGTTAGTTTTCATTCACCTTGCAATGTTGTTGTTCAAAGGAAAGGTAACACGTGTTAGATTTCATTGACTGTGCAATATTTTTATTAGAAGAAAAGCTAACATCGTTGTTGTTAGAAGGAAATATAACATGATATAGATTTCACGAAGTTGTTATAACAATAACTAACATGCATTAGACCTCTTGTAATATAGGTTTTAATATAGTACAGATTTAGTATCTAGTCAAGTTGATGGGGTATTGAGTCAACATGGCTCCTACATTATGCCATGCATTAGACCTCTTGTAATATAGGTTTTAATATAGTAAAGATTTAGTATCTAGTCAAGTTGATGGGGTATTGAGTCAACTTGGCTCCTACGTTATGCCAAGTCAATGATGTCAATTTTGATAGAGCTTTCTGAAAAAAAATTGTTACAAATTTGTTGTTTGCTTTAAAGTATAAATATTTATTTTCAGTACAGTGTATTTCTACAATTTTATTGCTTTATGTTGTGCTAGATTATTCTATTGTTTAATGCTATATGACACTCTAAATTTGTGGATTTTCATTTATGTTTTAATGTGTTTAAAATACATATTCTACATAGTTAGCTTCATGCATTAATTACATAGGGATTGATCTTTCATAGTAGTTCCCAAGTTATTCACAATGGAACTCTATATCTAGTTTTCAATTCATTGCCAGTGGAACTCCATAAATAGTGTGCTAGTGAACAAAATCTATTACAAATTTGTTGTTTGTTGTAAAGTAGAAATGTTTATTTTGAGTACATTTTATTTCTACAATTTTATTGCTTTATGTTGTGCTCGATTATTCTATTTTTCATACATTAGTGAAATATATGACGCTCTAAGTTTGTGGGTTTTCATTCATGTTTTACCTTGTTTACAATGCATATGATTTCTAATGGGGTATCGAGTCAACTTGGCTACTACGTTACACCTACTCATTGTTGTCAATTTCGATAGAGGCTTGATACTGATATTAGGTGAAAGTGATCAACGTGGTTGTGCTAGAAGGAAAACTACTATCTATAAACTAATACACGTTATCTTTGACGACAATCCTAGAATAAAACTATCATATGAAAGCTAACACTTCAGTGGTTTTCCTTCACCTAGCAATGTTGTTGTTAAAAGGAAAGGTAACACGTGTTACATTTCATTGACTGTGCAATATTGTTATTAGAATGAGAGCTAACATCGTTGTTGTCAAAAGGAAATATAACATGATATATATTTCACGTAGTTGTTAAAAAAATAACTAACGTGCATTAGACCTCTTGTAATATAGGTTTTAGTATAGTCAAGCTTCAGTCTCTAGTCAAGTTGATGGGGTATTGAGTCAACTTGGCTCCTACGTTATGCCAAATCAATGATGTCAATTTTGATAGAGGCTTGTGAACAAAATCCGTTACAAATTTGTTGTTTGCTATAAAGAATAGATATTTATTTTGAGTACAGTGTGTTTCTACAATTTTATTGCTTTATGTTTGTGATTGATTATTCTATTTTTCGTACTTTAATGTTATATGACACTCTAAATTTGTGGATTTTCATTCATGTTTTACCTTGTTTAAAATACAACATATTATTCCAAATACTTTAATTCTATATGTTGTGCTAGATTTGTTGGATATTTCATTCAAATGTTATCTATTAATGGACAATTTTTGTAGCTATATTATTATTACCCTATGATGTGCTAATTTGTGGATTTTTAATTAATTAACCTAAAGTAAGCTACAAATGATCTATTGTGCTTGTGAACAAAATCTGTTACAAATTTGTTGTTTGCTACAATGTAGAAATGTTTATTTTGAGTACAGTGTATTTCTGGATTTTCATTCATGTTTTACCTTCTTTACAATGGATATTATTTCTAATGCTTTAATTCTATATGATGTGCTAGATTTGTTGGATATTTCATTCAAATGTTATATATTCATGGACATTTTTTTTTCTATTTAATATTATTGCCCTCTTATGTGCTAATTCGTGGATTTTAATTAATTAATGTATAGTAAGCTACAAATGATATATTTTCTCTAAATAATTGTCAACATTGATAATAGGGTTATTCTAAATTGGAACTTTGCATGGTTTAACCTTATTTACGAGTTCCAATTCAATTATGTTACAGAATTGAAAGGAGTGTCAATGGAAAACATAAATTTGACAATAGGGGACTATGTTGACCTCCTAATTAATGGTCAAGTTATTGGGCTAGGAAGGGTTGACTCTACAGATAATGGAACTTATTATGGCGGAGAAAGAGTTAATGCAGGCTATGTTATGATTTTGATAATTAATGTCACTCAACCACATTTGATTGTAGAAGATGTTGATGAAGGGGACACACATCCATGGATGATCATGGATTTGAGGCATAACAAAGGTAAATAAAAATCTTGAAGCATGTGTTAAATGTTATTTATATTACATTGAATGTTTTTTTTAGCAAATACTAAACTTCTTTAATTTGGTGTACAGGTGCAAATGTCTCTTCTGCATTTTCTATTGGTGACAAGGTAGATCTTCTGCAACATGGAGTGAAGGTGGGTGAGGGATCCATATTCAATACAGATCTTGGGCATAAGGTGCATGGAAGGATTGTAAAGAAAGGATGCATAGTGGTTAAAATAGAGAAATCATTAAAACATGATGCTCTTCTACCACATCCAATAGGATTTGAGCATACATTAGGGGGTGCATTGGAATCTTATGAGATTTGGCCAGAATCAGATTTGGTCACACATTGTCATGATCATCCAATAAATATTCTCCAATATAGGGTTAAATTCACATATAAAAAGGTTTCTCTTACACATGAATGAACAGGACCAAGCGTGTGCATTGCCAAAGGGATCGTAGTTTATGTCCGTGAGGATGACATGGTTGAGGGTAAAACTCTAGGTGAAATGGAATTTGGTGTTTTTGTGGAAGAGATATATGGAAATTGTGAAAGATGTACAATTGGGGATAAGTCTATACATTGTTTGTTTAGATGGCCAATAAATAAGTTGGTGGATGATGAAGGTGAGATTTTAAGGGTGAAAGAAAATTTCAAGGAGCCCCCCATGGAAATGGAGGTATGGGATATTATAGAGGACACAAGTCCCTTAAATAAATGGGAGGGGGATCTTTATAATGATAAAAATTCAATTGATATGCATGTAACGAGGCCATATAAAATGATTAAACGTGCTATTGCTACAAAAAATGTTGGAAAATCTGAAGCACAGATAGATGACGAGAAATAAATCTGACTTTTGGCAGCAGCTGAATGTTGCAAACAAGATTGTCTTCAACATGTGGATAGGAAATCCATTGCAGATGCTAGAAGGGGCATGAAACTCATAAATAAAAATGGTATTAGGGAATTTGTATTGAATTCTCTCTCTGCAAACACAATCATTTCAAAGAGTCATGGACATGGGCTACCTCCTATTGTTAAGAAAGTAAAGGACATGAGATTTAATGGAAATATTATTTGTAAGAAAGCATGGCACAAGATACACAAGATTCCTCAAAGCACCTTCTATAACTACCAAAAAGATTTCCAACAAGGACACATCAAAGCCATTCATGCTAATACCAACAAATGCAAAGCACATGCACATACCGTGGCAGCCATAGAAATATTGCACAAAATTGTCATGGATAATTTAGATTTTTCACCAAACCAAACACGTCAAGTTGAAGAAGATGGAACATATGCTCCTTTAAGATTGCTTCCTTCAACTTACACACAAAGTTCTTTGTTAAAGGAGATCAATGAAGGTCTTCAAAAGCTCAATTATTCATCAATATCACAACCAACAATGAGCAAGATCTGGAATACTCATTTTAGAGAGGTAGAATTCTCAAAGAACACCAAATTTAGTAAATGTAGTGAATGTATCGTGTTGAAAGCACGGATGAAGTCAGTGACTACAAAAGAGTTGGAAGAAAAGGCACGAGGTAGACTAAACAAACATAACAAGACTGTTATGTGTGGAAGATATTGCTACTATGCACACATGATTATGTCAGAGTGGTTTCCAAAGGAGTATTTGAGCATTATCCATGATAAAATGGACAAAACAAAGACTTCAATCCCAAGATTACGTGTCAAATCAAAATCTATTGCAGGAACAAACTTGGGTTTGTCATTGACAGGTATGCTAACACATGGGCATAACACAGGAGGTTTTGGTCATTTCTCCCTACCATTTGTACACATGGGATCACAATTTACCATTAAATCTCTTGCAAAATGCTTGAGGGACCTTGAAGACCCACACCATGATAAGTATAGCGATCTCCTTTATGAGAGTGGAAGTTCAAGAAACCCACTTTCTAATGCATTACTTGAAACCTCTATTTACTCAAATTGTAGAGTGTACAAGGATGATTTTCTATCTCATGGAAGATCAAAAAATCAGGATGTTGATTTCAAACCTCTTCCTCCACATTTGTTGTTACAGTTGGACAATGTAGCAAGTCATAATAACAACCGTTATGTTTTCATGTTTCTATCACTTTTAACTGCACTTGGTGTCTTCATCACTATTGGGGTTGGTTTCTTGCTTGTGGGTCACACCCATGAAGACATAGATGGAACCTATGGAAGAATGTCTTCCAACTTGAAAAATAAAGATATATATTCTTTACCCGAAATGATGGATACATATCGCACAATAGAAGAAAAAAGAGTGTTTCCACCTACACTTATTGACAAAGTGTATGACTTCAAAAATTTCCTTAATGGATACATCAAGGAGGGAAAAGATGCACTAGTTGGACATCTTAATGTCTAGTACTTCCAATTTCTTGTACTCAATGGTGTTCCAGTGATGAGCTATAAAGAATCAATTAGAGATACTGCATGGTCAGAACCAATTGAGTTGTGGAATATAGATGATGAAGGTAGACTTAAATTGCCCACAGGGAACCCATATTTTTTAGGTCCCAAAGAGAATGATGTCCATTTAAAAGAACTAAAGGAAGGAATAACATCATACATAAAAATGTGGAAAGATACTATTGGCAATGAGAAATTGCCAATTGTTACAGAGGAATGGAAAAATAAAGTAGAGTATTGGGAAAGAGTTGTTGATGCATTAGATGAAATTTCCAATAATCATATAACAATGGATGGAAATGATTCATCTTCTGTGGATTTCTGGCCCAAGACACGACAAATTTCCAATGCTGATTGTAATGCACTCAGTGTAATCTCAAGTATTATGGATGAGTATTTTGATAATGTGACAGATGAACCAGTATATGTTGGACCCAAGTGCAACAAGCCAAATCCAACATTCAATCCTTTGAATGATGTTGAGAAAGGAAATATGTTGCTAGTTAGATCAGGAAATGAGGATAAAGGAGAGCTGATTTGGATGGAAAAATCCCAGTCAGATATCTTTGAGGATAATGAAACTGAGACTCTTCATTTAAAGGTTGATTCGTGGATGCCTGCTTCAGGGAAATACAAGGGAAAATTTTTAGAACAATATTGGGTACCAAATCCCAATGACACAGAACTTGGATCTATTCCAATTAATCCCATAATTTGGGCATGGATGCCAAAGAAAGAACAATGCAAGAAGACCAAGATAAATAAATTTGGTGTAGAAGCTGTACTTGATCTATTTGAGCGGATATAGTGAGATTAGGTGGAGATGATTCATGAATGTAATTTTGTTCATTGAAGTACCTATTAATATACAAGAATAAACACTTTTCAATGTTTGTAGTATATCAAATATTATCTTCATATTATTTTTTGAGAAATATTATATTATTTAGTACAACTATTCAAATTGTGGGTTTAACTTCAATGTTAATTAATGTCATGTTTCTTTATGAGAAATACATAAAACCAAACAATAGTAAACTTTTCAATGTTTTGTTCAGATCAACATATCCTCTCAATATATAAAATGTTCATAATCAAATTCAATAATGCATTTAAAAACATCTTTTAGACTTGGTTTATGAATAAATACTAGGCACTTGAGATAAAGTTTGAAGTGATTTTTTCCTAATATATATTCCTTATTATATTTGATATAAATCATTCATTAAACTACAACTAGTCAAATGCCTAATTCATATCAATTTTATTTTGATCATTAAACTACACAACTAGTCTTCTAAGTTTTTTTTCCTCTAGTAGACTTTACAGTCAAAACAACATTGTACTAGTATACAAACTTCCACTCAACACGGGCAAAGAAGTAACACTTGTGTCATTATTAAAATGGTTAATAATAATCACAAACACAATATTAATATGTTGTTAAATAACTTGAAATTTCCTACACAATTTATTATTCATGAGTCGAGTATTGATGAAGTTTTTTTTAATATAGAAATATGTATATTAATATAATATAAATATTGTAAGGAATATAATATAGATGAATATTAATATGTTATTTACAATTTAACATGTTCAAACACTACAAGAGTAATCTTTGATATTTGATGTGCAATATGAAATTTCTCCCACAATCTTTGTCCATGAAGTAAACATTTATAAACATAATTTTTAACAATAATAATACAAATACATTATGTTGCTATTCTTATTTATAATTTATTTTTATCATCATAAGGGTAAAACATAGACTGTAAATTCATAAAATGTTTTTGGGCAAAGAAGCAACACTTGTGTCATTATTAAAATGGTTAATAATAGTCACAAAAACAATATTAATATGTTTTTAAATAACTTTATATGTAAGAAATTTTCTACACAATTTATTATTCATCAGTCAAGTCTTGATGAACTTTCTTTAATATAGAAATATAAATATTGATGATAATATAAATATTGTAAGGAATATAATATAGATGAATATTAATATGTTATTTACAATTTAACATGTTCAAACACTATAGGAGTAATCTTTGATATTTGATCTGCAATATGAAAGTTCTCGCACAATCTTTGCTCATGAAGTAAAAATTTATCAACCTATTTTTTAACAATAATAATGCAAATAAAATATGTTTCTATTCTAATTTATAAATTTTTTTTATCGTCAAAAGGGTAAGTTGCTATTCTATTTATAATTTATAATTTATTTTTTTTCAACTATAGAGTGGTGCTAACTTCCTAAAATAAAACGTCATACTAAAGAAAGACAAAATAAGTTACTATGACAATAATTAAAGTTGTTGTAGTAACAAATGCAATGCCTATATTATGTCATAGTTTCACAACATTATAGATCACTATAATTTAATGATGTCAATCTCTTAGACTTACTATGGAAACTCAACCTAGACACAATACTTAATATAATATAAAATTAGAACGAACTTCCAAGTTAATAATAGTAACGAAACTTATATATTAAATCGTATATATAAGAATAATAGCGAACTCTATTTATTCTCAAATATAATAAGGAATATATATTAGGAAAAAGTCAAAATATAAGATTCGTTACTATTAAATAATAAATTCCATTAAATAACTTTAATAATATTTAAGAATTTTTTTCACAATCTATATTCTTGACGTAATCCTCGATCGACTTAAATTTTAATAGAAAAATAAAAATAAAAATCGTGTATGGTTGTGAAGTTTAGGGTTGTAGCATCTCTAAAGAATCTTGGAGAATGATTGAGAAAATCTAGAAACATTTAATAACTTATCACTTAAGAATAAAAGCAACACGCCCTACCCTATTCTCCTAAGTGAAGTGTGGCTTTCCCCCATTGAGAGAATGGCTGAGACTATGTTTATGATGTACAAGTACAAGATAAATTAATATAGCCAAGATAAGAACAAACTCTCATGAGCTCCATAGTGAAACAAGGCGTTGAATAGTTCCTAAAATGATGTGGGCGAAAAGAATTTTCCATCTCCATGAGACTATGAGCATTCAAAATGAAAATCACTTTCTCTTAGAGTGTCCCGTGTACAACCATATTATATTTTACTTTCATCATCTTTGTTGCAATACAAACCTTCCTAGCCTTCTTATAAGCCATAATTATGGTGAACTCCAAACGGTTCTCCTCAAGCGTTTTGAGCATATGAATACAAATTTAAAGCAAACCAAATAAATTCTCATAAGGTCCAGTAGACCAAAGTAGGTAACAGTGGACATTAACAACCATCATCATCATCATCATTATCATCATCATCATTAATAAACATAGTACTCAACACAGTCAATATTTACTATCCATGTCTATAATTAAAATTGTTATAGTAACAAACACATTGGTATTATGTTCTTAAATAGCTTTTATGTGAGTCATTCTAAAATTGTGCGAACCTTCTACCTGCATAGTAAATCAATTGATAGACATAGTAGTTACAATATCAAATCATAAATAAATGGTTAATCATATTAACATGCACAATTTTTATGTCAATAAATAAATTTAACCAACTTAGCTTTTAATACAAACTATAGTTAATATTAAAATAAACTAGCATAGACCCATCTTAAACCTATATCTTTCAAGTACTAGAAGGGATCCAATTTCTTAAGGTGTAATTTTTAAAATAAAATTAAACTCAAGAAATTTGATTTCTCTTGGTTGATAGATCTCGGTTTAAATTTTCATTTTTATTTTTATTGACGGACATCAAATTTTTTAATTACTTTTAATAAAAAAATTATTTTATCATCCAACATGAATTTTTTTATTTTTTTATTTTGTGTTATGTTACATACATTACCTTACATGAAAACATCTCCCCCATACGGGGCTGCAGAGCACCTCACTCCTCTTACTGCAATAATGTAATGAAACCAAGTATAAGGATTTACTCATTTTGAAAAAACTCAATCTATATTATTTTATTATTCTATTAGTATTCTATTATTCTATTTTATTATTCTATTATTCTATTTTATTCTATTATTCTATTTTTAATCAAATATGTGTGCCCTCATTTTGAAAAAAATCAATATAGTGTAAGTTCTAAATTCTAGATCCACTATATTATTCTATTTTTAATGAAATATGTGTTAATAACAAGATTATATTTTCTGACCAACTGAACAAACTTTGCTCTGTTGATACACCCCTTCTACACTCAATTCTACTCCTCTTCTTCATTGATCCTTCACTGCTGCACTTCTCCCTTCGCTCTGTTTTTTCCTTAGATCAGCCTCAGACTCGCATCAAAATGCATTCCTCATAGCAACCTACTCAACTTGCTCTAAAGGCTTCTCCTCATCCTCGTACTCCTCTGTTCCTTGGATTTTTTCCCCTCTTGTTTTACTCCCAAATTCTCTACTCTTTTCAGTCTCCACCGAATTTCAGATACTCTTCCATCTTCCACAATTTCCCCCACCACAAATGCCACTAATTCTTTATTTATACACAATAAATTGTTTTAACAAAAATATTCGGCCGACCTGTTACAAATGAAAAATATTTGTGTGTGGCTTCTTTATTGAGCCGACCTCACTCTTTGTTAATATAATTTCTTATTTGCATTTTTCAAAAGAGGGTCGACTTCTCTTGATTGACTAAGTAATCTACCATGGGAGGGGTTTCTTCTCAATGTGTGTAGGAAAAGCGTTGTAGCATATATTTTAATCATTGCACCATACATGTGGCACATGTCTCAGTTCTCCATGGTTTCAAGTATTTTCATTATTTGCTTATTGTTGGGGAGTATGGCTATCATTTCTTCTTTTTCGGAGTTCCATACTTGATTTCATAGCTTCTTCACCAGTTGTCCTAGGTGAATCTTCTTCATTAAATCAATGGGTTGTTGTTCATGACTGTCCAAAGTGGTCTAAGAACAAAGCATCATCTTCTTAGTCTTTTCAGCATCAATTTCAAGGTCTTCTTCCTTGGGTTCCTTTTCTACGATTGTTGCTCCATGATTTGTTCATGAACTAGTATTGCTGCAAGGAGGTTATCCATCGTTGGGGCTACTATGCAAATAACTGTTGTATCATCCATTTTTTCATTTCATCAATCATAATGTGCCATGTCAACATTTCATTCCTCATATCACATCAATAAACTATCTTCATGCTTGCCTCATTAATTGTTGCTTGCCATCTTCTTGGGATTTTTTCATTAATGACCTCATTTTGACATTAATGACAACTCCTTAGCTCATTAATCTCCCCCTTTGTCATCGATGGAAACACCTCCTCAAATTCATCCCCCTTTGACATTAATGACAAAGGAATCCTGGAGTTACACTTTTCTTCATTCAGTGTTTGGTTCTCCTCGGGATGAGTTTCCTTTTGACATTTACATTTAATCATCCTATTAGATTCTCCCCCAAGTACTCCACTGCTCCCCTTGAGAACATGCTTGTACTATTTATGAACTCTTCTATACTTGACAGAAGGAAGTTGATCTTCAAACATCGCATGCTCCACCTAAGGCTATGTTGATTCAACATTTTTGCTTACATGTCTCTGTAAAAGCACACTGATCATATTTGTTAACCTTCACCATTCACATAAAGTAGCATCCTGCAGTCTACTCTCTTAGTCATGTCCACACATTTCATGTATCAGTTAACATTTCTTCAGTCATGTGCAACATTTGATCTAATATTTAATTTTTATGCCCACTTTTGTTCATGTCCACACATCATCTATACTTCATGAATATATGCAAGCCTTTATATACAAATCATCCTTCCACAAGCTAGCCTTTCATACAAGAGAACCATGCAGAGCTTGATCAATACTTATTCCAACAAGAATCTGTATTACCTTCATAAACTTCTATGTCTGCAAACAAACAATCCTCTTGATTGTCTGAGAGACTTGCCCCCCCTTGGACTGAGCTTATCTTCTTTCCAATGAAATTCCAGAACCAACTGATCTTGCGACTTTCCTTTGTTCTCTATCATAAGCCTTCATGATAAATTTGCCTCGAGCCTTCCCCTGCATACTTTCACAATTTTGTTGGTGCTATCAATCTACCTTTATACCAGGTCAACAAACAGTCCTATGACTATCATGAGATATCCACAAGGAGTTAACAAGACCTCTACATGAGATCCTAGGACCTGTTCCCTTCAAATTCTGTCATGTTCTTTGACTTTTGCTGCAACAATATTCAACTATGAACTGGTTCTTGTTTGGTATCTTCGTCTCTGTCTTGACTATTTGCTCAACTAAAAAATTCATGTCTTTCTGTTTGCTCTTTATTGTCCCATCATCACATTTTCAGCTATCAGAGGAGTCTACCATCTTGACTGGTCCCCATGAGATTATACTAGTTTATCTTCGTTGCTGCTATTTGATGCTTTAAACTGCTATTAAAAAAAATATCAAACTAGAGAGGGACTGTCCATAAGACTTCTCTTCAAACATTTATTCTCCAGAATTTCAACAAGCTTGCTAGGCTGTCCAACATATTCATAAATCTCTATTTTAGAAATGCTCAAGACTCTTATACAAATCTGATTAAAAAATATGCTGCCTCAAATTAAATGAGATAATTACTTCACAAGTTGATCCATTAAGCCAGATCTATCCTCAATTCTGCTTTAATTTTACCAATTTCTTAAGCCTGTAACAAGTATACTAGGTTCTCTAGAATCTTCAAATATCTTCAACAGGTCTCATGCTCTACCACCATAATCCTTGATATTAACTTTCTATGAAGTAACCATATTTGAATTATATTAAAAATGGAATGGCTTTACCAAAATATATTGTTGAGAAGGGAAAAGTCATTAGTGATGTTACCTTTTTATATGTCTTCTCTTTTCAAAGTGACCATTTAATGTTAAGGGTAAAGCAGGTGGTATCATAAGTACAAAGAGTCTTAGTGGCCAGGATAATACTCACAAGATTTCTAATATCCTTGCATATATTTCATTGTGGACATCTTCCCTAACATTTATTGGTAGTTAATTCTTATTATCCAGTGTTTACACAAAGTTTAAGTTTTGTGTTGAGCCCATCACCAAAGTGTTTTGTAGCTCCTAGGTTGATATTGGGCTTATAATCAAGGAAAATCCATTGACCATGAGCTACATTCTTTTAGTGTGAACTGTGAACTTAGATCTGAAAATTTGTAATATTTTTTAGGCTCTTCCTTGAGTTTTATGCTTTGTTATTCCCATGTATTGACTATGGTGTGGGTTTGCTGATTTTGCAAAACCAAGCCTCATGGATTTCCTTCATATCTAAAAGTTGGTTGTACTCCAATAAAAATATTTCCAAACTATTTTCCATATTCAAGAAGGTTCTTCCCATCATAATTAATGTTCTGTGGAGGCTTGATCCAGTTATTTTACAAATCCTTAGCATAAGGAGTAAGTTTTTGATACTCTCTCACATTCATTTTGTGAGAGATATTAAGATTTGGACTAGTGAATTTAAACATGTAAACACTCATGATCCAGAACACTACAATCCTTTTATTCTTTTCTTTCAAAGCTCACACTTAAAACACCTGATGCACTAACATCTTCCTAGTCAACCAAATGCTCATAGATAGATAGACATGACAAGGCTACTAGGTTATTTCCAGAAGCCATGTCTATCTTTTGAAATCAAGTTGAATCTTTCTTGCCATATGGAACACCACAGTACTATAGTATTGAGTTTCTTATGTTTTCATAAAAGACACCTGAGAACTCTAATGTCACCATGACCTTTATGGAATGCCTTCTGTTGTAATACTTGTATGTGGTAGTTGTATTTGATGCAGAATAAGACAGCAATTGGTAGCCCCAAGTACCAAATAAGGCACAACCATATGGTTCAATACCAAAGATCTCATGTCCACTCAATGACTTCGATGCTCTTGATCCCTAGGCATCAATTTTATCCACAACAAACTCTGTACAATACCATGCCCCTTCTAGTAAATGATCTTTGGAAAGACCAACACATCAAAAATGATATGTTGAAGGGAAACCATCACAACAAATCAAATTCCCATCCATTCCACATAGGTATTAGGAAGCATTCACCACTGTTAAAATCCTCTCCATCGTTCACCTGAGAATTTGTAAACTCGGTCTATCCATTTTTACATTAACTACGCTTGTATTATGAGATGGAATTGTTTAAATGAAAATTTTTGTTTTCAAGTGTCACTTGACCTGAATTGAACCTCCTCTTCAAATCTGCTTTGGTACAAGAAACCGTCTATCTTTCCAAATAGTAGGGATTTCTTCCAATCAATCCAGATGCACCAGAAGAAAAGTTCATTATTTTCGATATTTTCCTTGATATTTTTTATAAGTTTATTTTTAGACCTATCAAAATATATTCATTGACACATTATTTCCAACATTTCCCAGTAGTTCTTTCTCCAAAGAATGATGGTTCATGGTTCCTTTGTATTCACTACAGGTTTCTTGAAGAAAATCATTGTTAAGAACCTATACCTTCTTCCATGGATCGTCCAACACTTGGAATAGTGTTGAAACTTGAGGGGTCAAAGTATTTCCCTTAAAATGATCTCTGCTTGGGATATCATTAAGTTCAAAAGAATCCTGACAATGTGTTGAAGGCCACTTTCTAGACTAAGGATGGAGTTTATGAATGGTTGGTTATGGCCTTTGGTTTGAACAGTGCATTGATGATGCATTCATGTGTCTAGTGATCAACATTCCTTGACTCTACATTAACAAGTTTTTCATAGTCTACTTAGGTGGCATTTTTATGTTTCAATTGAGCTAGGTTGGAGCATTTACCATCATATTTTACAATTGTTTCAAACCCTCCAAGAACATAAATAGTGAGGAAACTTGGTGAATAGTTCTTTTTACCATGAAGCAGATTTAGTATCTTTTATCATCAAAGACACTGGTGTGCATGATGATCCTAAAAAGAAGCCAAGTCATTAGATACTCATTGACACCTCTTGATTTAACTCATATTTATAGTTTTATTTGGTTAGCTAAATTCTACAGAAGGTCTATCCTCAGATTCTCACACATTTCTTAGCCATTAAATTAGATACTTTGTGGGAACCGTAAGAATCTCACCTTTTTTTGGACCAACAAGCAACAATAGATGTTTAATGAATTGAAAAAAGGATGTTTCTATGGTTTTTAAATAGACGCATTCAATTATGCTCTCAACTTTCAACACTATACTCACATTAACTGGATATTCAATCATCTATCATTTATAGACCTTATGGGATGTTATGTAGTACTCAATAGATGACTAGAATTGTATTCTATTGTGCATGTTGTCTAGAAATGGTGACACCACCTACTTGGAAAGGAGATCATTATTCATTTAGATCATTAGGATTTGTGGTTCTTGCAAACTCGGGAGTAGGTTGAAGAAAGGAAGACATACGAAGTGGATGACCCACTTATAGCAATTCCACTTAGACTTAAGAAATGTGGAGACAAGAAGGCCCTAAGTTGACCTATTGCAATACTTGTAATAAACAATGCTCAATGCTCTAGCTTGAGGATGCCACTTTTAACAAATCAGTCAATCTCTATTCAACATATCCAATCTTTCAATTCACTACATCAACATCCAACATGCTTGACAGGTCAAGTTGCTCTATCAAATTCTACATTTTCCCTTCATCAAGGATACCTTGATAACATTGACTTCGTTGAAAACTACTGTGGCATTAGTAAGACACTTGTAACATTCTAGGACCATTTCTACTAGTCATTGATGCAATGGGATGTTGAAGTACAAATCCTATCTTGCATCCCTTACAACAATTGCCAAACTCCCAAATAGGAAAATTTCTATGTATACAGTGTACACTTATTGTCCCTTGATGTCAATGGGAGTCCAATGT
This sequence comes from Larix kaempferi, assembly GCA_027924585.1. Taxonomy (NCBI): domain Eukaryota; kingdom Viridiplantae; phylum Streptophyta; class Pinopsida; order Pinales; family Pinaceae; genus Larix; species Larix kaempferi. Next base: position 211,321 of record BSBM01001097.1, on the reverse strand, counting down.
GGTTTTATTTTCTGGTGTACCTCTTACAGGGAAAAACCCAAAGTGTGTCTTTATGCTTATTGATAATTTATCTAAGATGGAATCATGTTCCCATGCAAAAATTTATTATTGCACCAGACGTTTCCATGCTTTTATTTCTACATGTCTGATCACACTTTGTAGCTCCAACATCCATTATGTCTATTTGGTATTATAATTGATAAGAAATCCTTGTTGCCCAATGAAGTGTCACTTTGACATATATAGAACATTGCATCCTCAATCCCCTCAATCTGATGGTCAAAAACCAAAGTAGTTGACAAATATCTTGTCCAACTCTTCCACATGTACAACCATTTGCATTCCCACGGTTGAGATGAAATCCCGCCCTTATCAACATGCCTGCAACAGAGGTCGTGATCACATCACTGTAAATATTAACCCATTTAATACTTGGTTTCATAGCATTTTGTGCCACTCATCATTGCCTTTCAGGATCCATAAACTTAACTGGCTATACAATAGGCCAGGGAAAAATGGGAGGCATATTTGTTCATTCCATAGATACAACAGATCCACGGATAGGTCCGGGATCTACTCAGTTGATGATGGTGGAAATACAAGGATTGGCATGGCATCTAATGCACCTAGCATTAGTTGAAAGTTAGTGATAGAGTCTATTCCAAGTCAGTTCCAAGTTAGTTGAAAGTTAGTGATAGATTCTATTGAAAGTTGGTGAAAGCTACATGAGACTCGAGAGTTCTATTCCAAGTCAGTCCCAGAATGTTGCTTGTTGGATGTATTTTGAAGGAAACAATGATGAAAGCATGAATCTGATCTATAGGAATGCTCTAATGACAGATTTAGAAACATGTCATTGCAGCCTTGTAGCATACTTTGGCACGAATGAGACATATATAAGGTCAACACTGGAGGTAACTTCCTTGACTAAAATGTATAATCAAGCATGCTAACACATCTAGACAACAAATGCTTTTTTTGTATTTCATGGCCATAAATCAAGATTTTAAAGGGATATTAAGTAGAGGTTACGACATGGCACAAATTGATAAATCTATGGCACACATCCAATGTTGAAATATCAACTGAAATAAGTAAAAAGGTGGCCAGTAGATGAGGCATAATTACAGTGGCTAGAGAGCCTATCTGAGCCTTACCATTATATACGTTGGGAATTCCAATTGAATATTGGTAATAACCAATAAAACTAATGTTTGTTGTGCAACTTGTTACACCCTTATTTGCATAAGGTGTTCACTAAATTTTTGAGAGGAGGCATTTGTGGTTAGTTTTGTGGGTTGAAAATTGAATATCGACACAGTTTAGGGTGATCTATGTAGTCTAGATCAATTCTGAGTATCTTTGGAAGCCTATACAACATTTCTGGGCACTTTTCATTTTAAAAGAAGACTACGGAGCAGATCTGGGTACTGTTATGGAGATTTCTGGGTGCATTGCAACAGCAAGGGAGCCTAAAATCCAAGTATATGCCTATTTTAGGAAAGTTATGGGTGTGTTTGTAGCCTTGTTTAACCTAACACAACGATGAATATGAATTATGGGTAGTTCTGAGGACAATTATGGGCATCCTATACCTTCCTAGGCACAAGAAACAACAGTCTAGGAATGTGTGGGCACATAAATAGCCCTAAATATCAGGGCTAGGGTGAAAAAAAAAATTCTAGGCAGTCATGACAATAGTAAACAACCTTAAAAGGGCAATTTTGGGAGGTCCTCTAAGTCACAACAACAATAATCAGAACTTAATCCTCAATCCTAGGAACTCTTGTGTATTTTCCAACTTGGTTTTGATCTCCTATGCATAAAAATAACATTAAACTGCAATAAAATTCCATTCTGGGCATGAAACCACAAACATCCTTAGAACTTCATTGCTTTAACCTGTACCGATTATGAAATTCACCTAATCAAAATTGTTTTATGATTAGTTAAAGAACCAGTTGGGTGATTGCCCATGAAGAATTTATTGTTAACTATCAGCATAAGCCTGGATGTTATTGTTAACTATCAGCATCATCAATATTGGAGTGTACATTCTAAAGTTGGACTTATATGTGGCATAGACATTTTGCACTTGTGTTTTGCAATATTTTGTAATCCACATTTTGCAAGCCTCACTCTTAGTCAAACTTCAACATGTTTGCAAAGATCATGCAGCCATGATCACAACATGTGTGCAACTTTTTGAGCTAGCGCTCATTATGAGGCCCTGCCAACATGGGGGCATCTTTAACTAACACCCCTATTGGGATTGACAAATGTTGAGCCTCGAAGGTTTTCCTTCTTAATAATATTGTGGTATCTTCTAAGCATTCATTAACTAAGGGTTATTTGTACTACCTTATTAAACCTTGTGTAATTAATTTGACTATATTTATTCAATCTCTCATCCAAGCAAATACCTACTTGTATTTGTGGGGCCCAACATCTGCTCATGGACCAACAGTTTCACCACTAGCTAATTACTTCCACTTGGTGTAATGAGACAATGGATGCAAATATTTGATATGTAACATCTTCATTTTAAACACAACTGGCTTTGCCTATTGTTGTAATCACTCTCTGTCCTCAGCTGTGACTGAAATTTGGTCAATACCTCAATAGTTTTAATAATTGTGTTGCTGCTATAAACAAATCCAAAACAAATTCTTCTCCATATAATATTTTTTCCATCTTGGAGAGAGAGAGAGTGTGTGTGTTTTAACCTATAGGTTAAAGATCAAGGGTTGATCGTGTGATTGTAGGAGTTGTGGCAGGGTCAAGTTGCCCCGTTTCTTTTGTTGCACCGGTGACAAGATAAATGAAGAAAGGGACAATTCTGCCAAATAATTACATCTTGTGAGTGAAATTATTGTAAAGTTTTATTTTCATGCTTTCATATTATGTTCTTATTAGTTATGGTAGGGTGTTTTATTTAGTAGTTTCTGGGTTATGTTTGTGACTTTGTTGAAGGGATAATGCTGATTGAAATTGTCAGCAGAAAATGCTAAGTCTTCTTTTGTACTTGATCATTTTCACTAGGGCACATTCCAAGAAGACTTAGAGCATCATCCCCACCATGCTTGGTATGTTATCGCTAGCCACCTGTGCCAAATAACAATGCAATTGCACTTGAAATCAATTTCTTTTGCTTCGCTTTGAACATTGAGATTCCACATAATGGGATTGACTTTATTTCACTGTCGTGAACCTTGATAATTTTTAATGGTTGTGTTTCCCAGGAGTACATGCCAAACTGCCCATTTGAAGATTAGACTGTTAACTTTAATTTGTCCTCTTGTAATTTGAATAATATTTGAGAATTCTGATTTAGGAATCCAACTTGTCTTTATTAAGAGCCATCGAAATAAGAGATTGTGATCTTGGTGTCTAACTTCAATGTCATTTGGGAAATAGTGATGGTTGAATTAACTTGCTATTATTTTTGTTGCATGGCTCTTTAGTATTGTTGTCCTAGGTATTCCTCTTGTTGTCCCGCCATCATTTATAACTTGTCATCATGTCCTACGTCATTTTTCCCTACAATGCAATTTGTCACAACCTTTGCAATGCAAGTTATTTGGCTAAGAACTTATTATACAAATGTTAACTACTCTTGAAATTGTTGAACCAAGAGAAACATGATGCTAGCTTCATAATAAAACTCTAGTTCCTTCAAAGCACTTGAATGTCATGAAGCCATGAAGAACATGAAACTAGACATGGAAATTAAATGGCTTTTTTCTTAAACTGGGTGTTCAAAATGGCTTAGAATTTTCAAATCAAACACAGGCCTGCCTTATTTTTTTAACTTGATCCATTGCTCGTGATTGACCCACTTTCTAATAACATCAGCAACACAGAAACCACATGTGGGGGGGCCACTCTCCTCCCAACCAACCCTTAGCTGATAGTTGAGGCCCCCAAGCCTTGAGTAGATAATACTATGACATACAACTAGATAATTCACCACCCAACCTCAACCCTCCATACATCATGTTGATATCCTTAGAGCTCCCACTTTGTTCATAGCCCACTGATTAAAAAGATAGCCTTTGCGCTCCCACTTTGTATTGAAATCGTGTTACTACACAGTCCCATTGACCTACTTCTATGGTCATTTGTTGGACATTAATAAAAATATCTTATCTTATCTTATCTTATTTTCTCTTATCTTATCTAGAGCTATTTTTCTTTGGATTCTCTTGGGATATATCAATGGTTGTAAATCATGCCATGATAGTGCATCCTTGTTCACATTGGTAGGAAATTTGGCTCTCAAGTCAAAGTCCCATTGTTAGGAGATCATCCAGTGCGAGTAGAAAAATAAAATAAAATATGGCATTTAGACCCTTTTGTAGACCACCTTAATAGATTGTATAATTGTTTTGGATATTCTATTGCCTTATTATGGTAGATTTTTGTGCTTATCATTGTGTTTTGAAAAATAAATTGGATTTTAAGCATGGTTGTCTTTGGATATTATTGTCTTTTCTTAGAATTACAAATGATGCAATCTAGATGTTGATATTGCTCCTCTCCCCAATTTTGAAAGGGTGCTAGCTCATTGGAAGAGCGTCTTCCTTACAAGCAGGAGGTTGGTGGTTTGATTCCTCCGTGCCCTATTGATATTGCAATATTAATATTTTTAATAAGATATATTTTATTATGATTTATTATGGCTATAGAGCGGGTTTCAAACCGCCTTTGTATGTTTCTACGAGGTGGTTTCTAAACTGCCTTCATATGTCACTACGAGGGGGGTTCAAAATTGCCCTTGTATGTTACTATGAGGGGGGTTTAGAACCTCCCTTGTAGGTACTTATGAGGGGGGTTTGCAACCACACTCATAGGTACCTACGAGGGGGGTTTGTAATTGCCCTCGTAGGTACCTACAAGGGGGGTTTGTAACCACCCCCAAAGGTTTGTAATAAGGACATTTAGGGGGGTTTTGAACCGCCCCCCTAGGTGGCTACGAGGGGAGGTTAGAACCGCCCCTATAGGGGTCACAAACCACCCGTATAGGGGTTTCAAATTGCCTCTATAGGCCTCTACAAGGGGGGTTCAAAACCACCCCTATAAGCCTCTACGAGGGGGGTTCTAAATTGCCCCTATAGGCCTCTACAAGGGGGGTTCCAAATTGCCCCTATAGGACTATATGAGGGGGCTTCACAACTGCCCCTATAGGCCTCTACGAGGGGGTTTGAAACTACCCTTATAGTCATCTACGAGGGGGGTTCCAAACCACCCCTGTAGGTTTGTATGAGGGGGATTCACAACCTCCCTCGTAGGTCTCTATGAAGGGGGTTCAAAACAGCCCCCGTAGGTAAATCTAACGCCCCCGCCTATTATCTAAGATGAAAACCCATTACTCTCCTTTTTACAATGATGAGTATCCAGGGATATGAAACCACTACTTGGCCTCAGTTTATCAGGAAGACATCGAATTATGTATAATTTTACCCCTTACGTATAAAGGAATTGAAGGAGCATCCACTTAGGTATAATTTTACCCCTTTTCCGGACCTTTGTGGATTGTTTACAAAAAATGAAAACTCTAGTCATACTAATTGGCTAAAAGAGTTCTCTCTTGCATTGTTTTACCCTTTCTCGGGTGACGAGACTAACTTTACAAAAAAGGACCTTTTGGAGTCTTCTTTGGGGTTTTCAGACTCTCAAAATATGAAAACACCAGTGAGAATTTACCAACTCAGGCTCGATGTGAAATCCACGAGAGGGTGCATATAGTTCATGTTTAAGTTTTTTAGAATGTTTAAATATGAAAACAATGGCGAGCATGAACATATCTGACTCGATGTTAAAATACTTGGATCCTTATCTTATCGAGTATTAGTCTATCTTTTCTTCAAACTCATAAAACAATGAAGAAATTCTTAGGTTTCTCTTCCATGGAATCATAAAATTACAGCGGCAAGTCAATTATGTCCTTGAAAAAATAACCTTTTTTAGTCTATCAAACAAGTTGGGTTCTAGTTTTGGCCTTAGGATAAACCTGAACTTAGAGTTTTTACTACTCTGATTGGTTACTCTTCCAATAATATGGAGAATTTGTTAATGTCTCCTACATTGCATATTTATATCATGGTCCCTTTGTGTTCAAAGTTTCCTAATTCACTCTTGTGTCGTTCTCATTGTTCAAGGATACATCCTATGTCCGCCATTCTATAGTTTCCTTGACCTCATGTGTCGACCATTTCTTGGTGTCAGTATCTTTCATCATGTATTCATTCCTGCTCCAGATCATGTCAACCTTTGATTTTTCCTCATGTTGGATGATGGAGGATGCCTTAAGGGCTCCCTTCTAGAGGATTTCTTCTCATCAAATTCAACTCATCTTACTCTGGGAATGAAGTCTAGATTTTTCAGTACTACCTTGGGGATTGCAGTCATCAATGGAAATTTCCATCGTCATTGAGTAGTGGGAATACATTAATGTCCCTTACTCGATGGATTCTTCAGGTGTTCTCCTTAAAGAATATATATTCTCACCTCTTATAATGTACTAGGTACCTTGGGTCCTATTTTCATCATTGGTGGGATTCCCTTGTGTTTGTTAACGGTACAAATCATTGACCGATAATCAAATAGTGTCCTCCATGTTCGACATCAACTCATTTATTCACATGGTTAGGTTTTGTACCTTGATACAGTTTGGATTGAAGACCTTGGGTCTATAATAGCATCATCATATTTTTTTTATTGCCCAATTTGCGCAAGACTGAGCCACACTCATTTTTGGCTCTTGATGAGACATTGATCCAATTTGTTCTCTATGGATATGATCTCCATGTTTCACATAGATCCACCTGTGTATTTTTGTGGCTATGTTCATATTTGGTATTCACATATCCAAGCTTGTATTCTAGTGGCCATGATATATACATCATTTATACTTATGTATTACATAATTATGTATCCTTCTGGAGGTTATGCTCCACTATTTGAACGTGGACATTTATCCTAGGGATGAGATTGTCTGACATTTTCCTTTCTCCCAAGTACTTCATTTGAGCCTATGATTCTTGGTTTCTCCAGTATCTCCAACTCCATTACCCAACCTTTTATTATTTATAATGTATTCTGACCATCATCTTCCCCTCTGACCTCATACATTAGGGGTCATCTGTTATAGCCAATATTGGCACTTTTTTGTTCCTGACGACACTTACATCTATTGGTCACATGACGACACTTCATGAGATTACTGTGAGTCAAACACAAGGAAGTTTTTGGATGGAAGATCCATATTTGGGAATTTATATGGATGGAATTACCTACATCATGGTGCATTTGATAGGTAGGAACCTTAGGAACATTTTTGGAGACCAAAACCTCTCCTGGAAACCTTCAGAAAAGGTTGTTTTGACCATTTTTCCGCAAAAGCTTTGGTGGAAGGATTCTTCACCTACGGGTTTGCCAATAAAATGTAGGTTTCACATGATAAATTTGCTGGTACGCGCGTGTTTTCCATTACAAATTCATGGGCACCTCAAAAACACTAAAAATATATATATAAAATCACAAGAAATTGTTGGTTTGTATGGTTTTGGAACCTCCTCTTCGGTTGTAACTACTTCCTCCTCGACTCTATCTTATTCAATTGCTATATAAGAGAGGGAGAGATACCATGAAAAGTATGTCAATCCCATTATAGTGTTATTTTGGAGGAATCAGGATTCACATCCCCCTCACTTTTTCCCTAGTTGCTTGTAATCCCTAGCACATCTTATTAGAGGTTGGGATCCTTGGAGAAAGATGAGTAGGAGACCTTTAATCTTGGTTTCATGAAGTGCCATGGTTGAAGGAAGGTATAATTTGATGTAATTTATTCATTCATTAAATAAGATTGGAAATTATTCCCTTTCCAAATAGGTTTGTTCATGTATGTTTCAGATCTGATTATAAGTTGATTTTTTATTCTCTTAGAAATATCAATCTTTTAGTTGTAGTGGAATTGGTTTGAGGAGTGTTTGAAGTTGTTTTGAAGGTTGTTGCATTGGAGAACAAGAGGAGAGGCTTGGATCAACCTTCTGAATAAGGTACAAAACCTCCTAAACCCTAATCTCTTTTCTTAATAATTGTACTTGCAAAACCTTGTATGTCTATCTTTAACCCCAGTACGTTGGTAGTCTCACCCCTATTATACGAACACTTTCCCTAACAATAGAACTGACGAATCCAATGGGGAGAAGCCTATCTAATTGATGGTATCCAAGGACATATTTTCCAGTATATTTGAAGGTATGAGTTTAATTTCATGTTAGGACCAATCATTAAGCTTTGTCAGAACATTCCTTGCTCAGTTTTGAGTTGGATTTTGCAATTTTTTTGGACTTTTCTGCATACTCAGGCATTTGTGGTAATTACAGTCATGGGTTCGAGACAAAATCGCGCATGTAATCCTTTCCATCCATGGGTCCCTTTCAATTGTACCCTTTTACACTAGTGGGTACCTCCTGTAAATTATTTTTAAAATTTTGGAGCTTTTTGTGTGGTTTTGATTGGATTGTTTGGAGTCCCTGTTGATCCTAGGTCTGTGTAGGACCCTTTGGAAGTGGTGTCTTGTCTTTTTATTGATCATAATTTTATATTTGGTATCTTTTTGAAGCAATTTGGGCTTTTTTGCAAGAATTTGGGGCTTCTTGACCCAAGTTGGGGGATTGTGAACAAGTTTGGTATTTTTTACCCTAATTTGAGCCTAACTGAATCTACTTGCTCCAATTTGACTGGATTTGGAACCTATTGAGTCTATTCAACCTTATTTGTATATGTTTGAGTGAATTTTCTCTTTATATTGTTTTCATGTCCTTCCTTATGCTTTTGGTCTCTCTTTTGTAGTGAAAGATCAAGTGTATTTTATGTGGTTTAGGACCTTGATTGCACTGTTTGTGTGTACACCTAGCTTTACCAAACCATATTTCTTAGTAGGTACTTAGCTTTGATTGGTTCTAAAATTCCTTGGTGTATTCGTTTCCCAATTTTGGCATGCTTACATGATAAGAAGCTGAGATTTTATGGCTGCTTTCACTCTTTAATAAGGAGATCTAAAAGTTTTTTCCTTTGCTTTGGTAGCGTGTTACTTTGAGTTTCAATTTTTTTCTCACCTTGAAAAAGCATAAAGAGTTTCATTTTATAAGTTAGTGTTGGTAGAATACTTTGCAAGTGACTTAACGGATTTAGGAGTGCTTTGCATAAAAAAATAAGAAATTTTCTTTTACATAGCTAGTTGTTTGAGTAGTTGCATGCTTAGGTTTTAAGTTTGATTTTGCACATTATACTTTAAAATTTTACCTTTTTTCCATTCGTAAAGACCAAAAATTGCATTAGATAAAAAAAAATTGCATATGCATTCCAGATTATATATTTAGGAATTTCATTGAAAATAAGGGAGAGTGAATGAGTGCATATTTGTGGTGATTAAGTGCTTCATGTTTCAATTAAAGGATATCTTTCTTTAGTTGCGCTTGTTTTACTTCTTCTGAAATTTTTTGCAGTACTTTTTTAAAGCAAGAAATAAGTAACTTGGATAGGATATTAGGTTTTCTTCTAGTTTAGAAACACACCTAATAGCTTAAGTAGAATTGTGGAGGTATGCAATTGTGATTTAACTCCTCCACGATCACTCAAACTTGTCAAAAAATAGGCGTCATTCTTTTAGGAAGAAAATCCATCTTTGTAGAAGGTGAACCAGAAAGCTCCACTCACACCGGAGTCAAGCATGAGGTCATGTGGTATTGAGTAGAGGAGGTACCTCTCCGATATCCAATTGAGCATCTACCAGAATCGATGCGCGTACAGAGACTTATTAATAACTTTTGGTGATTTTGAGTTTCGAAATTTGTTACCCTACCCATGCACATTGATTCGACCTGTGACTGTCTCCTCAGACCCTCTTTGCAAGGTTGGTAGCCTTAGTATCCAGAATCTAGGAGTCATACATAGGTAAGAGTGGAAAGATATTTCCATTGTACCTAGGACAGACGTGGGAGGAAATCCCTTGGAGGTATTTGGGAGGCAGTTTGTGATTCAAACGCTTTCACCCGAAGAATCTATATTGTGGACCCCAGGTAACTATTCTTCATCCTTCGCTGGTTTTTTCTAGGACCTAATCATCCCATACTTCCCTCTGGAAGGAATATGTTTTCCTAGTTTGGACTACCGAGGACCTTTCTAGTGGTGTTCTCTTTGTGCTGCTTGTTCTTAGTTGGCCTTAGATATTTCTTGCTCATTTATTAGGAAACTATGAATACCATTCCAGTGATCACAAATCAAGGGACCCCTGTTCAAGGGGCACCTTGTGCTTTTCATTTAATTGGGAACGTTGGTACTCCCTTAATTGTTACCTTTCAAATCTTTTGGGATTCACTACAGGGATACTGGTTTGTTTTTTTTCCACTCTAAACGCCTTGTATGATCCCGATGCTTCTCAAGTAAGCACCTCAAATAAAGAGAATCAGAACCCTATGCCTTCTTTTCCAGTAACATCTTATCCTCCTCCTTCTACCTCATGTGGTAAAAGTAGTAATACTAGTAACCAACAGTCTAAAAGGAATAGATAGAGGAAGAATAGGGAGAAGAGGCTAAAGCAAGGGGCAGCCACCCAGCCTCTAGAGGTAATTATATTGAACCTATGCAACTAGCCTATGCAGGTCCTGTTGGGAGAAAAAATTTAGTCACTGTGAATCATACTGAAACTATGTCTTCAACCATTATTAGTCATGTTGAGGACACATCATTGATCAGTACTGAAAATATTAATGACAAGTCACCAATCACTATGATTCATATTGGAGACACTAAATCAGCCACTGTAGGTCATGCTGAGAAAGGTGATATTGTTGACAAACAAAATAAACAGAAGCTTAAGTTCCCTTGTAAGTTTTGCGAGGGAGACCACCTCACCTATTTGTGCCTTGTACTTTCAGAAGTGGAAAAAGCGTGGTCTGTAGTTCAAAAATATTCTTCATTTGAGAAACCATCCATTGCAAGTCATGGTGGGGGCAAGTTGTCAGCCAATTCTATTCATGCCGAGAGTATTGATGTTGTAAAGGAGTCTAAGATTATAGGACACAAGCCAAAGTTCCCTTGTAAACTTTTGAAGGGAGATCACCTTACTCACATTTTACCTGTTATTTCAGAGGTGTACAGAGTGTGGTCCATGTCGAAAGGACCCTCTGCTCCTAAATTGTCTATAGATTCCCAATAGCTTGGTCAAACATTGGTTGATAAAGTGGTTAAACCAACATAGTATTTGGTAAACCCCACTCTTCCTTCGTATAGTGAAGTGATCAAATCGATGCAATCTTCGACCGATCCCATTTGTCCTTCGGAGACTGATGCACCTTCCCTTGATGTATTTTGCATTACCAGTTCTAATTTTTCTGAGAAAGGGGGCACTTCATCTGTGCTGAGTGAACCAGTTCAAGCTCTAGGATCATTTCCTTTGATTGGATTAGTCTATTTGGGCATCGTATTCCTTCGTCTAGACCCTTCCAGAAAAGGGTTGATATCAGAAACCATGTGCTTCATTGTTGTATTGTAGATGAAGGAGCCTCTTTTAGTATCTTATCCCATTATGCTTGGATATATTTAGGTTTCCCTAACCTTGTTCCAGCTGTTAATTGGTCCTTGACCTTCGACAAAAGACCTAGTGAACCTGTGGGATTCCTCCCTCAGGTACCTGTTACTTTGGGTGGAAAAATAGTCTTAGTTGATTTTATGGTTTTAAAGGACCCTTTGGACTTTGATATGATCATCAGGCATAATTACATATATGCTATGCATGTTGTGGTGAATACGCTCTTTCATAGGATGCATTTTCCTCACAACGAAAGAATTGTCACTATTGATCAACTTGCATTTATTGATCCATCTTATTACCCAACTGTAGACCAAGTATATCCCTCGTTGGTAGGCACTACCATGTCACAAGAGAATTATGTGGCATATTGTTACTTGAGTCCAATTTCTACCGAGAAGAAGCTTCTGAATTCAGGCTTACCTTCTTGGGACTAGGTCCCAATAGTTGACCAAGTGATACCTCCATATGAATGTTCAGATATGTGTTCTATCTTGGATGATATACTTCCTTCTGATGAAGTTTTCCTAGATTCTATAATTAAATAGGCCATTCATTTTGATATTGAATCACTTGCATTTATGTCTAACCCCAATTTGAGCTTAGAGTCTAATATTCCTACTGTTGAGTCTTTTCACTCTCCCATAGACTCGCAAATTGGTGTTCCTACTGAGTTTGATTCTGATTCTAGAATTTTCAACTCCCGTAATGATGAATTTGTTCCTATAGATTCCATGACTTTCTTCAACTCCGATCTTCATCCTGAAGTTGATTTTGTTGATTATAATTCCTCAGGCTTTGATACTATAGAGTCTTCATTAGTTGACTCTACCTATAATATGCTTCTTGTTGATGATAGTGAAGTTGAAAGTATTTCTACCATAGTGACTTGTATCGGATATTTCTTTGCATGCTCTTTAGATATGATCTTGGTACTAATGTTCCTTGGAGACATGATTCTTAGCTAGACTCATGCTTGCTTACTGGTCCTTTTCGACACTTTGTTCAATCATGTCAGGTATATTCAGAACCTTGCATATAGGTTTAGGCTTCCCTGTTGTTATGATGGATTTGAACCTTTTTCCATCCGGATTCACCATAGGTACGAACCTGTTGGATATTGGCATGTTAACCGTCTCTATATGCATGGTGCACCAATCCAACAGCAAATCCTACCTAACATGGGTCACTCTAGTAAGCACCCTTATGCCATTTTTGGTTTCCATGCTAAGTTCTTTCATAGGCTCAAGAGCCTTTCTAGATTTACCATGACTTTGAGAAGAAGCCTCATGTCTTTGTTCCTCATATATTTATGTTCATTCCTTATAAGGCTCCCATTTTTGTGTTTAAGTCACATATGCATTCACCTTGATCCTACTTTTGTTTATGAGCATGATGTTGGCTTCCACACTTTACGCTTGTTATATAAGCATCCATCTATGATCTCATTTCCGCTAAGCCATGCATCAATTTTCCTTCTTGATTTGACACCTTTTTCCTGGAGGAGGCATACCCTCAGTTGTATCAGGAAGACATCGACTTTTCACCAGTCTATCGAAAGCTTCAGATTGACAAGTCGTCGACCGCAGACTATTTCCTGAAAGATACCTTGCTATACAAGCTTGGACATCTTTGTGTATGGACATGTGAGCATCGACATTAGCTCATTTGGGACGCGCACTACAGCAAGACTGCAGGACACTTTGGAGTAGAAAAGACCCTTTCTATTCTATAAAAGTATTTCTTTTGGCCTACATTTAAAACCGACATCAACAAGTACATTCGATCATGCGTGGTTTGTGCCATTGCGAAACCGCCTAATCGATGACAAGGATTGTACACACCTTTTCCAGTTCCTAGTCGACCATGGGAATATATTTCTATGGAATACTTGATGGGATATCCTACTACCAAACATCAACATGATGCAATCTTAGTATTAGTTGACAGATTTTCCAAGTCCTTCTCATTCCATGCAAGAAGACGATGACAGTGTAGCAAACTGCTCATCTCTTCTACGCACATGTTTGGAAATAATTTGGTTTACCAAAAACCATTATTTCTGACCGAGATGCCATATTTGTCAACATATTTTGGAATAATCTTCGGCAGTAGCTCGCCACAAGACTCTCATTGTCGACAGCTTTCCATCCTCAGAAAATCAGACAAACAAAAGTTGTGAATCGCTTGGTAGTACAATTGCTTCACATGCACAACCACAAGCATCGACGAACATGGGATGACAATCTTCCATACATACAACAGAGCTACAATCGTGCTCAACACATCTCTACGGGAAAGATTCCATTTGAGATCTATTATGGATTTCAACCCTTAGTGCCTATCGACTTGATCAACTCCTTGACACAATCGAACGACACTGAGCACAACTAGCGAGAAGTTGGAAAAGCAATCAAGTTTCAAGATCAAATCTGTGACATCCAGCGACAAGCACATGACATGTTGCAATGAGCAAACGCAAAAGCTAAGGCCTGAAACGATAAGCATCATATCCCTCATTCATTTCAAATTGGGGATAAGGTCTGGTTACATCTCAAGAAGGAGTGCTTAACTAGTATATACAAGAAGTTAAAACCTTTGCGATATGGTCCATACAGTATTCTTCAGCAGATTGGCTAAAATGCTTTCCAGATCGACATTCCTTCATGCCTCGGTATACATCCAATATTCAACGTGGATCTACTTCGACCATACCATGCACCACTGTTGGAACAAAATGACTTGCATCCAGCAGAACCCAACGACATCTATCCATATTTTTCAGGAGCCTCTTCCTTGCGATACCATTGTGGGACGATCCGTACGCCGTACAAGGATGAACACAATTTCCTTGTTTTAGGTTTCTAAATCCAGACCAATCCCAGCACAAGGAAAATGTTACTCTCCTACTGAGCCGACCAACAAGTTTCCTCACCTTCACAAGCAAACAATGGGGACCATTATTTCTTAAGGAAGGAGGTCTACTAGTACACAATGAGAGATAAATGACTAGGCAACCAAAAACTTTGGTCACCACAGTTTTTTCAAGGGATAAATGGCCAAACTTGAGTGAGACAACTAAAAGTGACCAAGATAAATGACCAATTTGGTCACAGGCTAAAATATATGACCAGATAATAAGCAACGAAACTAAAAATGACCACATAACGATGACATTAAGGATATGAACTGGTCATTTATTTGGTCATTTTTAGTTGTGTCACTCTGATAATGGAAAATTACAATTTTGACAATGAATCTATAAAATTTACTAAATTTTAACACTATAGATGGATCTAGGGGGTCTCTAGATCCATCTACAGTGTTAAAATTTAGTAAATTTCCCAGGAAATAAATGACTATTAATTTGTTCAAAGCTTGTTTTGTCTATCTTGCATCTAGATCTTGTCGGCAATTAGGGGTAGCTGGAATAGTTGATAGATGGGCCCTGCTAGCTATTTTGGCGAGGTTTAGCTTTTGTTTCAGAATGTTTATATGCAGTAAACAAACTAGTCACAAATTCTTTAAAAAAATTTATTACTTTACTTTCTAAATGTTTGGATAAGATAGTATACTCATAAATTTGTACTCATACCGGTTTTGGCATCTACATCGGTATGCTATTTTAATCTAATATATAATTAGCCATCTCTTGTTAAAAAAACTATAAGATTAGTGGAGTAGAGACCCACTTGTTAGCATGTATGAAAATATAAGAAAAAAAAACATAGTATAATGTATAGTTATATATCATAAAAAATATATTAATATATATAAATAGTTATATATTAATGGATATAAAATAAATTAAAAAAAACATTAAAAAATAAAGCAGAATGATGAATTTTGATTATGTAATGTATTTCAATTAAATATACAATGATGCATTTCAGTTTTGTAATGTATTCATTTCCATTTGGCATTGAGCATGAAACAATGAAACCTTTGAACTTGTGAAATCATATGGAACTTGGAAGGTTGATTTTGGTGCTAAATCTTGAGATTTTGAGATTTCAGTGGGAATGGATCCAACTGTGGATCATGAATCTAATCATTCACGGAGGGGAGGGGTTTTGGGGTTTGGAACATATGATCCTCTTTCGTGGGGAAGAAATCTATGGTAGAAGGAAGCTCTTGAATCTTGTGTAAATGTTTTTAGCGGAACCCTTTTCCTTTCTCTAGTTTGGGTGTTTGGGGTTTGGAAAATATGATCCTCTTTGGTGGGGAAGAAATCTATGGTACAAGGGAGCTCTTGAATCTTGTATAAAGGTTTTTAGGGGAACCCTTCTCTTTTCTCTAGTTTGGGTGTTGCAACAATACACCCTAGCTAGAATCCGTCAAGAAATCCATTGCCAAATCTCAGGGATTCATTGTGGCTGCAATTTGAAGGAGTATAGAGCTACATAAATCATGGTGGCTCTTTCTATCTAAGTTTGAGCAAATAGGGGATGAGTTTAAGAGGAAGAGGTTGAAGATTTCATGACTCGGTCTGCATGGGGCCTTTGGGAAGCTGTGGTCACTCATGAATGCAGCGTGGGGAGTGGTAAAGCAAGTCTAGGATAGCATGGGACCATAGGGAAATCATGGATGTCATCTCGGCACTAATTTCACCATGGGGATATGAGAACCAGTGTCTAAGAGATTGTGGGGACAAACATTTAGTGTATTTTGGAAGTTGGGACTATGTGGGAGTTGGGGGAAAGTCGATTTTCTCCTTTTCAGAACACCCTGGGCATTTGCAGATTTATTTGGCATGCATAAAGGCCTGTAGAAGGTAACACACATAGTGTGAGGAATCATGGGATTGTTTAGAGTGTTGGGGAAGGTCGCGGCAGCTTGAAGGGCCTTAAAAAATCAGCAAGTTTTCTATGTGAAGGTATCTGGGGCTTGAAGAGACCTTATTCACAAGTGGGTACAACATGCTGGGCATCGATTTGAACTTGGAATCAATTCTGGAAGTGTGTGGGGCCATCTAGATGTCATATGCACGATTGATGGTCTATGTGGGCATGAAATAAACACTCTGTTACCTTCTGAGTAGCATATAAATAGATCTCAGCAAGTAAACCAATGTGGGAGCATCATTTTCCATCAGAAGTACCGTATTACTCTATCACACTGTGAAAGTCATCCCCAAGAAGACAAGGTGTAAGAACACAAACTAGAATTTGTTGTCACTAAGGGGTGAAGTGTCCTTCCTTATTGTTGGATGTATTTTTGAGTAGAGACTATATTTTGGTACCTTCGATATACATAGATTGTTACTGGGTCAAATATTTTGCATTCAAGTTGGAGAATGGAGAATTTCTAGATGAGCAATGAAAGTGTTGAGGAAGCATTATCATTCCACTCCGCAAGTTGAGTTCCAGGCATGTTTTTCTTGTTCCATTGCTTAATAAGCCATCTTGATATTCACTGTTGTTCCATGTGATTTTCAGTTAATATTATCATTGATACCAATGTTAATTACGATTGTTGAAAGAAAAACATAACAATGAGGATTGGGTGATAAAGAAACATACCATAAACCCCTTTAATTTCACAAGTGGACATCTCTAGAATGGCCATAAATAGTGTGTGGTTCAGTTTGTTGAGCAAATAGAAAAATACCAGTGAGTTCATGAAGTGTTTGACGAAAGCAACAAAACAAGCCAACAAGTAAAACAATGGTAAAACTTAGGCATTTTTTCCCAATTGATTATGGAGGCTTGTTATGGTAGAAATATTTTGATTTATGTTCATAATTTTATAATGTCGAGAATCTTGGCACATGAATGGATTCAACATATTTTATCCTCATAGAACCTATGAATGAGAGAGTTGGTGTCAATGGTGGTAGTTGTACAGACCAAGAGACTTTGCTTCTACTTGAGACTCTATAAGTTTATGGGGACAATTGGAATGAGATTGTTGAACATGTAGCTGCAAAATCCATGGCTTAGTGTATCTTACATTTTATTAGGCTTCCAATTGTAGATCCTTTTTTAGAAGACAAGGATATTCCTAAAAGTATAATCATTCAGAGAAGCTTGGAAACAATTTTAGTAAGAAAATATTAAGCTAGTGCTTCTTCTCAAAGCACTTCAGAGAGTCTGGTTGCTAAAAGTCCTAGTAGTGAGGAGCTTCTTGGGGTATCTAAGAATGATGATAGTAAATCAAAACATGTAGATGAAGGTGAATCTGATCCAATAGAGTTGAGAATGATGCAATCAAACCAATAAGGGTTGCTTTCCAGGATGTTGGTACCTTATCTAGATCTGAGGAGTCACTGTCATTTATAGAAGTGGGAAACCTTGTCATGGAATTGGTAATATGGCAAGTGCCCTCTCCACACATATTTATTTTGTGCTTACCATAATACTTACCATAACACTTGGATATTTGTGGAAGTTAACATAATTTTGAATTTTCCCTTTTTGATGCATTCTTAATTTACTCAATGAATAGATGTTCAACTATTGGCCTGTTTTATAGGTGGAATTTCTTGTTTCCATGGTTGGCCCTGAAGCAGCTACAGGTTCAGCTCAAATTGCATTAAAGGAAATATATGAAGAAGCACTTTCCACTCAGCTTGTTTCAAGGCATTTCTTTATGCTTGAAGACCCTCCAAGTGATACCAAATATAATACAAATGAAGGGTAGGGAATCTGTTAGCAATAAATAGAAAATTTGAACAACTTGTTTTTGTCTGTGATAACTTGTTATCCATGGATGTAAGGCAAAGGAGTTGAAATGATGGTAGATTTCTTGACGTTGTTGACAGGACATATGCACAACAATTGGAAAATGAATCTCCACCATTGGATCATAACAAAGGTTCTGAAAAGGACACATATAAGATAGTAAGTGTATTTTCTATACCTGAAACACCACAAGGAACATATATGGTGGAAGCAACACCATATGGACAAGAGCTCCAAGCAACAATCTCATGATGAATGTCAATTTTTTTTACATGTAGAAGCAACTAGCCAATGATACCCATAGGGTTCCTGGTAAGATGTTTTCTTCTTTTCTTTTGTATATGAAAGGGATTTAATTATATTAACACATTTTGTAAAGAGTGAGAGATAAAATGTCTATGACCTGTGTTCCAAATATGCACCAGTGTAAAATTTCACTACTTGACTATGTTTATACCCAGAGGTTGAAGCAGTGCTACAAATATCAGCCGATTTATCGTCGACTCACGATAAATCGCGGTTTTTTTTAACGCCTGAATTTTTAAGAAAAAATCGGCCCAATTTTTGGCTGATTTTTGTCCGATTTTTCGGTGATTTATCCCGAGTCGAGCTTTTTTTCATCTAATAATTTGAGCACTACTTTCAGATATAAGAATTTGATTTCCTATGAAGTAGTTTTGGCTGAGGGATAAATATGAGAATTCTGGGCACTTCTAAGCACCCATACAACAGTGTGAAAAGATTATGGGCACTTTGGGATCACTTCTGAGCAGTGTGCAGTGTGAAGGTCGTAGCAAGCAGTAAAACACCTTGAATCAGCAATAAACAGAGGCATATTCCAATCTGGGCACAAACAACCCTGTTTGACAGTAAAAAAGGGCATGGATTAGCCTTAATTCATCCCTTTGGGTGCATATTAAGGTAATGTTCAGTTCTACAACAATTATTGGCATAGCATAGGAAGATATGGGCACAAGCAGCCCAGTCTTGGCTTCCTAAGAGCCATAAAGTAGCAACAATGAAGCCTTTCAATCACTTCTGGGCAATTTAGAGATTGTAACAACTATCAATAAATATTAAAAAGCACTAAGATTCTCAATCCTGAGAATGTTATATGATGATTCTGTTGGTCGCAGCACTATACTAGAGGTTTTCCAATGTAGACCCAAGTACTTCGCGGTACAAGATACCAACAAAACCCCTATTCACCGGCCCTTTTGCTAATAGACTGCAAGCAGCCTGAGGTCTCACCCGAGGCAAAGTTGAGGGGGGTGGTTGCAGAAGCAAGTTTCCATAACCTTGTGATGTGAGTGTTTCAACTTATTCATGTACAACACGGTATGAGTTGCGCGCTGCAGTCAATGATTGCACGAAGTCTTCTACTCCACATCAAGTATCTTCAGGAACGAAGGTACTTACACCCTCAGCGCGTCCCCAAGCCGTGCAATGGGTTTATGAGACCTAATCGCTTCTACCCAATCTTATTCGATGATCCTTAATCATTCATCATTACTTAGCTTGATAAACATCATAACTTATGCAAATGAGTGAAATGCGCAGTGTTGTGTGCTTGACATCGCGATTCAAATTCAACCAGTTGTGGTGTGGTTATCTCATAGATCCATTCATTTGAGAACTTATAGGTGCTTTACTATTAACATTCCTCCTTACATGAGCTACTAGCATCTTATTCCATCCTTTCCACAATGAATACAGATAACAGTAAACATATAATAGACAATAGTAACTTCATGCATGCACTGTAAGTAAATTAGATCACAAATTAATGACAATAATACACAACAATCACATAACACAATGGTTTAACGTGGTTCACCCCCCCCGAATGGGAAGCTACGTCCACAAGAACTGTTGTTTATTATCTTAGGAAAGGGTACAGCAGTTCTTCGTCTGCACACTCAGCTGTAGACGCTCTTCTCTCTCTTTATCTCAAAATTAGGTCTCTGCGCACTCAACTACAGAGCCTTTATAATGCTTCAATCTCACAGGTCTAACAATATTCAATACTAATCAACAAATTGAAGAGTTAACCCTTTCCCTTACAAAATTGCCTTATTTATAGATCAAGACCCGTAGGTCATGTCTTTACATTTACGAAGGCAAAACCCTTAGGTTTACAAAACTATCCTAGTTTTCCAAAAACTGAACTACTGATATCTGGCAGCGGATCTTCTGTCATGCGCGCATCAACAGGTTACTTCCGCCGAGTTGTTCCTTCTTTTACGGCCTTAGATGATTGGCTAGAGTAGTAGTAGTCTTCTTCCTGTTGTGATCAGTCACCTACCTCTGATTTGCACCTACCCACTACTTGGCGGTATGTATCTAGGGTTTTCACCCCAGCTTGTGCAAATGAGCACCTACTAAGGAGAAGGGACTCCTTAGTAGCAGTTCAATAAACAGTAAATAAAAACAGTAAAACAGTATGAAATTTAACCTAGCATGAGCATTAACATAAATAATAAAACATGAAAATATGGCAAAAGATTTCTCTTTTCGTATTAAAGATTACCTCAAGTGTAGAGGTTGGTGAAGTTCTTGCAGCAGTCCAGGAGGGTTGCTTCCAAGCTTCCAGCTTTGCTCCTTTCTCTTTCTCCAAAGGGTTGGAAATGGGCCAAAGGGGCACTCAAGTGTGAAAGTAGCTCAAGGGTGAGCTAGGGTTTCAAGAGTGATTTTGGCAGAGTAAGGGTGTATTTGACTGTGGATATGAAATGAGGGGCCTCGATCACCTATTTATAGGTTTTTAGTGGTGGAGTGCTGGCCCATGGTTTTGGGAACCATATGGTTTAGGTCAGCTGTATAGGGTTTTTTCCTCCTTTTTCCCTCTTTTTCCTCTTTTTTTATATTTTTTATTCCATTTTTAGAGGGTTTTTGCTATTTTGGAGGAATTTTGGATTATTTTGGGGGGGAAAGGGGTTTTTTGGCCTTTTGGAGGCTTTTTTTAATGGTTTTGTGGCCTTTTGGAGGCTTTTTTGGCCCTTTGGAGGCAAATATGGTAGGAAATATGGACAAATGAGTCATGCAATGGGGTAGATGAGGGAGTGAGCACTTTTTGGGTGTTAACAGATTGCCCCCTGATGTGTGAGGGCAGGAGCTCATCGTATGGACGATAAACATCATAAGTCTTGTATGGTTTTCCTGGGGTGTGGAGAAGAGAAGAAACGAACTAGAGCCCGGAACAATGGTCCCGAACAAACTGCAAAAACTAAAAGTACATGACCTCAATAATGGATGAGGAATAATCTGAACATATGGACGAGGCGGGCATTCCCATGCTCGTATCAAGATCTAGAATAATAATAACAATGGGGTGCAAAATATGGGGACCTGAAATATACATGGCCTCAAATAATGAATGAGGAAGAATCTCAATATATGGACGAGGCGGGCATACCCATGCTCATATCAAGATACATAAAAAATAACAGTGAGGCCCGAAAAGGGGGACCTGTAGGATACATAGAGAACCACTGTGTACATCATAAGGGTCCATAGGGGACACAAATCTGGGACATACTGCTGGGCTAACCATGTCTGAGCTGAAGAACTGATACACTGGAATAACAACAGTGCTACTGAGTGTGGTACTAGAGGAACTGATGAGCTGCTGGAGCATAGTGACGGGGAGTCATGTCCTCAATGGTACACTAAACTGGAACTAAACTCGGTACTCAAGGAAGCATATAACTGGATGGATTCTGAATACAATCGCCAATGAAACCCGGACATCCACGGGAACATATAAATGGGCATTCCGAAGAGACTCACCAATGTGCTAGAGTCGGGGGAAATCTGGGGTCTTTGACCAATAACTGAAGGGATATAAACCCTACGCAATTCTCAACGATGCGATCAAGGTGTTGATGTCAAGCATGTGAGAAACAACCACTCGGAGAGGCAATGATGACTCCTCTTAAAATGGTCCGTAGGCACTCACCACAGATGGTGATGGGTCCAAGGCGTAGGGACCTCTGGGTCTATCCTCTAGAATAGAGAGGCTGTCGTCGATAGAGGGAGACCTGCAACTATCAAGGCAATGATGTTTCCTTGACAAGAGCGCGAGGTGGAGAACCGAAGTGTGAGAGTACTGATGGTAGGACTGACATACTGTGGGGGATAACTGGGCAAGTAGAGTGGGTAGACTCAAACTTCCTTTGTTCAGAGTATGATGGCGGGGATGATCAGGCAGCATATGAAACTGACTGGTGGGAAAGGGATCATAGCCGTACTAGATCGAGGATAGTGACTGGGATGAGGGATACTCAAGCTGGTGTAAAATGGCAGGAGACTACAAACTACTCTAAACAAAGGCGACTTGATTGGGGGTGCTACCGAGATGATCGATCATAGTGCCAAGAGGCACGGGGGGACTTCTTCACAGGTTAAGGAACTAGAAGAAGTGTGTGTAAAATGGTACTGTCATGTGGATTTATACGAGCCCAGGATAGTTCATGCTCATGATTGCTTTCAATTTTAAGGAGTCTGAAAGCGATAAGAAGACTCTGAAATAATGGAATGGTACTGTCGTGTGGATTTATACGAGCCCAGGACAGTTCATGCTTGTGGTTGCTTTCAATTTTAGAGAGTCTAAAAGCGATAAGAAGACTCCAGGGGGTTGCTTTTTCGTGTGTTAGTCTCCAAGGCCCGAAGAAGCATAAAAGGATGCAATGAAGAACTCTTCTAGCCGGTGTGACTAGAGTATTCCTTTTTTGTAATTAGTCTACCAGGTTCGGAAAAGGGTTAAACTTATACCAGATAGACGCCCTTTTAGGTACTTTAACGAGCATGAAAGGAAGCAAGATTGCTTGACGATCTTTTCATTGTTTTAGGAGTCAGAAAAGAGCTTAACAGAAACTCCCTAAGTGCCTTTTTGTAAAGGACTTGTCCAGCACGAAAAAGGGATAAAATTATACCGAACAACAGGAATGGCCAGGCAAGGAGGAAGTGTTCAATCAAGGAACATTGAGGATGACCAAGAATGAGGGTAGGGGGGAACACTGGTGGGCCTCCTTACGGGATAATGAATGGTGGCAAAATAATGAAATAATTGCGGTATGACAGGAGTGAAGGGCTCATGTAAAAATGTGGAACAATCCGATGGCGGCCGTTGTGGAGCGCAAACCAAGGCAGCAAGGTGTCGGGACACAATGGTGAAATTGTACCTGGTGAGAGCGAGAAATGGTCTCAAGCATCATCACGAGCTTGGAAAAATGAATCCGGCAATGCAAATGGTGCAAAACACGGAGGTCATAAGGACTCTGGAATGGTTAGAGGAAATAACTAGGTTAAAAAATGGTTGCAAATCAAGGTGAGCCCACCAAGCCAAGGATGCAGTGGTGGGGAGAAATGATGACCCACGGGGGAAAAATACTAGGTGTATCAAGTCAAATCATATATACAAGTGACATGTGACCTCAAAAATGGTTGAGATCACGCATGTGAAAAAGTGAGCAGGGTTAATGACATGCCCCTATGCTATGTGCATGGGGTTTATGATTGTGGATCACATATGTGTTGGTTTGAACAAGGGGGTCATGGACATGCTGAGATAGATGTGATGGGGAAGGTTCAAAATGGTTGATCATGCTCCCTATTCTAGGGTCGAGGTAATCTATTATGCCCCCAATCTCAAAGGTGTCAATGCGGTGCTCTATAATAGTGGGGTCAAGACCAGGCATTTTGGTATAGGACTAGGCAAAGACATCACGAAACGCTTGGAAAATTTTCTTGTACTCTCCGATCTCGTACTCAGTGCAGGAAGCTCCTAACGAAATGAGTTCAGGAGCACTGGCTGGGGAATAGATATCGATGTGGATGATGGGTGAGATGTTGGCCATGTTACCTTCCTCAAAGGCATCAGGAGCGAGAATGGGATCCTTAAACCAGTCGACTTTGGTGGGGAGGATATCTTTGGACTCAACCGCAAATTGGGTGGCTGTGATGGAGGAGGACTCTTCTGGGAGGAAATAGGAGCGATGGTGCATGTCTTCCCAGGGATAATCTGGGGCAGTGAGAGCCTCTAGAATCTCCTCATCATTGCGGAAACTTTGAGTTGTCAAATCGGTTGACGAGGGAGTGGTAGTCGAAGAGATCATATAAATGGTGTTAATTTCTTCGGATGAGGGTGATACTAGAGGGTGGATCTCCTCAATTGTGGGGGGTGCCGTCTCAAGGTCCAAATTATTCATCTCGTAGAGAGATGCTCTGTAATCCGGGAGATCAGGACATTTATGTGAGTAATGGCCGTAAATACCGCATATTGCACAAGGGTGGTTGGTACGCAGTGATTTATCACGAGGCTTAGGGGTTGGATCGAGTTCGACAACCGGGATGTTGGGGTCGTCGTCAAGCATTTGCATGTGTTCCTGTAATGCAGGTAAGTGTGGACATTGATGAGTCGGATGGCCTAACTCATCACACAACGAGCATTTGGGGGGAGCATGAAACACGGGGGGGGTTTAACTGTTTTGGGCGAGGGTACAGCAGTGTATGGTTGTGGGCCTCTGCCCCTAGTTGGCTTGATAAGAGGAGGGGGATTCGTAGATGACGAAGGGGTAGTGACACCGGGAGGTGGTTGACTAGTAGTGGCAATGGGTTGCACTGGTTGTAGGATGACATTTGGTGTCGGCGGGGGAGCAGGAGGTGAAATATACCACACAGGTAATCCCAAGGTTAACCCGGGGAGGCTAAGAGTAGCCATAACCTGGGCACTTACTATGCCTGCGGGAGGGAATAGGAAGGGGATTGTGTGGATGGGTGTAACACCAATGTGACTAGGTACCAATGGTGGTTTGAGTAACAAGCGCGGTTGATTGTTGGGTGTTTGTGTATTGTGGGAAAGGGTACATAGGTCAGATACTTCAGTCGTGGGTGACGAGGGTGGAATGGATTGGAATGTTGAGGTCATCGACGTATCTGAGTAAATTCTGGGTTCTACGAAGGAAACAAATGAGGTAGTTGCACCACAAACAGGTTGTTCAACCATGGGGAGAACATTTTTGGGTGCAGCGGGGGCATTGGGATCGTAATAGGTGAGTTGGTCGACCTTGACCATGCGTCCATCATGGGGGAACATCATGGTACTAAAAATGGATGAGGAAACCGCCCTCATGGAATACATGTAGCTGCAGCCAAAGTAAGAGGTTATAATCAAGCTGAGCATTGATGACCTCTATGTCAATGAGCACGGTTTTACCAGCCAACTGGATGGGGACATTAGCTAGGAGACCTTGGGGTTGAGCCGAACGGATTTCGTAGGCTTGCAACGCAGTGGTGGACTACTGGAGGGTGGGGGATCCCATCTTCTGCCAAGCGAATGTGGACATAATGCATGTAGAGGCACCTTCATTGATAATGCACCGATGAATGACAAGATTCTGAACAGAAACAGAAACTTGGAACACTAAAGTGGAAGGTGGGTGTGGTTCGGACTGGTCCAAATCGAAGGCCATCAGTCGTGAATCATTTGGGTCAATATCACCAATGACGGAGAGCAAAGTCTTGCGCTGTGAAGGATAGTTTTTTAAGACTTCTAATGCAGACATGGTTGCGGGAGACTGGGCTAAGTCATCTACAATGTTGTAATTTGATGCAGCGCGAGCATTGGGGTTATTGTTGATGCGACGAAGTGGGAAGCAAGGTTCTTTGGAGGTGCCATCTAGTGGAGCCGGAGGTATATGTAACATCTGATCAGCGGGATGAGTGTTAGTGTTTTTGTCAGTGGGAGAGGCTTCAGGGGTGGAGCCATATTGGTTCTGAAGGGTTTGGAGGTTGACATCGGCGGATGACATCATTAACAACTGGTGGGTACCTGAGTCTAACATGGGTTGATCAGGAGCGGCATAAGTGATCTGTTGTTGTGGTGGTGCGTTGCCTTGAGGGGGAGCCAACGGCTGAGTGTTCACTACGCCTTGGGTTGGTAAGGGGTTTTGTAGCACCAAAGGTTGAGGCTGAGGTGGTGGGGGGTTGGGTGGCGCCTGAGGAGCCGCGTTCCCTTGGCGATGGGCATCATTAGTCCAGAGTTTCCGAGTTCACTCCAAATGTGGGCAAGCATGTGTGTAGTGTCCATAGAACCCGTAAATAGAACAAGGATGGTTTGTTCGCAAATTAGGATTTTTGGCCTGCTTGGGCGGCCGATCAGGGTTCTGGTTAGCAGGTGCCGCATTATTGTTGTTTGAGGGATTGGGAGGTTGATCGGCTTGGTTTGGAGGGGGGTTGTTCCCACAGTTATGGCCTTTGCCATGGTTTTGCTGGCCCTGTTGGCACTAGTTATTTTGGTTCTGCTGCGGATTCCATTGGGCGTATACTTTCCCTTGGGTAGTAGGTGGGTTCTGGGGTTGTGTAGGTGCAAGAGCAGGCTACGGTGGATAATAAGTAGGGGGAGGCTGCGCAGGTGCTAAACCTTGTGGGGGTTGCTGATACGTCTACGTAATGGGTTGTGGGTTTTCCGCAGGGGCTGCCTATGGTGGGTAATAAGTAGGTTCGGCTTGAGAGGACACAGGGGTTGGTGCAGCTTGTGGGTGGTAATATGGTTGAGGTGTGACACGGGGGGCGTAAGCGGGGGATGCATGACCAAAGCACTGAGGTGGATAGGAGGGTCCATGGGAATGGTGGTGATGTGTCATGGGAGCATACGAATTGGTTGCTCCGGATTGAGATGTAGCTCGCGAAAGGTCGGGGCCATGGCTAGGACGTGCTATGGAAAAGGGTTGGGGATGCGAGGAAACACGGCCAATGATGCCGTCTGCGGCATGGGATGCCCCTGGCGCATCGTGTTGGGAGAAATCGTCGTCAGGGGCGTCAGGTATGATGGTATATAGATAACCCGACTGGGCGTAAATGAGGTCAAATTGTTGGGCTTTGAGGATGGCCTCTTCTTCGGACTGGGGTCATTCGGATGCCACATCGTTGGCAATGACAGGGAGGAGGGATTTTAGAAACCAATCTAAGAAGATATGGTCGTCAAACTTGATTTTGCAGAGGCTACGGTGTTGACGCCACTCATGAATGTGGTCAGTGATGTGGGTAGCCATGTTTTGTCTGCAAGACAGTAGGATATCAACTCCCATGTCATAGTAGACAGGTAACTAAAAGAACTGTAGGAAAGTCGAGGCAAGGGAAGTAAAGGTGGCATGAGTCCCATGGGGCTGCTCGATGTACCACTTAGCTACAGAGCCAGTGAGGGTGCGCTGTAACAGACGGGGGCAGACAGAGTCATCCACTATGGAGTTGGAGGAACACCATAGATGGAAGGACATAATATGGTTCTAGGGGTCCTCACCTGCCTTGCCCTAAAACTTAGGGATGTTGGAGGGGAGCTTGGTGGGCATGTGAGGCCACGCAGGGTCGTGTCTGATGGGATCGTTAGTTAGTCTAGCTAGGTTAGGAAGGTTGAGGCTAGCCATGAATGGCAAACTAGTAGAAGGATGTGACATACTAGTGGGTGTGACCATGTTGGAGCCAATGCCCCCAAGTGGAGGGGTAGGGTTTAGGATGTTTCCCCCAAGTGGAGGGATGAAAGTGGTATGGGACGGTCTTGCACTGCCAAGGGTAGTGTGAGTCACTGATGGAGTGGGAATAGGTATGCCAGAAACTGGAATGGGTGCAGTGATCGGAATGGTAGATGTGGGCCCCATCGAGGGAATACCCAAAGCAGGTGTGGTAGCTGGTGTGGTGGTGGATGCTCCACCAATGGTCACTACAAAGAAAGGGGTGGAAGTCGTGCCAACCATGGGGCTGGTTGGTGCAGTGTAAATGGGGTTCTCAGACTCTGCCTCAGAATGAGAGATAAAATAAGGGGCGTCTAGCTCGGGTGACGGAGTTCTATGCCGTTGACGAGTGGAGTCAAGAGACAAGGCTTGAGATCTATGATGAGTGGTATCAAGTGATGAATATCTATGTCTATGACGGGTGGTGTCAAGTGAACCGTGCTGTGGGGGCTCACCCCGGAGGCACCGAGAATGTCTCGGGGACTCAATGGTGACAGATGGTGTCAAATATCTGGGGGTTGTGTTTGAGTGAAAAACAACTCAAAAACCCTAATGCAACCGAGTGTGCAGAAGGAGAGCTCAAAAAATATGGCACTCAGGCCAACAACCAACTCAAAACACTTACTGTAACAGTTGTGCTACAATAAGTGGAGTATCAACAGAAATGGTCAGAATACCAACAAGCAGCAGGTTTCCTAAAAAATAAAAATAGTGGACTCGCTAGACCAAAAGGAGGTAAGGGAGCATGCAAACACCTAGCTAAATAGTATTCTGACTCAACTAGACATATCCTCTGCAAGGTGATGAAATTCAAGTTAGACAATATGAATAGTAGAGCCAAGTGGCTAAAGATATGCCCCTACCGGGAGGGACATCGGTTAGTCAGTCCTAGAAGAAAGGCCACTAAGATACCCCGGTCATGACACGTCCAGAAAAGGTGAATCTTCCGTTTGGTTCTATCGCCGCTATATCCCCATATGGGTGATACACCGAGAACTGCGAAAGGTAGCCTTCGGTTACTGAATGGATTGCAGTATTCCACTCAGGTTTCCGGAACCAGTCTGGCGAATTCAACCCTCCTAGGGGAGAGGTCCTCTGATAAACTGGTTGTGACCGTGCCAAAAACTACTAGGGGATTTTGGTTCCCTAATGGACAACAACTATGTCTCAAGTGTAAGCAATCGAGGGGTGTTATTTGGATGCCTATCCCCCTGATCCTACCTAACTACAAAAATTCTTATGTGTTCCCCAAGTGGGGTTAGAATGTTGGTTGTGTTAAGTATTATTTTAGGGCTCGCTTGAATTAGGTGACAGAGTGTGTGCGTGTGAGATGATGAACCCAAGTAAAAGTGACATAGGGTGGGAAACTTTCTAACTAAAAATAACAATACAGAATTTAAACTTTGAAATGCAAAATTTTCTCTTTTCAATTAAAATGCTGAAAAATAAAAAAAATATTCTGTAAATGGAACAGAAATAATACTATAGAAAAAGGCTGTAGGGAAGTATGGCTATAGATAGGACAGATGGCTATGCCGGTGCAAAAAATATTGCAGCAAAGTGCTGGGTTCAAAACAGGGAAAAAAGTGCAGAAAACAGACCGCGGGTCTGTGGCAAATCTGGGCGGTCAGACCGCGTGAAACAACTCAATAGTCGCAGAGGGGTTGCGGGATTTTGGCCGAAAGATGCAGTCGAACCGCGAGAAAAAGGTCGAAATTCGCACGCGGGTTGCAGGAAAATGGCTGAAAGCCGCAAGCGGGAAGCGGGAAAAAGGCCGAAAGACGTAGGCAGGTTGCAGGAAAATGGCTGAAAGCCACAAGCGGAACGCGGGAAAATGGCCGAAAGACGCAGGCGGGTTGCAGAAAAATGGCTGAAAGCCACAAGCAGGACGCGGGAAAAAGGCCCAAAGACGTAGGCGGGTTGCATAAAAATGGCTGAAAGCCGCAAGCGGGACTCAGGAAAAAGGGTTAACAGCCGTTGTCGGACCGCATGAAACAAGCTAATAGCCGCGGTCGAATCGCAGGTAACAGACTGGAAACCGTCGGTAGGTCGCCAGAAACAGTCTGAGAGCCGCGGTCGGATTGCAGGTAAAGGACTGAAAGATGTGGTCGAAACGCAACTGCAGGGGGTAAAAGACGCAGTTTATGACAGCCGAAAGGGACAGCCAAAAGGAAAAAACAAAAAAAGTATTACAGAAAATTAAAAACGTTTAAAACTTTAAAATTATAACCAGAAATTTAAAGGAACACAAGGGCAGTCACCAAAACTGTAGCTAGGGTTTTCACCCCAGCTTATGCAAATGAGCACCTACTAAGGAGAAGGGACTCCTTAGTAGCAGTTCAATAAACCGTAAATAAAAACAGTAAAACAGTATGAAATTTAACCTAGCATGAGCATTAAGATGAATAATAAAACATGAAAATATGGCAAAAGATTTCTCTTTTCGTATTAAAGATTACCTCAAGTGTAGAGGTTGGTGAAGCTCTTGTAGCAGTCCAAGAGGGTTGCTTCCAAGCTTCCAGCTTTGCTCCTTTCTCTTTCTCCAAAGGGTTGGAAATGGGCCAAAGGGGCACTCAAGTGTGAAAGTAGCTCAAGGGTGAGCTAGGGTTTCAAGAGTGATTTTGGCAGAGTAAGGGTGTATTTGACTGTGGATATGAAATGAGGGGCCTCGATCACCTATTTATAGGTTTTTAGTGGTGGAGTGTTGGCCCATGGTTTTGGGAACCATATGGTTTAGGTCATCTGTATAGGATTTTTTCCTCTTTTTTCCCTCTTTTTCCTCTTTTTTTATATTTTTTATTCCCTTTTTAGAGGGTTTTTGCTATTTTGGAGGAATTTTGGATTATTTTGGGGGAAAAGGGGTTTTTTGTCCTTTTGGAGGCTTTTTTAATGGTTTTGTGGCCTTTTGGAGGCTTTTTTAATGGTTTTGTGGCCTTTTGGAGGCTTTTTTGGCCTTTTCGAGGCAAATATGGTAGGAAATATGGACAAATGAGTCATGCAATGGGGTAGATGAGGTAGTGAGCACCTTTTGGGTGTTACACAGTTATCAATGATCTTTGCCAAAAATAGGTCTTCTTTGACCTAACCAAAATAACTGCCTTCATCCATCCCTGCTCTGCTTAGCTGGATCTCCGTCGACGTGGCACATCGTGGCATTGCACTCCTCGCAACACCGACCTCGCAGTTCTTTCGACACTGTGCTGCGCACAACTCTGCAACATACCAAAACTTATCCCAAAATTGTTCAAACTTAACTGCGCTTGGCTCCCCAGTTCTCAAAATTCTTCCTATTCAAAAATGCCCCATTTGGGCCAAGCCCAACAGGCCCCTAACACTTACATGTGGCTCACCCTCGAGCCACCTGCAACTCCATGAAGGTTTTCTTCTGACTGTGGGCTGATCTTCACAGTGAACTCCTTAAATGTGTCAATCAGCTTTTCTATCGCGGTCTTCGTATCTTGTTCAATTTGCACAACTGTTTCCAGCATCTCAAGTGTTATCTCATGGCCGATCTGACCTTGCACCTGCTCTTGATTCTCGTTCAATTCCTTTAACTTTTCTTCGATCTCTTACGAGATCGTGCCGGCTTCCTCTAATAATGGCTGCGACTTATCGCCCATTTCTATCTCCTTCTCACGCAAAGCTTTAACTTCCTTCTTTAGGTTGTTGGCTCTGTATTTTAGGAGTTTCTCTCTTGCTGGTAGTGCCTTAACCTCCTCACCCATCCTTTCTAGTGATTCTTGTTTTTCTTTCACTTCCTTCTTTACTTCCAGTAGTTGTTGGTCTTCTTCAAGGGCATTAAATGCCTTCAATGCTGCTTCTAGTAGACTTTGGCACCTAGTTACTTCGGTAGCAATATTCTGTGCCACGGTCTTCACTACTCCTTGTCTTAACTACTGTTCATCTGGTGGAGTCTGTGGATTGATCTGTGCTTTCAAGGCAGTAATTTTAGACTCATGGAGTATCTCCATGTTTTCCTTCTCATTCTTAAGACTATTGACCAAATCACCAATCTTTACAATAGTATCTGCTAGTTCTATTTGTAATTCAAACTCATCAATGTTTTCATCAACCGCAGTGATCATTGTCTCCAATCTCAGCCGACGATCATTCTCGTCCTGTAGTAGCATAGCTCTCTGCGAGCTCTCCTTCAGTGCATCTGTGGTTCTCTCATACATTTCTTTAGCAACTTGCATCTGCAAGTAATGGAGGCCTGAGAATGGTATCATTGCAAGATCCAGTTCCACGCGCTCCATGTTCTGCATATCCAGTTTTAGCTGATCAAGTAAGGGAAACCCTACAGATAATGGTTGTAGGTGGAAAATACGGGACCTTGTAGGAATAGTAATTTGCTACTGCGAAGTCTCTGCCGACTGTCCTTCAGCTATTGATTGACGTTGGAAGGCTAATCTTTTGCTTACTTCATCAAATTTTTGGGAAATTCCTTGCAGTGTAGTCAGGTTCTGGTCCAAACTGTCCTGAATTGCTTTTTCTTTCTTCTCCTTGTTGGTTGAGAGCTCCTCCATTTGTTCAGTGACTCTTGCGGCGATCATTAGATAGTCATCCTCACGAAGCAGTGTATCCAATTTGTCTTTGTTTTCCTTTTACTTTTTCCTTGGTTCCTTACGTCCTGAAGGACTTCCAACGTCCTTCCTTTTGCTTGACTCTTTTTTTCTGTTATGAGACACGGGATAGGGTTATCCTCACCAGAATCACTTTGGATGTCCACAACTTCAACTCGGAATTCAGCTAGCCATTCTTTCATGAAATTCTCAATATCTTCCTCGTACATATTGTAGTTTCCTGGGTACCAGTCAGGATTCTTTCTCTACGCTTTAGCTAAAATTGAGATGCATTTCATCGCAGCATAAAAATTTAGAATGCAGATATATGTGCTTGTTACTTGCTTTGATATTCAAGGTGTAATCATGATGGCTCCGTGCAACTAATCATAATATGTGTAAAAGACCAGCACTGTCTCGTGCTATCTTTTTGAATTCAAATTCTCCCATAGGTTCTAATATCGGGCACCTCTGTAGTCCGAAGTGTCCGTGACCACTCCGACATATTGCTTCGGTTCCCTCCACCCCAGGAAGCCGATCAATACGATTAGCCAGGTGAAGTGGAAGTATACACCATTGATTTGTGTATCATTCAATTGCTCTAGGAAGTCATTTAGTAGAAATTGACACCAATTGAATTCTTCTCCCTCGACGGCTGAAGCGCCAAGTAGTACTACGCCCACAAAGACTTCTAGCGGTCTGCATTTTCTTAGAATCTTACTCGCTAACAGCTGTGTGACAAATCTTATTTCCTGATCCTTTATATCATCCATCTGGAAGCCTCGCTTCCCTTTGACCATAGATTGTGTTTGCTTCATCAATGCGGCTACCTCTTTATCCTTTTCCTTTCCCTGGAAGAACTTCCTTGGGTCTTCCCCTCTTTTGCTTCATCCAGTTATCCGGTGGATTAAGTCATTTGTGAGGTTGATATTCTGGTCCAACCATAAATATCTTTGGTGGATGCGAGCTATAAGAGTTCGCACCACCCTGTTGAGCTCCGGTGATCTGTCGAAATGTGGAAGCCTGAGCAGGTTGAGCAGGCCTGACTTGGCTACTCCGGACAACCAGCTCTCGGCGACCAAGATGAGGTCGCCCTTTGCATTCTTCTTCCAACACATGTATTTGTTGGGATGGAACTGTGGGAACCTTGGCTCGGTTGGCTTGTCCTTCTGTATTGCCAGTAGATCATAGTCCTCCCATTTACATTCTGGGATCTTTCGCAATCGATTTTTGTCCACCTCAACATGTTTTGATATTGACAAGAGTGGTATCTCATACTTTGGACTCTTGAGTAATTTAATGGCCGGTGCATCCACTGCATGCGGTGAGATATAGTCTGGTGTCATAGTTAGAGGCATCTCTTTATCTGCAATGGGTTTATTTGGTCCTACCGAACTTCTCTTTGGTATTTTTGATCTCAGCGCTACTGGATTTTTTCCTTTGTCTTGCATTGAGGGCCTGTGTCTTGGTGATCTCCTTGGACCTTGTTTTGATTCTGTGACAACTTTCATGTTTGGGGTTCTCATTAACTTGTCAATTCCTCCGTGTTGGAACAATTTCACAGTCTCTTCGACTGTGAACTCTTTGTCAACACAGGACCTCTGTGTCATTTGCTTGCACCTTACTCGGCCAACCAGTGGATAACTTATAGTCTAAACTCAAAGAAACAGTATTTGCAAAAATATCTAAGTGCTTTGGTTATGCCCGCGGTTCTAACTACTGCATTATATATAGCCACGGCTGATACATCTCCACACCCCTTAACGGTTAGATAAGCATTAAATGCAGTATCCGTTAGCCAATTCCGGCATATTTTTCGGTCATTTTCATCATTAAGTTGTTCAGAACGGATATATATTCTTTAAATGCTCGAGCGGTCGGTCAGAAAGTACTATGTAATGGTTATATTTCCGACCGACACTGTAACGACTATTTTCTGGAGTTCTGCGTCGCACTTCGCGGCAGGTCATCATTGGTTCTGCGTAGTGACTTCGCGGTCTCTGATTTGTTTCTTTCTTCAGTGTTTCATTTTGAGTGTCGCAACAGTGCATTATTACTATGAAAATGATATATATATATATATATATATATTATTATTATTATTATTATTTCGCGCTGCTTCAACAACGCTGCGGTGTTCGTAGATCTATCTTTACAAATTTTGTGTACAAATTGTTCATAGTGCCCAATTCCAACTATACTTGGCACTTAGAAATTTTTCCTTTCTTATGATCATTCTGGAGGCTGCAAAGTAGGACTATCGCGGTAAAGCTTTAGTCTGCTCCCATTTATCAAATTGGGTAATGTATCACCGGCTAAACTAGCTAACTGGATTGCGCCACCATTAGTAACATGTATTACAGTGTATGGTCCAAGCCAATGCATTTTAAATTTCCCTGGAAATTTCATGAATTTACTATCGTACAGGAGGACTAGATCGCCTACCTGAAAAGACTTGTTCTTGATGTGGCGGTCATGCCATGCTTTTTCTCGCTCTTTCCGTACTTGCTGGTCGAATCCATGGATGAAGCGATCTTCTTCCAAACCAACCAAGTGTAACATCCTTTCTTCTAGTGTTGCGGGATCTACCATCCTTATAAATGCAGCTATTCTCAAGATGGAGATAATGTACTCCATTAGCATTATTGCTTCCTGTCTATAAGCCAATCTGAAAGGTGTATGTCCAGTTAATTTCTTGCGTGTCATTTTGTATGCCCATAATATAGATGGAATGCGTAGGTCCTAGTCATCGCGGTTTACATTGCATATCTTGGTTAGCGCATTCTCAAGTACTTTATTAAATGCTTCAATAGTGCCATTCGCTTGTGGGTGATAAGGTGTACTACGCTGATGATGGATGTGGAATTCTTCTGTCAAAGCTTTAATAGTTCTATTTAGAAAATGAGTACCCTAATCACTCATCAAAATTTTGGGCATCCAAATCGTGTAAGGATGTTCTCAAAGATAAACTATGCGGCTGTAGCTACGCTACAATATTTAACTAGTTTTGCTTATGCCCATCTAGTAAGATAGTCAGTTGCAGTAATAATGTACTTTGCACTAGTTCTTTTTCCTGGTGGGTTAATAGGTCCCACAAAATTGATTTCCCATTTGTCGAATGCCTGTAGTGTCAACTGAGGGTTCAACGACATTTCATCTCTTCTTGAAGGTTTCCCAGTTCTTTGACAGACATCACAATTCTGGCAATGTTCTTTGGAGTCCTTATGAATCGTAGGCCACCATATCCCTACGCGTAATATCTTCTGTGCAGTAGCCCTTCCTGCATAATGACCTCTTGCGCCTCCTAAATGCACATCAGTTAATATAAATGGTTTCTCATCTTCCAATACACATCTTCGCAGCACTTCATCAGGTCCTAACTTGTAGAGTTGTCCTACGATAATGGTGAAGTCTGCGGCTCGTACTACCAGCTGCTTCTTTTGTTGCGTAGTGAATTCCATAGGTGCAAACTCGGTAGTTAGAGAGTCAATGATATCCTGATAATAATCATCAGCAACCTGTATAGCAAACAATTCTGGATCGGGCAGATTGTCTTCTAGATTCGTAGGTTCTTCTCCTGACTCGATCCTTGATAGATGATCAGGGCCTAAATTTAATCTTCCTGGTTTGACTATTATTTCAAAATCGTACTCTTGGAAGAGTAAGAGCCATCTACATATTTTCCCCCCTAACACTGGCTTATTGACTAGGTATTTTAATGCAGAATGGTCAGTAAACATTGAGAGTGTGCACCAAGAAAATAGTGCCTGAAATTCTATAGTGCATATACCATTGCAAGTCCTTCCCTTTCAGTAGTGGTATAGTTCTTCTCAGCAGACAATAGCTTTCTGCTCAAAAATGCAATGGGATGATCAATTCCTCCTTCTCTTGGCTATGCAAGAACAATACCCAATGCTATACATGAAGCATCAACATGTACGTGAAATGGTTTTTCCCAGTCTGGAAAAAATAGGATCGACGCGGTGATCATTTTCTCTTTCAATGTGTCAAATCCTTTCTCACAGTCCTCATTCCAAATGAACGGTGCATCCTTTTTTAAAAGCTTCTCCATTGTTGCGGTTATCTATGCATAACCCTTTATGAATTTTCTGTAGTATCTGGTATGCCCTAGTGTAGTGCGCAATTGTTTAACTAAATTTGGTGTAGGTAAGTTTACAATAAATGCTATCTTCGCAGGATCAAACATCAACCCTTGCTTACACACGATATGTCCCAGCAGAATTCCATAAGGAACACAAAAAATACATTTCTTTAAATTCAATGAAATCTCATGCTGTCTTCATTTTTCTAGCATTATCCTGAGGTTCGCGGCATGGTTCTTTAGTAACCCAAAAAATGGTCCAATCATCAAAATAAACTTCTAAAAACTTGTGTATGAATTATTTAAATGCTGCAATCACAACTCTTGAAAATATGGCTCATGCATTCTTCAAACCAAAAGGCATCACTGTATACTAGAATGACCCTCATTCTATTGCAAAAGTGGTTTTGTGCCTATCGGTTGGATCAATTCTAATCTGATGGTATCCAGAAAACCCATCAGTAAAAGAGTATGCTTCATTGCCTCCCACATTATCAAGTACTTTTTCGGTAAAAGGTGTAGGAAATGGGTCATGCATTGAAGCATCATTTAGCTTTCTAAGATCAACACAGATCCTGATTTCACCCTTTGTTTTTTTGTCTTGGATGACCATTGGGCTTATCCATTTAGATTCTTCAACCGGCTCAATAATTCCTGCATTGAGCATCTTATCGAGTTCTACCTTAACTTGTTCTTTGTAGCGTGGGTTCAGTCTATATGGCCTTTGTTTAATAGGTTTTTCTCCTAGCTTAAGAGGAATTCTCATCACTCCTAAGTCTCGCAGGATGGCTTTCATCTCTGTGAACTTCATTGGGAATACTTCCTGATATTCTTATAATATAGCTGTGATCTCCGCAACTGTGTCATCATCCCAGTAGTCTCCTATTGCTGCAAACTTCGGCTCTTGAGGGGTGTCGATGTTCACTTTCTTTGTTTTAACCGGTCCACTCATATCTAGAATTTCTAGTGGAGTTCCTTCTACCTCACGTACTCCTTCTGATTCTTGGATTTTTATGTTGCGCGGGTCCTCCGCGTCGCTATCTTCAATTTCTTCAAAAAACTCTTCTAGTGTTATATTTTCCTTCTTGCGATGTGGGCTAAATATATTTTGCTTGATCAGTTGCAGCACATCATGTATAGTCGGATGGTCATCTTGAAAACTAAAATCCTTCTGGAAGGCCGCAGTGAGGACAGACCAATTTGTGGTTCCTGTCCGTATCTCCTTGTCTAGATACCATTTTTTTGGAATAGGCTGATCTAGCGTATGGACAAAGAGATGTACCCATTCTGTCTGTGGTCTTTCCTTCCAAGCTTGTACATAAGCTGCGATATGATCTCCTAGATTCCTCTCACCATTATATTTTTCAAATGGTAGTGTGACCTTATCAGCAAATCTAATCTGTAGTTTTATTCTGCATTGGTCCCAAGTTGTCATTGTCTTTTTATGTGTAGCCCACCATTTGGCAGGTGTTTCTTTGAGTGCCAGGTGTTTCATCTGCAACTGCTACAGTGTATTCTTTGATAAATGAATAGAAATTAGTTGTACCATCATAAGTGGGGATTGTACTTACCTGCTTTCCAATCCAACGGAGTGACTTTGTAATTGTCGCGCATCTCTTGGAAGATACTTCATGCATTCTGTGTTGACAGTTTTCTAATCCTTCCTCAAAGTATGAGATGCAAGAACTATTGCAGCGCCAGTTGAGCGTTCCATCCGCAGTAGGATGAATATAATCCACAACATTTGTTGTCATTTTATAGATATGGTCAAGGTCTTGAGCTCTGTATTCTTCTTGAATAGGTTCGACGTATCGCTCTCCCTGCGAAGGATCCAATGGTGCGACAACCCTTATGTCATTTCCTTCAAATATCATTTTCATTGTCTTCAGATTGATGACAGTGGATTTCGTCATTGCCCAATCGATACCCAGCAGTGAGGGATAAGGATTGATATCATCCACAATTTTAATTACTTCAAAGTCTGCATAACTTCGCACTCCATCAATGTCGACAATGGTATTGGTTAACCTTCCTAGTGGTATAACTATGCCTTGATTAGCCATTCTTAACTATATAGGTGACCACTGTAACTTTGGTTTTCCCATCGCCTGCCATGTCTGCTTGGTCAAAACATTCACTTCAGATCTAAGATCAATAATGATCTCGTCCATCTCGTAGTCTCCTATCTGTGCAGTGAACCACATTTCCCTACCGGTTCTTTTGGGACTCCTAATGTTATGTACTATGCCATGTGCTATTCCTTTCTTACTGCATGATTCGTACTGATTTATCAGTGTTTCAAATTCCATAAGCATGTATTTGTTTTTTAATAACTTGATGCAGCTGTGTAGAAACTACACAACAAAAATAGAGGCATCTGGTGCAACGCGCGTCTGATCATATGCCAGTGGCATGTCTTCTATTTGTGGTTCTTGACTTCGCAATGAGATCCTTGGTGAAGTAGGTGGTGGTTGTTTAAACATGCCCCGCACTTTTTTAAATATTTCTTTACTTATCTGTAAGTTCAATGGAGGTGCTTTCCCAGGAGCTTTTCTAATCCCTACTGTTTCTCCAAGGTTCTTCTAAGGATCAACTGTTCTAGAAGTCGAGGCTTCTATGCTTTTGTCTTTTCCAGTATCAGCACCACTTCGCGTTACTGTGTTGACACTCTGACCTATAGGTCTGTTCTCTGATGCGATCAACTAGATGTTAAGGTTCAGTGTTTATGTTCTTCTCCTCTTCTGCATTTCTACCTCAAGCATGGGGCAGTCTTCAATCACATGTTCAAATGAGTTACAGTAGTTGCATGTGTTGCATGGATTAGTACACTCTCTTGACACATGACCTGGCTGGCCACAGTTATAGCATATTACCTGGCCTTGTCCTCTTCCTTGATTTTGACTAGTATTTCTTCCTCTCCGGCAATGTCCACCACCGCGGCCTCTATATCCTCCTTGATCATAGTGGGTGTTCTCTTGCTTTGGCTGATTTTCCTCTTAGACGCGGTACATTCCAGCACCTCACATTGCTTCCATATCTTGCTTTCTTTCATTCATCAGTTCATAAGCGCGACAGTTGGACTCATCATGTCCAACTGACTTACATAAATTATAGTATAAGTTTTTAGGTGTCTTTACATATTTTTGTATCAAGTAGCAGTCCTCAGGTCTATGTCCTCTGCTTCTACAAATTTCACACCATGGTGCCTGGTTCTGATTCATATTTACTAGGTTTGGTGCATCACTGTTAAGATATTGTTGAAATAAGGGGCAATTTTCTCTAGTGTGGCCCTCTCCTTTGCATCATGTGCACCAAAATTTATGTCTTTGTTCATTTCTCTGCTCCTTTCCATTCTTCATACCTTTCAATTCTAATGTCAAGCTAGCCAATTGGTTATGGATTTGTATCATCCCAAAGTGTTAGGAACCTATGTCAACCCTTCTCTTTACTATGTTAGTATATTGTTGTTGGACGCATATGCTTTGTAAGTCGTCCCGTAGTATTTGTTGATCCATAGTTTATATTAGCCCATAGTATTGACCCATAGTATTGGACGCATATGCTTTGTAAGTCGTCCCGCAGTATTATATGTCCCATGGTTTTGACTCATAGTATTGGGCATAGACTTAGTATATAAGTGTGTGTTGAGGTCATTGAAGGCACCGTGAAGTTAATTGTATTGAGCTTGCTCAAAGGAGGTTGCCCCCTCGAAGTGGCCCGTGATCAATATAAAAGTGATTCTGTTCTATTATTTCTGATATCTCATGTATTTGCATTAATTAATTATTGCAGGTACATCACATCTGGTATCAGAGCACTTTTCTTGGGACAAGTGGGAATTTTTTTTTTCTTTCTTTTTTTGGGCGGCGACTTTCAGATCAATTTCTGAAACTTTTTGCACAAAATCAGAAGAAACCGATTGCATATCTGAATTCCTCTTTCAAAAATACGCAGTTTGAAAAAAAAAATCATCTCATTTGGAGTTCTAAAAGTGGAGATATCGCGGATTTAAAATCAGCAATTTTTCAGAATTTCGGTGACGGCCGCG
Source organism: Larix kaempferi (assembly GCA_027924585.1). Lineage (NCBI taxonomy): Eukaryota > Viridiplantae > Streptophyta > Pinopsida > Pinales > Pinaceae > Larix > Larix kaempferi. The sequence continues at coordinate 170,821 of BSBM01001097.1, read as the reverse complement.
GAAATTGTGGCAAGAAAATCTTTCGACCGAGTGCCCAGATTTCTATTCCGCTTTCATAAATAGAAGCAGAGTGGTTGTTCCAGTTCCGGAAACATGCTATAATAGCAATTTTGAGCAATATAGATCCAGTTTTGGAACATTGGGTGGAATTTCTGCCAAATTTTTTTTCTGTTGCAGGTTCGGATCTGGGAATAATCCCTATCCGCTTAACTGTGGGAAGTACTTGGGCATAAGCCCTAAAACTCATTGTGAGGAGTACCACAGGAACCCCAAAGTAGCTGGCCATTGAGAGGACCTGCCAAGCGAAAAGGGCAACGACCCCTACCTGATTGACTAGTTCCCACCCGTGAGGTAAACCAAGAGCTGTCGTTTGTGGCAAAGCGGTTATCAGTTTTACCTGAGCCGTGGAGTGAGGGGTACTGCCCCAATACGCAAGCCGTCAGACAGCATTAGTGGCCGAGTGAAAACCCTAAAATGTTAGGAAGCCGCACATACCTGGGGTCCATATCTACTTTCAGCTGAACTATTGTCGATCACTACTGCACCGTTTCAGATCCATTTTGCAAGCCATTCCAGATCCAACCATTCGGCATTGTTCCAGATTCCTTCTGCGCCGTAGCCGCTCTAGTCTTAAAAAAAAAAAACTGGTTATGGTTGTCACCTGTGCAGGAGCACACACCATGGAGGAAGCACTTGCAGCCATCCAAACAAAACTCCAAGATCTGGATGAAAAATTTCTCAGCCTCCATCTTCAGCATTCAGCCATGAACAATACCAGACAGCCAGAATCTTTTGCAGCCACCGGGTTCTCTTCTTCCAACAATTTTCGTGGGCCGAAGCTTGATTTTCCTCGCTTCAATGGTACTGATCCGACTGGATGGATATACCGAGCAGAACAATATTTTAGTCTGCATAATACTTTTGATGTTCAGAAAGTTCCACTTGCATCCTTTCATTTGGAACGGGAAGCCCTTCAATGGTACCATTGGTACATCAAAGCTCATCCCGAGCCAAACTGGACAGATTTTTGCCAACTCATTTTGCCACGATTTGGTCCTAGTGCTTTTGACGACTTCACAGGAGCACTCACTAAACTTCACCAAACTGGCACAGTGAGAGAGTATCAGATGGAATTTGAGAAACTAGCCAATCACACAGAAGGATTGTCTGATGAATTCTACAGGAGTTGTTTTATCAGTGGTCTCAAGGATGAAATCCGCTCAGAGGTCAAAATGTTTTGTCCCAACACAATGATGGAAGTCCTAGGGTTGGCTAAGTTGGCCGAGGACAAGATCGCAGCTCAACAACGCTCCAAACCCACCTTTGTTCCCTTTAGAAACATGGGTTCCCAACAACCTCCCATCATGCCTACTCCTCAACCAACTCCTATCAAGCATTTGTCTGAAATAGAAATGCAGGCACGCCGAGAAAAAGGGCTTTGTTATAATTGTGATGAGAAATTCACTCGGGGACATAGATGTGTTCAACAAAAGCTCTATATCTTGGATGTGGATTCTCCGCCTGCCTTAGAACTTGGTGAAGAAGCTACAGATACAGTAGATGATTCGGTCGACATGCAACACCCACCTGTTGACACCCCATCTCAGGACGACCCACCCGAGATCTCTCTCCATGCTGTAACCGGCGTCACCACCCCACAAACAATGCGGGTCAGGGGATACTTCAAGAAGCTCCCTCTTACCATACTCATTGATTCTGGTAGCACTCATAACTTCATTGACCCTCGGATTTCCAAACAGGCTGATTGTTTTGTCCATCCTTGCTCCAACTTTGAAGTCATGGTTGCCAATGGGGGCACCTTACCTTGCAAGGGGAAGTGTCACAATGTGCGTATCTCTATGGAAGATTATAACCTACGCTCTGACATGTTTGCCTTGTCCTTAGGCGGATGTGATGTGGTTTTGGGCATTCAATGGTTACGCACACTTGGCCCCATCTTATGGGATTTTGCTGAACTTTGGATGCAGTTTAAAATCAATGGGGCACAACACAAATTTATGGGCTTACAACCAGGGTCTCTCTGCATCATCAGTTCACATCGCCTGGAAAAAATCCTTAAGAAGAATTCACATGGTGTCATCGCTCAGCTCCATTCCATTCAGATGCAACCATCAACAGTCTCCACTACTTCCTTGGATAGATATGCAGGTATCTTTGTTGAACCAATGCGCTTGCTGCCTTCAAGAGACCTTTCCGGTAAGAATGTAGCCCCATCTACCTCTCAGCAGGCAATGATGGCTATTTTTCATGCAGTACAGAAGTGGCAGCCATCCCTATTAGGAAATTATTTCTGCATCAAGACGGATTTCCCGAGTCTAGCAAATTTTCTGGAACAATGGGTCTCCTCCCCAACACACCTGCAATGGGTTATCCAACTCATGAGTTATCCCTATGTGATCACTTACAAGAAGGGTAAGGACAATATGGTGGAAGATGCTCATTCTCGCACAATTGATGACCCAGTTTCTCTTACAGCCCTTTCTCTGCTTGTTCCAAATTGGTTCCAATATGTTCAACAGGGCTATCTCTTCTATGAACTCCATGCTTCTCCATCAACAGGACACTCTGGGTTCTGCAAAATGTATGACCGGGAACATTGTAACTTCTTTTGGCCGGGACTAAAAATGACAATTCAACAGATGGTGGCTGACGATGATACTTTCCAAGTCAACGAGGGGGAAACGACACTCCTTTCGGGATTGCTCCAACCCTTGCCCATCCCTACACAGCTTTGGCAAACTATTTCTATGGATTTCCTAGCAGTGCTCTGGTGGTACAATACCACATCTCAAAGGACACCATATGAAGCAGTCTATGGAAAAACACTGCCAGTTCTTCTTCCATACACCCTCAGCAGCTCCCTAGTTCAGGAAATTGACTCGGTTCTTCGAAACCGCGATCAGATTCTTCTCATTTTGCAGGACAATCTTCACATGTCCAGAATTCGCCTGAAACAACAAGCCGATCAGCACCGTTCCGAGCGCATCTTCCACGCAGCTGACAGGGTTCTTCTTCATCTACATCCTTCCAAGCAATCCTCCTTGACATTCCAAAGGCGTCAGTGGCCCGAAATGCAAACCGAGGATGCTACTGGGGAACCACTCCTTCAGATTCTGCAGCAATTTCTCCAACCAAAGCTTTGAGGACAAAGCTTTTTCTAAGGGAGAGGGGATGTTAGGAACCTATGTCAACCCTTCTCTTTACTATGTTAGTATATTGTTGTTGGACGCATATGCTTTGTAAGTCGTCCCGTAGTATTTGTTGATCCATAGTTTATATTAGCCCATAGTATTGACCCATAGTATTGGACGCATATGCTTTGTAAGTCGTCCCGTAGTATTATATGTCCCATGGTTTTGACTCATAGTATTGGGCATAGACTTAGTATATAAGTGTGTGTTGAGGTCATTGAAGGCACCGTGAAGTTAATTGTATTGAGCTTGCTCAAAGGAGGTTGCCCCCTCGAAGTGGCCCGTGATCAATATAAAAGTGATTCTGTTCTATTATTTCTGATATCTCGTGTATTTGCATTAATTAATTATTGCAGGTACATCACACAAAGCTACTTTCTCCAATTAGTGAAGCTTCCAACTTCATTGCGATCTCCAAGGCCTGAGCTTGAGATACAACCTTCTGTTGCATTAGTGGTTGTCTGATGTGGGGCAATAGCATAGCAATGAACCATTCTTGATGCTGTTGTGGAGCTATAACAAAGCTCACTTGGTCCAATAGTGTTTTGAATTTTTGGTCGAATTCCTAGACCGATTCAGTAGGTTTCTGCTTGATTTCTTTCAACTCTGTTATGCACTGTGAATCTGATTTGGGTTTCTTTAACTTTGCTGCAATCACGGTCTTGATGTCTGATAGGGTTCTCGGCTGTGTTTGAGAATACTTCATAAACTCGTGCAGCACTCTGTCTCTAAAAGTAGTTATGATTTGTGCTCTCTTTATAGCATCATTTGTTACTTGCTTAACACCACACGGCTTCGCATAGAAACCAGTGCTGATCAAGGTCTTCCTAACCCATTCCTTTGAATATCGGCAGTTTTATATCGTTATCTATCATTCTCCTTCCGGATTGTGTACTGTTCTGGAATTGATTCCCAGTGACAAAAGTAGACACAGGCTGCTGGATTGTTGTAGGGATAGTATTCTGCGGAATAGTCTGAGTCGTAGTGTTGTTAACACTCGCTCCTGCAGTGTTACTAGTATTACTGATCTGTGGGTTGGGCTGTGCGACACTCGTAGCGAGTGGGTTCTGGACTGATTGATTCTGAGGTATAATACGCTAGATTGTGGCTGATATCTGAATGTTTGTATTATTGAAATCACATGGAATTTCAGTGTCTATACAGTTTCTAGATGGTATGGGTTTCTTCTCGTTAGTAAGCTTGTATCTCTTTCCACTTCTCAAAGTATGGTTTTCTTCATTAGAATCAATGTATGCATTCTTTACCGTGACAAATTTCGAACTATTGTTGCATTCTTAAAACACCTTTCTCAGCTAAAAGCATTTTAATGTATAGACTGAGGTTTTTCAGGAACTTACCTCTGAATCCTTCGAAAATGTATGCTTCAACTTGGCTGTAGGATTTCAGCATATTTACAGCAAATTCGGTCACAAATCCTTCTAGTATGCTGTCAACCCTGAAGTGAACTGCTGGTGACAGTGGGATGTCGATTGCTTTAAGCTGTTTAGTAAGCTCTGGACTCCACTCTGTAGGTATTCCTCCTTTTGAACAATTCTTTCTTTCTGCTAGGCACAATATCCACTCGTGTAGCTCGTTTGGAAATGAAGCCCAAAAAATTTCATGGATGTTCCTCCACAAGTATCTATTCAACCACTATTCTTCAAAGAGATGTGGATGTCTATTTTCTTTCTTTGCGAAGTCTCTTTCGATCTTATTGCACCAAGCCTCGATCTCTTTCTGTTCTGGATGCCAACTGTCGGACATTACTTTTCTGAGTACACTATCGCATTACTGGTCTTAGCGCAACAACGGAACCATTTGTTGGTCGCAGCACTGTTCTAGAGGTTTTCCAATGTAGAACCAGGTACTTCGTGGTACAAGATACCAATGAAACCCCTATTCACTGGCCCTTTCGGTAACAGACTGCAAGCAGCCTGAGGTCTCACTCGAGGAAAAGTTGAGGGGGTGGTTGCAGAAGTTGGTTTCCACAACCTTGTGATGCGAGTGTTTCAACTGATTCATGTACAGCGCGGTACGAGTTGCGCGCTGCAGTCAATCACTGCGTGAAGTCTTCTACTCCGCATCAAGTATCTTCAGGAACGAAGGTACTTGCACCCTCAGCGCATCCCCAAGCTGTGTAGTGGGTTTATGAGACCTAATCACTTCTACCCAATCTTATTTGATGATCCTTAATCATTCATCATTACTTAGCTTGATAAAAATCATAATTTATGCAAATGAGTGAAATGCACAGTGTTGTGTGCTTGACATCGCGATTCAAATTCAACCAGTTGTGGTGTGGTTATCTCATAGATCCATTCATTTGAGAACTTATAGGTGCTTTACTGTTAACATTCCTCCTTACATGAACTACTAGCATCTTATTCCATCATTTCCACAATGAATACAGATAACAGTAAACATATAACAGACAATAGTAACTTCATGCATGCACTATACGTAAATTAGATCAGAAATTAATGACAATCATACACAGGAATCACATAACACAATGGTTTAATGTGGTTCACCCCTCCGGATGGGAAGCTACGTCCACAAGAACTGTTGTTTATTATCTTAGGAAAGGGTACAACAGTTCTTCGTCTGTGCACTCAGCTGCAAATGCTATTCTCTCTCTTTCTCTCAAAATTAGGTCTCTGTGCACTCAGCTACAGATCCTTTACAATGCTTCAATATCACAGGTCTAACAATATTCAATACTAATCAACAAATTGAAGAGTTAACCATTTCCTTTACAAAATTGCCTTATTTATAGATCAAGACCCGTAGGTCATGTCTTTACATTTATGAAGGCATAACCCTTAGGTTTACAAAACTATCCCAGTTTTCCCAAAACCGAACTACTGATATCTGGCAGTGGATCTTCTGTCACGCGCATGCCAACAGGTTACTTCTGCCAAGATGTTCCTTCTTTTATGGCCTTAGATGATTGACTCGAGTAGTAGTAGTCTTTTGTGTGTTTTGATCAGTCACCTACCTCCGATCTACACCTACCCCACTAGTAGATTTGAACCCAAAATCCGACGAGCAAATCCGACGAAATGGACTATGTCGTCGGATTTTTCTTTCAAAATTACTTTTTTTGTTTTTTGTTTTAATTTTGGAGAGGCGTCCGTCAGATATCCGACGTAATTTTGAATATCCGACGAGGCTCGTAGGATATCCTACAACTCTACAAATATCCGACGCCTATTCGATTATCCGACGCTTTGGATGTCGGATAACTGACTTCATTTCAAAACCGAAGAAGTCGGATATCCGACGGATTTTTCTCAACGGTAACTAGATTATTGTCATCGGATATCCGACGTAAGTTTGACTTTTTGACTTTTAAAATTTATAAATATCTAACCATTCCGACATGTTTGCTATACCAGTGACGGTTTGCGGATGTTTTTTTTGTTTGGCGAACTGTTTTTCATTGTTTTTGTTATTCAAGTGAGCAAAGTACTGTGGAGCTTCATTTTCTAAGATTGATAATATTCATTTAAGCTCTTTATGAGAAAATGTCAACTATGAATATTCCTGATCCAGACGAAAAAAATCGAAAATTGCTTGCTAGATTGTGGGAAGGAGTTGAAAGAAGGGGTGATGGTAAATGCTATTGTCCATGTAATCAATGCAGGGGCTTTAAGAGGAGAAGAATTTTGATCACAACAGCCACAAAACATTGTAGGGAGCATGGGCATGCGGAGGGGGGACATGAATACCATCCATTTGTAAATTTTGCATTATATATGTTTTTATTTTCATTGCTTTTGTAAATTTATGTATTATTATAATATTTCTTATTTTTGACCAACAGTACAATTGGTCGTTGTTCTTTTCATCCCAACAGTACAAAATTTGTTAAATTTTTAATGTATCACAAATTTTTACATTTTGCATTTGAATTTCTTATATTAACTTTTATCTATTGACTGTTTCATATATTTATAAAGGAAAGACATCCTACGGCATATCGTCCGGATCAACAAGTGCTTCCAGAATAAGTACCGGAGGAACATGGAGCTATGAATATTAATGGAGAACAAGTTAATGATCACATTGAAGAAGATGATGATACTGATAACATAGTTGAAGATGATGTTACAAGTACTTTGATCCATGATTCATTTCATGTTGGAATGGATGATGATGATGATCATGAAAATGATGAACATTTTGATGATATTTATGATACACCTCTTCTTGACAAGGCATATGAACCCCTTTATGACGGCTCCAAGACAAATCTTCTCTCTGCTATATTGTTGGTAATGAACTTGAAGGTTATGAATGGTCTTTCAAACATATCAGTCACACGGATGTTAAGGTATGTAATATATTCCATCACAAAATATATATGATTGTCATGGATTTTATTGTTAATTCATATATAAGTCAAATTACTACAGATGAAATTTGTTTCATTAATATTATTTCTATATTATATTAACTAGATTTTTATTTTAATTTGTTGTAGCATGATAGGTGAATATTTGTTACCACCGTCAAATATTTTACCTCGCACATATCGATATTTATCTGCCATCATGAAAGAAATTGGAATGTAGTATGAAGCAATTCATGCATGCATCGATGATCATGTTCTTTATTACAACCAACATGAATTTGCAACAGAATGTCCTAAATGTCATATCAGTAGATATCGCACAGATCAAGTAACTAAAAAGGTGCCTTGCAAGGTTCTACGTTATATTCCCATTATTCCCCATTTGCAACGACTGTTCAGGTGAAAAAACATAGCGCAATTTATAGATTACCATGCACGGAACAGAAGTCAAGATGACATTATTCAGATGCCTGCAGATGGGTCTGCATTTAGAGATATGGAGGAAAAATGGCCTCATTTTAAAGACGAACCTCATAATCTTAGGATTTCTTTGGCAGCAGATGGTGTCAATCCTTTTGCAGAGATGAGATTTGTTTACTCGGTGTGGCCTCTTTTTGTTATCAACAACAACATTCCTCCATGGTTGACAATAAAGAGGGAGCACATAATGTTGTCGATGATTATTCCAGGTACGAACACTGCAGTTTTTTTTATTGCAGTGGTATATTCTCATTTGTTGTTTTTTGTCTCATAATGTTATATATATATTTAAAGTTTTTCTATTGCGAAATACGGTTTGTATATCTAAATGGTAGGTCTCATAATAAGAATATTTATTTTATATGTTCAAATCAATCAGGTAAGTACCAAGTCAAAGATATGAATGTATATATCGAACCTCTTATTGACGAGCTACTGAAGTTATGGAATGGCATCACTATGTATGACTTATCTGGACCAATACGACAAAGGCAATTCCAATTCCACGCAATGCTTGTATGGACAATATATGATGCCCCAGGGTTAACCCATTTCTGTGGTATGTAATTATAAGTTCCACTTTAGATGCATTTAATTTTACGAACTACTAGTTAATATAATACGCATGCATGTTTTTCTAAATAATCCAATCATTTTTTATATAATTATAATAGACAATATTGATATTCCATCTTTTTATTTAGGTCTTTAGACAAAGGGGAAATTTGCATGTTCAGTTTGTGGTCCTAAGATCAAATCTCGTCATTCAAAAAGCTTAGGAAAGGAGGTGTTTGATGAGTATAGGCACTTCCTCTCCAATAATCATAGGTATCGAACTACCGAAAAACATCTTTTCAATGGCAAGCAAGAGACTGCATTAAAACCAAAGAGAATGACACCTCAGCTATGGAAGTTGCAATATAATAGAAATCGTCAAGGTACGTATAATCAATCATTGTATATATATGATCATATTGTATTTTATTATATTGTGTGTTGTTTAGTGTAATTAACATTGATTTAATATTTAATTTCATCATTGTTGTTCATGTGATCATTATGAAGGCATTAATGGGCTTCCACGAGGAATGAAAAGTTATCCTAGACAATTTAGTAGGTTGCCCTACTATGAGAACCTACAAATTGCTCATCTATTTGATACAATGCATATCGGAAAGAATGTGACTGAAACATTATGACGAATATTGGATGGAAGGAGTGACAAAGACAAAATTGTCAAAAATTGCAAAGACATTCAAGATAACAACCATGCAATGAACGACGTCATTCAATTTCATAGCAACAGAGAGCAAATTAATATAAACTCACTTCCATGGATGTTAACGGACCAGCAAAGTAATGTTGTAAAAGAAGTCATTCGAAAAAATAAATTTCCCACCAGATTTTGTGCGAACATGAAGAATATCATAACAAAGAAAGGTGATTTTGCGGGGGTGAAAACGCACGATTGGCATGTCTTCATGAAGGTAATAATTAATATGGTATGCATTTAATAATTATTTTTTTTCTTTTTCTAGTACTCTTATTTGATATATTGAAACCATTTGTATATTATTGTTACAGTATGTTCTACCTCTCTCTATCCTGGACAACTTCGACAATAATGTTAAGCAAATAATATATAGTCTCAGGAAATACATGAGGTAAGTGGTGATTTTTCCATGTGCTTATTGTTTGTTTAATTCAACATAGAACTTATTCTTAATTTTATTTTCATTATCTACTTCATGTTATGTAATATAATGAATTTTTTCTTTAATCTCTTGATTGGGTTGTCATGTCACTTGTAGATGGTTGTCATCTAAAGAATTCCATAAAGAAGACATAAAGTATTGGAGGAGATAAATTCCTTGTCTCATGTGTAAAATGCAGAAGCATCTATCTTCAGCATTTTTCAATGCACAGGAACACTACCTCACACACCAAGTTGAGGAGATTGAACTGTGTGGACCTGCGTACTCAAGGTCCATGTGGATGGTTGAGAGGCACTTGAAATTTATGAAGGGTTTGGTCAGACAACGAGCATATGCTGAGGGTTCTATGATGGAGGGATATATGGTATACCAAAACATGTTCTACATTAGTGAATATCTTCCTATATTGGCATCAAAGCTCAATTTACGTCGCATTTGTGATCCAGACTCCAAAAAAGATTTCGAAGCGGAGTACCCGAAGGGGAAAGGTAGATCGAGGAAGGTGAAAGGTAATATAACACATTTCACTGATGATTTTTATGTTTATATATCATACATATATATTCTATTTTTTTATTTAGTATTTTGCATCATTTTATACTGTAATTATATACTTTTTTAAGTGACTAATATGCATTTTCATTGAATTTTAATTTTATTGTCATCAAACAGTTGGTCGAGAGTGGGATGCGATTCATTTATACATTGCAAACAATCTTGACTAGATGAAGGTATGGATCGAAGAATGTGAACAATATGGTCATGGAATATCATGGGAAGGTGTGGCTTCATTGGTTAAAGTTGCACATGGAAATGGAGACACCAATCTAACACAAAGGGAAATCGATTTAGCAAGAGGTTTAAAAGATAAGCAGGTAAGCATATTAATCAATGACACTATTTATTTATTTTTTTAAATATTATCGTTGTACGCCACGCTTGTTATTTTCCTTTTATGGCATTATAATAAACATGCACTACTTTATCATAAATATGGTGTCATTATGTAATCTTTTCCTGTATGGCTTGTTGTACTAGGTAAAACACCATAAGGCTATGTGGTGCAATGGATGTAGATATCGCATCAAAAAGTTGGATGAAACAAAGAAAACATCTGATTGTGGGATATTTGCAGTCTTTGAGGTGACCAATGTTTCTTCTAGAAGTGAAAGACATCCAGAACTATCTAAAAATCGATACTATGGGTATCTGGAAGACATTCTTCAGTGTGACTTTCACTCCTTCAAGGTATTTATGTTCGTTGTCAAATGGTACAGGTGTCGATTGAATCAACATGATCCCGATAGAACAATTATCGAACATGATAATAGTTTTACCATGGTAAATACAAGGTTGTTTGAGCCAGGAATGGAGCCCTATGTTCTTCCAACCCAATGTGAACAGGTATTTTACTCTGAGGTTCGAGGTAGAGCGGGTTGGTCATTTGCTGTGAGACGCGATCCAAGGGGAAGGAAGGTAAGGTATAACGTATATGAAGGTAATGAAGACGTTCTTGAAGAGGAATATGCCATTGAAGATGATCATGATCAACATGAGTTAGATGATATTCCTGTTCCAGAAGAAGATGTCGAAGAACTTCTTGAATCGGATCATGACGTATATTCAGACAATGTCCATGAAGATGATATCAACGATGACATGATGATCGACGTAACTGACATCGACGATGATGATGATATGGCCAATCCTTACAATGTTGAGTCTGGATCATCGGATGATTGTACAGACGATCAGTACTCAGATGAAGAAGATGATGAATACCATTGAAGTATATGATTAGGTATGCATTACTAATAATAAATTATTAACTGTTTCTTAGCTAATTTTCATTTTCCTGTATGTTAAAATTAGAAACCTTTCTTGTTATTTAGTATGAATGAGAAAATACATTTAATTTTTTTGTACATAGATTTTTTTTTTGGGTTATATTGGGGAATTGAGAGTGATGAGAGGGGGGGGAGGGGCCATAAGAGATTCCACCTTCATGTGGTTGGCCCTGTTTAGTAGAGAATATGAAATTATTCTCGAAATAGAGAGAAGCTTATAATTAAGGAAATGCAGTACAATTATCATGCTACCCCAAATGGCGTACAATTATTAAGGAAATGCAGTGCAATTATTAAGAGAAGCTTAAAATTAATGGGTGATTACTCCCGGAAAACTAACATGTTTTCCATTGAAACGGGTGGGTGTGATATTGTTCTTGGTGTGAATGGATAATAAGATTATGTCATATGACCATGGATTTATTGGAATTACAAATGAGAGAGCATGATCATAGCATCTCATTGCTTCATTGTATCCTCCCATCCAATGTGTGATCATATTGTCATACTTTTGAACAAAATAATATATGAAATTAAAAATATTGTATCGTTGTTCTTAGCTATTGGTATCATTCATCCTAGTGCCAACCCGTACTGTTCTTTGGTTGTCATGGTCCTTAAAAAACAAGTCACTTGGCACATGTGTCCCAATTTTTTATCTCTTAACTCCTTGATAGTGAAAGATAAATTTCTCATTCCAGTCATTAATTATCTCTTATATGATACATGGAGATAAATTCTTCATTGATCATGACCTTCGCTCTAGTTATCGCCAAATTCACATGAATGAAGAAAATATTCCTAAAATATCTTTTCACAGTCATTAAGGTCAACATGAGTTTTTGGTGATTCCTTTTATCCTTTGCAATGACCATTCCACTTTTCAGAGCCTGGCATGAAGCATATTTTTTAAGCCCCTTCTTGAAAGTATGAGGAGGAAGGGTGCATATTTTCCTTATCTTCCCTAGTAGCCAATCGGCTATAGGAGGTAGTTAAGAATGGTCAACATTACCAAGATCATGATGATGGCAATGATTATATAACAAACATTAAAAAAACATTATATATATAACAATTAAATTATATTTAAAAAAACATTATATATAACAATTAAAAAAACATTATATATAACCAAAAAAAACAATTTAAAATTTTAAAAATGAATATTTAATAAATCAAATTAAAACATGAATATATAACAATGGTTTTTTTAATTTGTTTTTAATTAAATATATATATAACATTATATATAACAATTAAAATTTTAAAAATGAATATATTCATGTAATATTTAATTAAAAACAAATTAAAAAAACCAAAAAACAAACATTATATAAAATATATATAGAACAAATAAAAAAAATCCCATATACATGATTTCATAAACCAAACCCATAAACCCTCTGTGATTTGGACCTGCTCTCAACTGCTATCGATTTGGAGTGATGACCTGCTCTCGATTTGGAGTGATGGCCTGCTATCGATTTGGAGTGACGGCCTGCTCTCGATTTGGAGTGACGGCCTGCTATCGATTTGGAGTGACCCAACGAGCAAGCATTGGGAGAGGCGGTTTGGACCAGTGGATAGTGGGAGAGGCAGTTTACGATTGCAAAAGGGGGCAGGGAGTCCAAGTAAAAAAACTATAAGAGGAGGCAGAAATGCCTCCCAAGTCCGTGAGTACCTAGCCCTAAATTTTTTTGATTTGACAAATTTAAAAATTAGGTAGAAAATCACTGTGGTTTCATTGCTAATTCGATCTTCCAAGAGGGTTTCATTGCTAATTCAATCTACATTGGGGTAGAACCTTTGAATCTACATTGGGGTATTTTTATCTTATTGCATCTAGTGTTTTTTTTAGTTTGATGGGTGAACCCTCACCTCTTTGTCATTTCCCATGGAAGCTATTATGCTTCTCATAAGCCAAAAAGATTGTTGAAAATGTAGATGCTACAAATTTGGAAGCAGGACTGACAATTCATTTTTCCTAGTTCTAAAAACAAATGACTTATATGAAATGAAAATGACTTTAATATCTCATAGCAAAAAGAATGTAGTGACTATTGCTTATTGCCTTGCGTTTGATTCTGGAAGGGCTTTCATCAGAATGAGAATACTATGGTTGACGAACATAGGCTTGTTGTCCTCGGGTAGAGGAATCAATGTTCAACCTTCGTTGAAGCCGAGCACTGTGACCAATATCATGAAACAGATGTATTAGATCAAAAAGTTGAGGTTCAACATTCCAAACAGATGATTACCTATGTTGATTCAAAATAAGATCCACATAGTGTCCAATAGAAGTTGGCAAGTGATCATCAATTTCATTTGCATGCGCATCCAAATCAGTTGTGACACTACTGGAAACATTGCCATCATCTTTCTTTACCAATGCCTTTGAATCCTCAGTAAGTGCAACTTGCCATAGTATTTCTTGATGTATAATCCCAATATCAAGAAGCACATCCTTGCTATCATTTCCAAACTCTGCCGTTAATGCTACCAACCATTGATTCTCTTTAGTAGCATCAACTAGAAAGACAAAAAAATGTACCACAAACAAGCACCAAAATACTTTCCAATTCAGTCCATCTTTTGCAGCTAATAAATTAGTCCCTGCAACATGATCCAAAACATTTCATGTAGTCTTCAGATGTTCCTTAAGATGAGCAAAAAATACCCTTGCAAGGGCAACTGAGTGTTGTTGCGTGAATGCTTTGCAAACTGCAACCATGTGCACAACTATAGACATCCCTTTTGAAGATAGCAGAATACTTGGAAGAGTCAAGAACCTCATAAGGGTTTCAATGCTCTTTTTCTCAACAAATATTCTACAAGTTTCAGTATTTTCCATTGCCAGATGCACAAACACCATGGCATGTGAAATGCTTAATTTTAGAAAGCATTCATTACTCATATTTTCAAGAGACAATCCACTAGTTCCAACCCTGTCATTATGCTTATCTTGAGAATCAGTATCCATAGGAACAGGACTATCCAATCTGTCTTTGGCCTCTACTCTGAGCCTATGGGCCTTGCTAGGGCATACGTTGTTGATCCCTGGTGGTTGTCAACTATTGAAGAAAGGGTTTATTGAAAAATATATATGATTATAAGGAAGGTCTAAACCAGCATTACTGATGTTAGTTGTTAGGTCTGTTTAACTTGTTCATTACTTTATTAATGTTGTTGTTATTTATTGTCCTTGTCTACTTCAACTTTAACACGGGGACCTTTGGGAGTGTTAAAGTTGAAAGAGATGAAAATTGTGTTTAAATTTATCTTACCTTGTCACAACTGTACTATTTTGTTTCTAGCATTGATTTAGGAATTTATTTATGCATTAAAGTATAAATATTTTAATTTTCTACTTCAAACCCTAACCTAACCCAATTTTCAACTCATACAACAAGTTGTAGCCTCTCCTAAGCATACCTCAGTCCCAAAATAGTCCCGAAGTAGTAATTTTTGTAAACTAAAATCATCATACTTTGAAATTTCCTCAAGTCTCGGCATGGAAGCAGCCTCCATCTCCGATTTTGAAATGAATGCCTCAGCCTCCACTAAATTAAATGAATGCCACAAAAATTTGTTGTGAATTGGAGGGATGTTAAGTTAACCAACCAAACTATGAATGCAAAAAGCAAGACTTAAGGCCACCCACATTGTAGTTTTGAAGGTTCCCTGTGTTATTAGTGAAGTAGCATGGAATCCAAATATGACTTGGAGTTTTTTTCATGGGGCCTGTCAAGGCTCCATAGAGTAGTGCAAGATCAAGTTTTACACATGGATATGGATATGGATTGATAATAAAAATTTCTAACGTGGATCTTTGCAAGGTCTCCACAATCTTTAGTTTGTCAGTCATCTGATATCTTGCTTAATAGAATTTCTCTATCATAGGAATTGTAAAGGTGTCAGGGTGGATATAGATCCTTAAACTAGAGTATTTTACTATTTAGCCTTTGAGATTCCTCTTAGAAGGTGGTGAGATAAATAAACAACAAAGTTCCCCATTAAAGGTCAGTGTATGTGAGATTCCTCTTAAACTAAGTTTTCATATTTGTTATAGAGGCATGCCAATGGTAATACCATAACTATTTATGAGCATTACATTACAGAGGAACCATTCACATCACAGTTATTTATGTGCTTTGCATTATAGAGGATCCATGCATGACATAACCAAGTTTATAGATTCTATACCTAAAACATTTAGTGCCTTAATCTGAGCTAAAGCGATTCTATGAGCCATTATAAAAGAGTAGTAAATATAGAAAAATGGGAAGAAGAGGATAAATAGAATGGGGTAATCAGGGTCATGAGAATGATAATTTATAAAGTAAGGGGTCCAAGGGTTTTCCACAAGAAATTCCTACTGAAATTAAAAGCCTAGATCTAATCAAGGGGCAAGGGAATCCTCCATCTCCATGTCACAAGTAAATCTATACAATTTTAGAAATTGTCTCTTATGAAACAAGATCAACACCACTCCTAGCTATCACATCACACCACTCTTCACTCTTCACTCTAGCTCTCATGCTTAGAATTCATGTGCACCTCCTTCACTTTTGTAGAACAAAAGATAGGGGAGTTACAAGTTACATTTTAAATAGAAATCAGCTCTAGAAAAATCAAATTAGCATACTGAATATGCACCAACAATCACTTGTCTTTCTATTATAGTAGAAAAGAGAATTAGATAATCCAAAATCAGAGTCTCCCAAGCTTACTATACAAAACCAACCACCTTCTCACAACCTCATAAAGCAATACACCTTAAATAGAATACCCTAGCTATCACATCACACTACTCTTCACTCTAGCTCTCATGCTTAGAAGTCATGTGTACCTCCTTCTCTTTTATGGAACAACAGAGAGGGGAGTTACAGGTAAAAACATTATACTAGGTCCACAAAAGAGAATGGGTCCACAAGTGGATCACTCCACCTTGACAAGGTCCATTTTAACGGTTAACATAACCAACTCATGCGCCTCACATGGGCTAAGGTATGTGGTGACATGAAAAATTGTGCCAAGCATGCTTCTCCAAGTAACTAACTCAAGTAGTTCACCCCACATGTGTCAAGGTGGGAAGCTAAAAGTTTCAGTTGTTCTGAAATTGTAAGTGTGTTTTCTTAGTGCATAATAAAGGAAAGTACAGCAATAGTTATTTTGAATCATTTCTTCCATCTCCATATGTGCAACTTTGAGTTTTTATCCCATGTATCCTAACCTTACTTAAAGATGGTATGTTTCTCCATGTTATTAACTGGGCCAATAAATGGGAAAGGAATTGAATACCATTCTTGTTAGGAGTGTGTGTGTAATGTGTGAAGTTTGCAAAATGACAAAAGAATAAGTGGACATATTCTAGGTGTGCATATGAGTGAACAGGAAATGATAGGCCATTTCGGAAACAAAGGGATGAATTTGATTCATAAAAGAGCCAAATCAGTAAATGCTCTACCCCTTATCTCATGCTTACATATGTTTATACAACTTGATAGAACACATTGCATCCCAATGTCACTATCACCAACAAAAGCAACACTAAGCCTCTCCAAACACTTTACATAAGTACCAGACGACCAAAAGTCCTTATGTTTATGCATACCACTCAAAGAGAAACAAAACTGAGTGATAAGTAAGCATTTTTGTTTCTTGCAATAGTGACTAATGTTGCATTTGTTGTTTCATAATAAAAAAACATAGTACAAAGGTGATCCTAGGATAAGATCTTGAAGTATCCATAAGGCCTTCCTCTATCACAATGCCTTAATGATTAGGTCTGATGGAAAAACATGCAATTCCTACAACTATTTGCAAGTTGAGGAGACGATTTCAAGCCCTTTATCTTAATTTTAATCCAATACATGTAGTTGCTGACAATTTTAAGCCTAATGTGTAGCCAAGATAAAACTAGAATTTGAGATACAACTAGTGAACTTCCAAATAGATTGGTGGGATATCTTGCCAGTGAAATTCCGAATTTGCAACATATGATAAGCACTTTAACCCCATAGTGCTCATCATTTCCTCCCTACTTAAGAATAAATTGTCCACAGTTTCTACTGTAGATGGAAAAATTGTTTCTTGAATGTGTATTGGGACTTGGGAGATCCATTTATCTTGCAAAGGCAGGTTTCATTTTCTTTCAATAGAATATGCCTTTTAAAGGAGCTGCTTTTGCACTCCCACATTGTATCAACACCTTTGTACTTAGGGGTCCCATTGACCTAATTTTGTAATTAACTTATCTTACCTTCCAGCTTTGAATTTTTTGTTTCGCAGATGCATGTTTGACTGTGGACCCTAGCAATCATGATCCCTTTTGTTGTACTTATGTCAACTGTGAATGCAAAATAATGAATTTTTAATGAGTTCAAGTATGCTTACTACACCACATAACTTGAGCTATAGTAGAAGTGATTTGAATTTGGTGAATAGATTTTGGATTGTGACAAATATTCTTGGGCTTATACTTATGAGATCATTCTGTAATTTAAGTCTCCTAGTGTACATTAAATGGGTTTTAAATTGAAATAATGTGTCCTAGCATACATGATTATTCACAATATCACAATGTCATGCTTATGCTTGCTAATTAGGTTTAAACATTGTCATGCATTTTAGTCATTATAATTAGAAGAAAGTTATTGTTGGATTCATTTAATTTGAAAGAGTAGTTATAGTTTGAAAGAACTCTCTCCTTACCTTAGCTAGCATTCATGGAAAGGAAAGGCTTATTTTATTCATATGCATTTGCATGGTTTGAGTCAGTCATCACACCACGAATTTCACTTCCATCACCCGACTGAGTAATACAACCATTAAAATTTAACTCGTTAACTCAACACACTTTAACCTCGCTTGAGCATAAAAAGAATTTGTTAGTTAGGTAGGACACCGGGGATAGGCATCCAAATAATTCCCCCTTGTCATTTTTCATCTGAGACATAGTCGTTGTCTTTAGGGAACTATAATCCTCTAGTATTTATTGACACGGTCACGACCAGTTTGTGGAGGGGCCTCCTGTTGTTTCAGGGGTTAAACCACTGCGAGATCGAGAATGGGACGGACTCTATGGAATGCCACACTCCACTTAGCCCTAAGGCAACATCGATCATTGTCTTCCTTGTATTCTCTGGCCACCATACTACTGATACAAGGGTGATAAGGCAGAAGTGCCGAAAACCTTTTCCGACGTGTCATGAACGAGGTAGCTTAGTGACTTTTCTACTAGGGCTCTTTTACCTAGGATCCCTTTCGGTAGAGGGATATCCTTCAAATTTGGTCTCTCACTTCGTATTGTACGACTTGGATTTCATCACCTTGCAAAGGATATGATTTGTCGAGGTCTCCAGCTCCTAGTTAGGAAGTTTGCTTGCATTATCACCTTTTTAGAGGGTGTTTTTCTTTTTAGTGCTACTTTTTGGCATTCTGGCCACTTTTGTTTCAGCTTGCTTACTGTGACATCAGTCCCAGTATAGTTTTTTGAGCTTGTTTTTTTGGCCTGCGAGCCTTGTCTTTTCATAGCTCCCCTTTTGCACGTTCAATTTCTTTAGGGTTTTTGAGTTCATACACGGTAGTTACCAATACTTATTTGATGATGTGTGATGTCCTCTTCTCCTAGGTCTTCAAGATGGTTGAGTTAGATTGTCTTTTGAAGGGACTGAACACCCCTTAATGGAGCCAGTAACGCTTGACCGTAGGAGTAATCTAGAGGACCATGTGATCACATCACCCATGTGGACTTTTCCGTTTACTGTGATGATGGTCTTTCAAGTTATATGGAACAATGGTACATTTGAGAGAGAGATGAATGGTTGTACCCCACCTTGGTTGATTGTCTTATGGTCCTTTCATTTTGTCAATAATATTTTTGTGGTACCTTGACTTTTACCTTTTGGGTGTTTTATTGATATTGGGATATCTTGTTATTTGTACCACCTTTTATGTTTTACGTCTTATGGGTACTATGGTAGTTTGTCCACATTTGAGGTACACCCACTTTCTCCAAATTGTTATGAGTCTTTATACCCACTTCGTACCACCCTCCTGACCTTAGTTAGGAAGATTGCATGCTATCATACCTTTTGGTGGTACTATTTGAGTTACAAGAGGTAGTTACAAGGAGCTATTGCATATATGAGGTAGTTACAAGGAGATATTGCATATATGAGGCAGTTACAAGGAGATATTGCATATATGAGGTAGTTACAAGGAGATATTGCATATATTGATTTGTACCGCCTTTTATGTTTTTGGTCTTGTGGTTATAGCTATGGTAGTTTGTCCATGTTTGAGGTAGTGTACACCCCCTTAGTCCCAAGGGTTATGAGTCTTTATACCCATTCTTTTTTTTTGACTTGTACCTTACTAGTTGGTCTTTGTACTAAGTCTTTTTACTATCACTGAATTTCTTTGATTGACCATACCATAGCCTAGTCATCTCTCTATCTCTGGTTTGTACTATCCCTATCATAGGGTCACTTGGTTCCTAGAGTTGACTGGCCTCTAAGAGGCACAGTCATTTCTAAAAGTAACTCTTCTGAGTATATTACAGGAAACGTCTACACTAAGGTAATCAAATATGTGGTAAATAGTTTTCATTAAGTAGCCAGGACTTGTAGCATTAGAGGAGATCCTGTAACGTGTATGTGTAGTGTTTCATGTGTGTTACATGTGTGATGTAGCGTTAAATCAAATAGTAAAAAACAACTCATAAATATTGCATGGATTTCTACTCTTAAGAAAGATAAATTGGTCGTCTTCCGATCATCACTTGAATGCCTACATGTTGACAAAGGGAATGAGGATCAAGTAAAATTATAAAAGGAGATACACGACAACTTTTAAGAGGTGCTACGCCTTGCGGTCGAATCTAAACGTTTTTCCAATGGTGCAGGTAGAACCAAACAGGTATTTGTCTAATCTGTCTTCCTCGAGTGAGGGGAGTTTAGGAAGGCTAGAGGAAAGTGAGACATCTAGTAGGTCTAGAAGAATTGTATCAACTAGATGTCAAAAAAACAAAAGAAGATTCCATAGACGCAATGAATTTTTTCACGGTCAAGGGGGGGCATGTTCCTATGGTGATGAGACAAAAGACGATGAAGAGGTGCCCTTGAGGTATAGACATTTAGTGAAACAATGGGTACCAAAGGATCTTGCTCCACCGAACACTGATTTTTGTGTGAACAAGAGGATATATCAAATTGCATCGTTGTCAATACATGGTTTCGGGTTGTTTTCCATGGATTGCATCTTGGTCGGTTACGAGACATGTATAGAATTGATGGAGTATGTTGGACCCATATACAACTACAATGATTGGATGTGCCTTGTCTGATATACAAAAAGTATGCGTAGCTATGGATTGTCAACAAACTATTTACAATTGAAAGAAAAAAATCAAAATAAAGGAGGAACGTTGTACATGGATGGAATTCCAAAGGCCACGGGGAATATTGTGGGGTTTATAAACAGTTCACAACCAGGGTCTACACTTAAGAAACCAAACTGCGAATTTGAGGGACGTGAAGGGAACCATGTTTTTGTAGTTGCTATTAAAACAATATCTGCAGCGGACGAGTTGTTTATTAATTACCTTGTGAACCGAGTAGATACAAACAAGGTTACTATAAAACATTTTACCCAACCTTTTAGTAATAAATTAAACATCATAAGGATTTTTTGTTAGTTTATTTCGTTTAAATTTCCCATATTTACTTTGCAGGGCAGTCATCGGGATAAATCCTTGCCAACAAATGGTTGGAGGAGTACTTCTTCCTCGACGGAGCAGGTATACATCTTTCTAATAGTACAAATATAATAAGAAAAAAGAGTTTTTGTTTGCTTTTTTTTCCATTATTAATAACTTGGTTTGTTTTAAATAATGTTATTTATATTTGATGCAGAACGTTGCTTGGGAAATACACCCGTCAAATGTTGATAAGATGACAACACCCTCGGGGCAACAGGTAGACCTGATTTGAATTTTACAATTAAAATATGTCAAAATGTTTTAGCATTATATTAATGTTTCAATGAATATTTTGGTTTTGTTTACGTAATTTTCTAGTCTATGTTTTTTGATGCCGGCCGGTTCCGTAAGGTTGGCCACACCAGGGTCCACACAACGGGTATACATCTTTGTAATATTAAAAATATAATATGAATAATAATTTTTTTGATGTGTTTTCTCATGAATAGATTTGCAATCGTTTAGGTGACTTTCACTATGTTTTTTTATTAGGGTGTTGTTAGGGGCAGCTCCCAGATATTAGCAGATGGGGGAAAGTCTCCTTTGGCCATTGATCCGATGAGTGGATCGCAATCCTCGAGGTTGCAGGTATAATTCATTTCAATTGCACCAATATAATACGTAGCATAATGTTAATTTTGTTATGTATTTTTCATGTGTATACTAGTTTCGTTATGATAATGTAAACCGTGTTGTAATTTTATGAATCTATCATGATAGATATGTTACGTTAATATAAAATTTGGAATCTATCAATAGAGAACTCAGTAGTGCTTTATATATTTTTGTTGCATCCCACTAGTGAATCGCAGTATGAAACATCATCGCAAGATTTTCCATTAGAACCTGAAGTGGTAGAGGTGCTTCATGATTGCAAAAAAATTGGTGAAGCCACACACCCACTAAAGATGGCAGAGAAATTGTTGAATAGATATACTATGGAAATCCTTTCTCTACTAATCCAGGTTCCACAGACAAGCGCAATTACAGAAAGGATTGCATTGTTGGAACATACATCTAATAACTTGCGAGTAAGTTGAGGAATCTTGAATCATAGAATAATTCATTTAAATCTTTATAATGTTCTCTTTTATATGATAGTATTGAATGTATAAGACGTGGTGTGTATTTACAGAATTATAAGGGACCACACAATAATGGTCAAGGTGGTGTTGGCCCTAGCGAGGCTCGTGTAGAGACTTCGCATCACAACCAAATGACTCCACGTAGTTCGAATCCTTCGCCATTGTTGTCGACCGAACAGTCGGAAACACGTTCCAAAACACCACAGACCCCCGCTGTGAGCGCAGTAGCCACTACTGACAAACACACAACGGATCGTCCACAAGAAGGGGTTGACACCGAGTCCCCTATCAATTTTTATGTCGAAGAAGCTACATTTCCAGGATTTTCCTGTGTCAAAAGCACGAGAACACTGGAGACAACATTTCTGGTGGACGAAGATCTCGTCCCAATAAAGATACCGATGATCCCAGGTAATTAATCATAGTTGATCAGGTTAATTAGTGTTTATAATTTCATTGTAATATATTGATAAAACATTTGTTATCAACTAATTATGATCATGGCATGATCGTTGTGCAGGAAACAATGTTTTCTATAAACATATGAATGAATTTTGCTTGGAGATCTTCGGGCCCACCATCCGAACAAGGTGGAATAGACAACCGAAACATTTAAAAGATGGACTCACTAATTGGTTGGTTTGGTTGTTCGGGGAAAAAACCTTCAGTCATTCCAATGTCTTGAAAAAGGCTTGTCAACATGTGAAGGTTGTCCAAGACCAATATAGGACACACCTCGAAAAAAACCAGAGGTATGAGCACCCACCAATGATTCCAGCAATGGAGAGGAGAGCTCTAGTGGAAGATGGAAAGGAGAAGGCTTTGAGAAGAGAAGGAAAGCTAACACCAGGCACAGGGAGGTATGCAATACTTTCCGCAATGTAATTCTAAACCTTATTATCCTTGATTTCTATATCGAAATTGGAACATCTAACGTATTTCAACACTTGCATAGGCTATCAGACACATCAAAGGCCACAAAGGAAATACTAGAAAAAATAGGTTAGCACAAGCTTGGCCCTGGTGGTTATTCGAATTTGGCGGCACAGATTGTAAGTTTCGAGAAACCAACAATGAATACAAATAATAAATTGAAAATTATTTTTCGTTTTATTGCACCGTAAAATGTTAATTAACGACGATAAGCAAATATGCAGGCCGATCGATTCAATGAAGTACCCATAGAGGAAGACATGAAGCTTGGCTTCCAGGAAGGCTTTGGAGCTGTTGTTGAACGTCGAAGAAGCTTATATGGGAAAACACAGTCTTGTGGTACCAATCCATCTCGTGCACAGGTATATAGAATCTATATAGTTTAATGAAGATTTGTCGCTTGTGGAATATTTTCGTTACAAATACTTGATGTAAAATATTGACTCTGTTTTTAACAGGAAAGCAATGATCCCATTAGTGTCGAGGAGGGACAACAACAAATCGATGATCAAGCTTCGAATCCTGGTAATGAATTTATTCATATGCTACAATTTTATGTATAGCATTGCAAATGGTGACCATTAATTGTAGTTCACCATATTTCAACTGCAGAGCATATAGAGGGTGAAACTGTACAGGTTGAGACTGGACAAGAACATCAACAACATGATTTGGTCACACCTGGTAAAAAAACACCTTCGTAATGAATTTTTTTAAATGAAAAACTTGTCATTACAATAGCAAAATATAACAATGTAACATTTTCACATCGTTGCAGCAAATCCGAACCCCTTGCCGCAAAATCCACGTCTAGAACAACAATCAGCTAGGATATTGCAAACATCACCAAAAGCGCCTACTAAAGAACCAAGAACTGGAAGAGAAAGTCCAGATGATGTAGATGGTCCTCTTATAGATATATACCACTGAAGAGAAGAAAAACTTATAAAAAGAAGGACGGGAAAAACGCCGTCTAAATATTTTTGATAACAATATATCGTCCACGATTTTTGGTCTAATGAATGAATGAATGGTTTAATGAATATTCTAATGTTTTAAAGATTCAGTGTAGTAAATTGTTACCTTCATTGAATTTCAAATTTTATTGAATGAATGTGTTGACTGAATGATTAATGAATGGTGTATTGAATGTTATCTTTTATTGAATGAATGTGTTGATCGATTGAAACGATGGTTTAGTGAATGTTAGCATTTATTGAATGAATAATGGATGAAAGTTCATGATGAAATATGGATGAATTTGCACATATTTGTTTTTTTCAAGTACATGCATTGGGTATGGGGAATTGAGAGTGATGTGAGGGGGGGGCATAAGAGCTTCCACCTTCACGTGGTTGGCCCTGTTCAATAGAAAATATGAAATTATTCTCGAAACAGAGAGGAGCTCAATGAATGGCTACGATGTTGGCTTTCTACAACCCAATCGCGTGTCGTCTAAAATTTGTCAATTTCTTGGAGCTTGTTGTGATTTTTGGTTGCTCTTCATAACCGATTTCGAGTTTCCACATGATGAAATATGAATGAATTTGCACATATATGGATGAAATTTCATGATGAAATATGGATTAATTTGCACATATTTGTTTTTTTCAAGTGCGTGCATTGGGTATGGGGAATTGAGAGTGATGTGAGGGGGGGGAGGGGCCATAAGAGATTCCACCTTCATGTGGTTGGCCCTGTTCAGTAGAGAATATGAAATTATTCTCAAAACAAAGAGGAGCTCAATGAATGGATACGATGCTGGCTTTCTACAACCCACTCACGTGGTCTAAATTTTGACAATTTCTTGGAGCTTGTTGTGATTTTTGGTTGCTCCTCATAACCAATTTCCAGTTTCCACAACTTCAAAGGTTGAGTAAATGATGCACTGGAATCAATATCCTTAACCTTCTCTTTAATTTCCTTGGAATCAATATCGAGCTTAACCTCAAATAAATATAAGTGAACAAAAGAAAATGCAAGAAAGAGATTAAACTTGCAAAATATAACACTTGTATTAATAAATTCAAAAAGAGAGAGTAATGTTCATGGGCATGTTCGAGAGGATGAGATCCTTTGAGCAAAGATTCAATACAATAACAATCTTTGACAAAACAATATACATCCTTCTAGCGCTATAAATAGTTTCTTAATAACTACCAAAACCCTAACTACATGCATTCTCAAAATTAATGACTACCAACCACCTACTGGTTCTTATTTAATAAAAATGAGCCTTTTACATTAAGTAACTACCCATTAACTATCTAATGAGCCTTATTCAAATAATATGATCTCATACATGAATATACAAACTCCTCATTATACCAAATTAGAGAAATTAGGTAAGAGTACTTTGACACAATGGAAGCACACTACCAACCATCTCTTTGTGACGAATATGCCACAATGTTACATAAGCATAGGGATTAGAGAACATGTATTCAATATGAAAAGTTTTATTTCAAAAATGTTATTTTTTTTTATAAATGTATTAGGTAGTCACTTAACCGACGACCACAGGGTAATATCCGACGATTTCGCAATACTTCCGACAGCTCGAAACATTGGATCCTTTTTTTTTGTATGGCATCCACGTCACTTAACTGATGACCTATCCGACGATCGCAGGGTAGTATCTGACGCTTATGCCATACTTCCGATGGATCAGAACATCGGATCTGCCTTTTTTTGTAAGGCATACACGTCGCTTAACCAACGACCAAACCGACGCATAATCGATGGAAAAAGGATGGTATCCGACCAATATTGGAAGTTAACGTTGTCGCTTATTTGACTACCTGTGAAGCTGGAGGAAGTTGGTTAACCGACGAGGTAGGGTATTTGAATATCTGACGTCTTCAACTATGTCGTATTTTAGCCGATATCCCACTGACGGTAAAAAAAGACTGGAATTGTCGAATAGGCGACCATAGGTTGTAGCAAATTTGAATTTTTCGCCATCGATATTTGGGTCAAAAAAACTTATTGCCCACTGCTTGGTAGTTATCGACGATATTTTCCCAAAATAGGTCTTCTTTGACCTAACCAAAATAACTTCCTTCATCCGTCCCTGCTCTGCTTAGATGGATCTCCATCGACGTGGCACATCGCAGTGTTGTACTCCTTGCAGCTCCTTTGACACTGTGTTGTGTGCAACTTCGCAACATACCAAAAATTATCCCAAAATTGTTCAAACTTAACTGTGCTTAGCTCCGTAGTTATCAAAATTCTTCCTGTTCAAAAATGCCCCATCTGGGCTAGGCCCAACAGATTCTTTGTGGTAGCATACCGAAAGAGTAGTAAGAGGCATCATCTACAGGTCTAGACACATTTTGGGCATGATATGAGCATAGTTCACCTCCAAACAATAGTGCCTTCACTCTGATTTCATTTGCAGATCTCAAGCTTCATGATGATGTATCCAGACCTAATGATCAAAACCAGTGCTCACCCCCTCCGAGGATTTATGGCTAACTTGGAAGAGCTGCAGTGTTGCAGATCTAAAGCATTCATAGCCAGAACATTTTATGACACAAATTAACATAGCATCCAGACCTATTGTGGCTTATGTCCTTCCTGTAGCATGCTTATCCAAGAGGAATTGAAGCCTTGCTGAGACAACTAGCTTGGTTGTAATTAAAGAAGGGTTTGCATTCATGGTACGAACATTCAGCTTGAGAGGGTTTGATGCATTTTCTACACCATGAACTT
This sequence comes from Larix kaempferi, assembly GCA_027924585.1. Lineage (NCBI taxonomy): Eukaryota > Viridiplantae > Streptophyta > Pinopsida > Pinales > Pinaceae > Larix > Larix kaempferi. The sequence continues at coordinate 143,715 of BSBM01001097.1, read as the reverse complement.
GTTTCCTGAGGTATCTTCTATCACATCCTTGGTATGGATCAGATAATTAGTGGAAATATATATCTTATATATGTTATATATCGGTTTTCTTTCCATATTCATGTGGCAATGTGTTTATTTGATGTTATTGTTGCTTTAGATGTTTAAAAAATTGAAAAAAAAATGAGTTTTTTTGTGTTTTTTAAGTTTTCCGATTTTTGCCGATGTGCTGCCGAGATATCCCGAAAGGATGTTTCTTGGACCCTGCTGATTTTGTCGCTGCGCCAATATTTGTAACTATGGCTTGAAGCCAGCAAATCATTAGTTCTTAGACGATTGTATTTACTATAATTTAAATGCCTCAAACTAACAACTACTTAAACATATGTAAAAATAGTATCAAGATAGAGAAGATTCAGGTGATACTGTCATTAATATCATTCTTCTAAAGTAAAAAAATTACATAAAATTTCATTTTCTTGAAAGATAAGAAGACTAAAATAATTGAGCAAACAAAAGAGGCCATCAGAACAGAGCTTATTAAGGCAGAGTTCCCTTTGTCTCTCTCTAGAAGCTGTGAAATCCATTCATCCCTTTGCTTAGACTAGGAGCTCCCTGAAGTAGTTTGATTACTCCTTCTAAAGGGTCAGTTTAGTGTTTGCTTTGACTTGTTTGAAGTATGTGGTCCTATTGAAGAATGAATCACTATCCCAACTCCCAATAGTTTGTTGATGCACCCCTTTCTGCTTTAAGGGCATCAATTTCTGTTTTATAATCAAGTATAATATTGTCTATAATCCGAGTCTCTTAGATATGATTGATTTGTTTTGATCTGGCTAGGGGTCTTATTTTGAATGTCTGTGATATTTTGATTATGTTTGGTGTTTGTTAAAACAAAATCTAGTACCTAGAAAGTGTGTGATATTTCTATGTCGTTGAATCACTCGAACTTCAATACAAGCCTGATGGCTTAGCTCCTAACTGCTACAAGACATACTCATCCTTTCGAGGGTGAATAGGTGACTTGTCATTGTGTCAATGATGGTATATAGACTATATGTTGTGTCAATACCTGAGAATATAGAAATTTGTAATCATATATTTCCATAGCAATTTCTAATCATAGATTGCCATTTCCATAAGGCAAATTCCTTCATTGTATCAGGGCCTTGGCATTAAAAACTTACAATCATTTATATCTCAATGTATATACTTTTATAGCTATAGTTACTTCAAACTTTTTTATTTGAAACAAAGTAGAACTAGTATATGGGAACAAACGCAAATTTCCTTGTAGCTCCTGCAGCTAGAGCTTGCACAACTATGATAACATAGGTAAAGCTCATTTTCTTCATTTATTTTCTTAGAAATTTGGATATACTGGCCAAATTTTAGTATTTTGAATTTTTGACTTATGGATTTCTCATGATAAATTTATTGTCAACACTTTCTTATGTTGTGCTTTATTTTTTTATGGAAAGCCACTGGACACATCTTCTGCTCAGATGCAAACTAGCGAATTTGGGAAATCAAACGTTTGAATATTTTAATGTCAAGGCGGGTTTTAGGAATCCTTTCATTATAATTACCATAGATCTTATCCTATTATTGAGTGAGTTTTATGCCTCAAATGCATTTTTTACAAGTTTCGGGGAAACTCAATATGCCATGTGAAACATTGTCTCTTTGTGATGTAAAAGGTGATGTCGAACAGGATGGGAAGCCTTGGAAAATTGTACCTACTGGTCATAATATTGGCAAGTCATAACCTTTATTTTCAGAAATGGTATTATTATAAAATTTAATAGGTAGAGGTTAAGATGTAACTTTCAAGAATTTCTTGATGGCTATCAGTTTTTGATTTCTTAGTGTAATCCTTTGTTTTTCCCAATTAGGTATTTCTCTTTGACAATTCTTAATTAATGTAGTTATGTTTATTTCAGGTTAGTAGAATTCTCAAAAGAGGGTGTCTTACCTCTTCCTCTGAAGGATTATGATGATAAAGCCATCTTATCTGACAATATGAATCTCAAGATTTCAGATGTGGTCTCAATACCTAAAGGTTCTTCCATGATTGAACAACCCAGAGAAAAATAAGCTAGTGTAATAGTGCAGGATTTAAATGCTCCTGTCATAATACCTGATGGTGCTTCCATAGATGAATGGCTTGGAGAAAAAGCATATGGTTTAACTCTCTTTTTCTTCCATGATTTCCTCCTCATTACTGTTTGTTTTGTCTTATTTAATTAATCAATTATAATTAAAATGATACTAAGGTTGTATTAGGTATTTATTTTCCTCGGCTTTCCTTTTTCTTTCAGTTTTCTTTAATTAATTAATTTATTGTAAATGAAATGATAGTTAGGCTTCTTTTATTTCAGTATATCGGGCATTTATTTTTTGTTAGATCAATGCCTCACCAAGCATGCATTTAGTAGGCCTACAAAACTAGACTGCTTGTTTCATACAAGGTTGGCTTATAGAGGTGTTTATTTAGTTGGAAAATTGCCAACAAAACAACAAAATCATACAATGGTGAGATTCAATACCCTCCTAGCATGCATGCAGTAGGCCTGCAAAACTAGCTTCATTTTTTCATCTCCAGTGTAAGTCCCAATAGCATGAAGATGTTGGGTGTTCTTGTGGCTATTTAGAATCCACCATTTGGTACTAAATAGCCTAAGAAATTGTTAGCTCCTAAATGTTGGGAATTCTTCCAAGTGGCTCATGACTAATAACATGAATTCATAGGACCCCAACTATTACAAAACTCAGAATTCATATGACATTTGTTTTCAACGTTTTATATGTCTATAGGAAACTGGGAAGTTGTAGTTCTGCAACTTTTAAACTTCTAACGAGTGATGAGATTTTGCAATAAATGTTTTTATAGAAAACACAACTTTTACTTCTGTCGGGGAAAATGTACCATATATTTCACTACTGAACATTAAATAATACATCAAGAAGTATACAAAAATAAATGATTATGGCTAGCAATTAACTTGTATCCAATGCGATATATTTGTCATGGTTCATCTTTTGTAGTTATAACTTTGACAGGAATTATTACCTTATCTAACCAGATATATATTCTTAAGACAACTTAGTTGACGACTAATCAAACTTTGATTGATTGGTATGGCAGTGATGTTGGTAGGAGCATTGTTTTATGGCATCAAATATACTATCCCTGTATACATATGCACTTTTCATGTTGCTAGTGGTGTGTCGTTATTTTCACTTTCTAAGGTATTATTTTCCAACATCAGTGTATTCATTTCATGCGAGAACTCAACATTGTATTGAGATGACTGCACTTTATTTGAACCACAATTGCAGAGTATTTCAAAGACTGTAAGTAAGCTTGCACATCCAAATGAGCCATGGGAATATGGATTTTTCCTTCCCAATATTTTCTTGGATGGATACACAAATTCCACTCAAGATAATATAAAAAGAAGGTGATCCTCCTTTTATTTATTATTTGATAGAACTAAAATTTGTATGAGAGAGATCTTCAAATTCTGAAATTCTTGTGTGTTTTGAGGTATCCTAAAACAAATGGATGGGACATCATGCTAGGGATGAATCTCTTGGGTTCTATCTATTCCTTCCTCTATATGTTTCTCTTTCCAGGTGGCGGTGGTTTTGAGGCAGTTCCGTTCTACAAACAACACCCTGAAGCGGCATGGGATATTTTATGGTTTTGTGTTTGTGGAGCAATAGGGCAGAATTTCATCTTTATGACCATAAGTGTGTTTGGGTATTTGGAAAATACCACCATAACTAATGTACACAAATTTTTTAGCATTCTTGTTTCATCACTGTTTAGTGGCAACCCACTTTCAAGTAGATAATGGCTTAGCATATCAAATCTATTTGAAACAAAGACGGAGACGGCCTAAGGGAAAAGCTATCTAGCCAAAAATTGATGTATGGTAAGCGCAGAGTAGAGTTCATTATATCTTCAGTCCATGGGGTGTTTAGGCGATCGTGGTTTTGGAAATATTGGATGGTTATGTTTCAAATTGACCAGCTATATTTATTCCAGAAAAAAATATCTATAATGAAAGATAATTACATTGATTCACATGAAGAGGCAAACTTGCTAATTTTCCCCTCATGTAAGGTTGCTATGCATTGGACTAAGAAGTGAACCATAAGATAGATTCTGGGTGAGCTCCAAAAGATTTGAGCTTTGAAAACAAGTAATATTTCATTTATGGCAATCCAATTAAATTGGGTTTTTTTATGTATGTAATGAGCCAGGGTACTTGCCAATTAATTGAAATGGAACCCTTTATCAACAATTTACTAAGAGCTTCTGCAATTGAGCTCCAATTTTATATTTGTAGTCTATTCTCTTTGTCGATCTGTGGTCGAGCAGGTGGTCATATTAGGTTAGGGCCATTTTAACTAGAAGCTTTCCTCTTCTGTTATTTTCTTATATTTTAGATGGTATTTTTGTGAATTGAAACTCAAGCATATAGTTATTATAAGAGTACATGGATATACACATCACGATTCAAGACAAAAAAATAATTTGTTGTTGTTCAAGTGCTTGTAGAACTTAGGAAAAGCTATTTTCAAGGATAATATGTTCTTAATGTCATGCCATCCCCTTCATCAATTTTTGTTTATAGTATTATGACCTTTCATTTCATAACTTATGTCTCTGTTTCTCCCATCGATCCCAGTTTGTTTTCTATATTTCCACATTTCAAAATGATATTTTAGGATAAATTAGAAACAAAAAAGATCAGTCGTCAAAGGTGAAACTTGGCTAGAAAGTTTAGGAACATAATTTTGCAATGGTAAATACTGACCAATGCTACAACATCTTATTTCATGTTAGTGTGTTTTATGACAATGAACACAAGAAAGGCCTTTTCGTGATGCTTGTTACTCTTGGAAATGCCCCTTCTGAACCACTCCTAAAGAAAATGAGAACACATGTAGCTCCACCACCAAAGATAAGTTCATGGTCGCATGCACCGGCACCAATAACACTAACAAGTCAAGATCTTTGATACCTATCATTCTTAATTTGAGAAGTATAAGCAATCTTGAATTTATCCACAAATTATTGAAGTGGTTTACATTTTTTGCAGGTCCTTCTCCTCCACATTGCTTTCCACCTAAGCATTACAGAAGACACTCAATGATTAATGGTTGCTTCATTGGTCTAAATCTTGGAGCCCAACATGGTATGGTATAAATTTTGTTTTCTCCAAATTTAAGCTAAAACTTTGGCAAACTACGAGGCATTTCTTTTTCTTGGTTGCACAGTTTAGATGCTAAAGACACTTCGCAATTTAAAATGGTAATCAATATGTAGTTGGTACTTTCAAATTTTCAAGGCACTGGATAATGAGAAATCCAACTGCCATAGATGACATTTTTAGAAGTTCTAACTTCTTGAGCATGGCCATTCACTGTGTGAGATGGTTTTCAATCTTTTATATTTAAGAACATATCGACTTCATATTCTCTGCCTAAGGAAGGAAAAATCGTAGGACAGCTTCCTAGAAAAATGATATTTCTTTTATGATGGGGCTTCTTAATATATAGTTGGAAATGTGGGAGGAGTAACTATTTATAAAACTAATAATCTATAATTCCTATTTCCTATCCCTTGGAAAAGCATCAAATAACTTGTTGAATTTAATGCACTACTTTGAAGTATAAACTTGTGTCTAGATAGGAAGATAGAGATGTTAGGAATCTAAGGAGAGTACCTCCCAGTAGAAATGCTAAAGATAAATTTGCATGATTTCCATATGGGGATAAAGGGGGTCTAAAATATGACGGAAGTGGAGTCATCTTGTACTCTTGCAAAATGTGAGGAACCTGCAACAAATAATTGGTAAAATGCACAATGTATTGGATCACAGAATATTTGTATTGATTGTAGGCCACTTCGAGGGGGCAACCTCCTTTGAGAAAGCTCAATACAAATAACTTCACCGTGCCTTCATAGGCCTCAACACACACTTATATACTAATTATAGGTGCCAATATTATGGGTCAAAACAATGGGCCAATACAAACTATGGATCAACAATACTACAAGCGACTTACAAAGCATATGCGCCAAACAAAAATAACACAAACTATGGATCAACAAATACTACAGGATGGATTACAAATCATATGCGTCCAACAACAATATACTAAAAAGGTAAAGACATGGGTTCTTAACATCCCCTCCCCCTTAGGAAAATCTTTTTCCTCAAAGCTTTAGATGTGGAAATTGTTTTTGAATCTGAAGGAGTGGTTCCCATGTAGCATCCTCCGGTTGCATGCCATGCCACTGAATTAAGACCTCTATGATAGAGCGAAAGCGAAGATGATGAGTGTGCTTATTGAGGATGGCCTCCGGATCCAAAAGGATGGATCCTTCATTATCCAGTTCGGGTAAAATAGTTTGTCCTCTGATGTTGGTGCCAAGAACTTTCTTCAGACAAGAGACATGAAATACTGGATGAATGCGGGAAGAAGGAGGGAGTTCCAATTTATAAGCAATGGACCCAATCTTCTAAAGAATCTGATATGGCCCATAGAAATTTGGAGCAAGCTTATGATTCCCTTTGAGTTTCAGGGAGGATTGCTTTTACGAATGGAGACGAAGAAAAACCATATCACCTGCTTGAAAAGTGCGCTCAGAATAGTGTTGATCAGCTTGTTGCTTCATGCGATTTCTTGCCATGTGAAGATTGTCCCGCAAAATGCGAATAATCTGATCGTGGTTTCGAAGGACTCTGTCAACTTCCTGAACTAGTGAACTGACAGGGGTGTATGGAAGAAGAACTGGCGGTTCTTGACCATAGACTTCTTCATATGGGGTCATTTTAGAGGCGGTGTGGTAAGAGGTATTGTACCACCATTCAGTGAGAGGGAGCCACTTTTCCCACTGATGTTGTTGTTCAGAGGTGAAGCAACGAAGATAAGTTTCCAAGCATTTATTGATAATTTCAGTCGGACCGTCTGTTTGGGGATGATACCCTGAACTCATCTTCAGTTTGGTGCCAGTGTGGCGAAATAGTTCTAGCCAAAAATGACTGGTGAAAGTCGCATCACGATCCGAGACAATGGAAGAAGGGATGCCATGAAGACGAAAGATCTGGTCCAGGAAAATTTGAGCGACTGAGGAGGCTGTATAGGGATGGCTGAGAGCACAAAAATGACTATATTTGGAGAGGCGATCAACCACAACCAAAATCATTGTCTTCCCTCTAGATTTAGGGAGCCCTTCAATCAAATGCATAGAAATATCTGTCCAAATCCATGTAGGTATGGGAAAGGGTTCGAGCAATCCTAGAAGGAGTGTCGTTTCACCCTTATTGCGCTGGAAGGTATCACATTCAGCCACCATCTATTGAATTGTCCTTTTCATGCCCTGCCAAAAGAAGCTACGCCGTGCCCGCTCATACGTTTTGAGGAAACCATAATGCCCGACCGATGGAGAAGAATGTAGTTCATAGAAGATAGTCTGTTGAAGATCTGTGCTCTGGGGAAGCACCAGACGACCCTTGTATCTCAGGGAAGTACCATCCTAAGAGTAATGTGGTATAGAATAAGGGTTGTTGGCCAAGCGTTGGATGATTTGAGATAATGAAGAGTCATTAACATAGCCCTGTTGAACAAATTGCAACCAATTTGGAACACGCATAGAAATAGCTGAAAGAGAACCTTGGTCCTCAAATGTGCGAGAAAGAGCATCATGTTAAGTTTAAACCAAATAGACAAGCAAGATCACTGAAAGAAACACAATCACAAGATAGACACACAATATACCCTGGGAATCCCTCATGGGGTAGAAAACCCAGCAAAGCTTTCCTCAATAAGATGATCAACCAAAATACAAGATGTGCTCCTTCCTTCTTTGTCTCCTTAGCAAATCTCCCAGACAAGTGTGCACTCTTCCACAAGTGAGTGTGTGTTCTAATGAGGAGTTCACCTCCTCTATTTATACTTGACTCTCAACTGACTAAAAGACCTTATGGGGCCGACCTCACCTGGAGATGTCTAATAACCCCTAAAATATAACTACAGGGCCGACCCACACATGGTGGGTCTAATAACCCTAGTTAATACTAACCCTCGGAGGAATAAACATCTCCGGATACATAATAGGGTTACCTCGGAGGGATGAAACATCTCTGGAATAATAAAGTACAAATATAATATTCTTTGAAGTTACAATATTCAACACTCCCCCTTAACGAGAAGGATATTATAACAGCATCTGCAGGAGCAAGGAGTCACTACATATGATACATCTATAAATCATCGGAAGCTTTCTTCAATTCGTCTTCATCAGTAACTCAAACAGCTACTGGTACATCAATGTCAACATCAACATCAACATCACGATCTTTAGCATCATCTTCACACGATCAGCAGCATCGTCATCACACGATCAGCAGCATCGTCATCACACGATCAGCAGCATCGTTATCACACGATCAGTAGCATCGTCATCACACGATCAGCAGCATCGTCATCACATGATTAGCAGCATCGTCATCACACGATCAGCATCGTCATCACATGATCAGCAGTACAAGTATCCTACCGATACATCATCAATACAAGTATCCTACCAATACAAGTAACCACATCATCAATACAAGTATCCTACCGATACAAGTAACCACATCATCAATACAAGTATCCTACCGATACAAGTAACCACATCATCAATACAAGTATCCTACCGATACAAGTAACCACATCATCAATACAAGTATCCTACCGATACAAGTAACCACATCATCAATACAAGTATCCTACCGATACAAGTAACCACATCATCAATACAAGTATCCTACCGATACAAGTAACCACATCATCAATACAAGTATCCTATCGATACAAGTAACCACATCATCAATACAATTACTTTCTCGGAGACCATTCGTCTACGGATCAATTCAGGGACCGAAGTCCGGGGATGATACAATCCCCATCACGTACATTTTGAACTAGCAGTTCCGGGATGATGCAATCCCTATCACGTACATTTTGAACTATCAGTTCCGGGATGATGCAATCCCCATCACGTACATTTTGAACTATCAGTTCTGGGATGATGCAATCCCCATCACGTACATTTTGAACTATCAGTTCCAGGATGATGCAATCCCCATCACGTACATTTTGAACTATCAGTTCCGGGATGATGCAATCCCCATCATGTACATTTTGAACTATCAGTTCCGGGATGATGCAATCCCCATCACGTACATTTTGAACTATCAGTTCCGGGATGATGCAATCCCCTCAACTGTCCTTTAAGGACTTCATTCTCGGATACCTCACGTCTACGGCTCTCTTTAGGACTGAGAGTCCAGGGATGATCCAATCCCCTCAACTGTCCTTTAAGGAATTCATTCTTGGAGACCTCACGTCTACGGTTCTCTTTAGGACTGAGAGTCCAGGGATGATCCAATCCCCTCAACTGTCCACTAAGGACTTCATTCTCGGAGACCTCACGTCTACGGCTCTCTTTAGGACTGAGAGTCCAGGGATGATCCAATCCCCTCAACTGTCCACTAAGGACTTCATTCTCGGAGACCTCACGTCTACGGCTCTCTTTAGGACTGAGAGTCCAGGGATGATCCAATCCCCTCAACTGTCCACTAAGGACTTCATTCTCGGAGACCTCACGTCTACGGCTCTCTTTAGGACTGAGAGTCCAGGTATGATCCAATCCCCTCAACTGTCCACTAAGGACTTCATTCTCGAAGACCTCACGTCTACGGCTCTCTTTAGGACTGAGAGTCCAGGGATGATCCAATCCCCTTCTGTATTCTCATTTATACAGGTACAAATATCCAAGAGCATGTATCACATTTAGTATGTATTCTCACTAATACATCTAATCGTCAAGATATGTATACATCACAACTAGCATGTATTCTTACTAATACATCTAACATCAAAACATGTATACATCACACCAAAACATGTATACATCACAACTAGCATGTATTCTTACTAATACATTAAAACATGTATACATCACACTAAAACATGTATACATCTAGCATCAAAACATAAAAGATATATAAGAGTTCTAAATCTAAATAATTTGTAAGTAGCTAAGAGCAACAAAACAAAAATGCTATCAAATACTATACTACTCCCCCTTTCGAGGAGGGTCCTTCTGGACTAAACCAAGCATGTCTCAGAAGTGTTCAAACTTTACTCGAGACAAAGGTTTAGTCAGGATATCGGCAATCTGATCCTCAGTGCTTATGTACTCAAGCTTGATGGCTCCCTTCTGCACCATGTCTCGTATATAGAAGTAACGGATCTCAATGTGTTTTGACTTATCATGGAACACAGGATTTTCAGTCATCTTAATGCAGCTTTGATTATCACACATAATCACCGTGGGATCCATTTCTAAGTCAAAAATTCCAGATAAGAGTTTCCGAAGCCACACTGCTTCACAGCTGGCAGAGCAAGCAGCTATATATTCTGCTTCGGCAGTACTGAGGGCCACACTAGATTGTTTCTTGCTGAACCAAGAGATCATGGCAGATCCAAGGCCATAACATCCGCCTGAAGTACTTTTCCTATCTGAGATACTTCCTGCCCAATCAGAATCTGAGTAACCATGTAACTTGAGTTCATTACCTCCAAGATAGTATAGGCCAAATTCCACTGTACCCTCTAGGTACCTCATTATATGCTTTGCAGCTATAAGGTGAACCTTTCGAGGTTCTATTAAATACTGACTTAGGGTATTTACAGCAAAGCATATATCCGGCCTAGTATTTGTCAAATACATTAATGATCCAATGATTTGTCTATATAGAGTTATGTCCACTATTTCTGATGAATCATTAACTAATAGTTTCAGGTTGGAGTCCATGGGAGTGGCCATGGCTTTACACTCCAACATATCAAATCTTTTGAGAATCTCCACAGTATACTTACCTTGATTTAGAAAGATTCCTTTTGGCTGTTGCCACACTTCTAGGCCTAAGAAGTAGTGCATTAGTCCGAGATCTTTCATTTCGAATTCTGAAGAAAGCTTCTTCTTGCTTTCAATGATTTGGTTCTCATTTCCGGTTAGAAATAGATCATCTACATACAACAGCAATATAACAGGTTCATCATTCATCACTTTAAGATAAAGGTTGGGGTCAGCTTTACTTTTGGTAAAGCCCATGCTTGTTAAGAAACTGTCAATCCTTCCGTACCAAGCCCTGGGAGCTTGCTTCAATCCATATAATGCCTTTTTCAGTTTGCATACATGTGTCCTTCCGTCTTTGACCTCAAAGCCTTGAGGTTGTTCTATGTATACTTCTTCTTCAATTACACCATTCAGAAAAGCTATCTTAACATCCATTTGATGCAATTTCCATTTCATCATGGATGCAAGTGCCATGATAGTTCTAATTGAAGTATACCTAGCAACAGGTGCAAATGTTTCTTCATAGTCAATTCCCTCCTTTTGAGAGAATCCTCTGGCTACAAACCTTGCCTTGTATTTTTCAATGCTACCATCTGCAGCATGTTTTATTTTGAAAATCCATTTGGAAGAAACCACACTTTTATCTCTTGGTTTGGGGACTATATCCCAAACATCATTTTTCATTATTGACTGATATTCTTCTGTCATTGCTTCTACCCATTCTTTCTTTTGAGCTGCTTCTTCATAGCTAGTAGGCAGTTGATCCACAAGATCACACATCAAGGCCATATAGTTGGACACTATCTTTGGTTTCTTCCTTTCTCTAGTGGAGCCTTCAGGAGCACCATATCTTTCAGCTCCTTGAATAATATCTCTAGCCCATGCTGGTCTTCTTTTCCTAGATAATTCTGCAACAGGAGGTTCTTGTGGTTCCAGCATGTCATGATCCTCTGGTATGTCCTCTTCAGGGATGTGAACAGTCTCTGAGATTTTGGGAGATGTATCTTCTTCATAAACTTCTTCAAGTTGACACTTTTTAGATTTCTTGAGAGCTGCTTCCTCATCGAAGGTTACATCTCTACTTATTTCTATATGATGAAATCCTGGTATGTAAATCCTGAAAGCTTTGGATGATTCACAGTAGCCAACAAATATTCCTTTCTTACCAGAAGGATCCAACTTGGTTCTCTTTTCCTTTGGAATGTGGATGTACAGAGGACACCCAAATATTTTAAGATGGCTTACCTCGGGCTTCTTTCCAGAAAACACTTCTTCTGGAGTTTTGAAATCAAGAGCACTATGAGATAATCTGTTTTGAACATATACTACTGTTCTGGCTGCTTCAGCCCACAGATATATGGGAAGATCCTGATCATGTATCATAGTCTTCACAACTTCCATGATGGTTCTATTTTTCCTTTCTGCAACCCCATTTTGTTGGGGATTGTAGGGAGTGGTTAGTTCTCTCTTGATTCCAGCTTCCTTACAAAATTCTTCAAACTCTTTTGAAGTATATTCTCCACCATTGTCTGTTCTAAGAATCTTGATTTTCTTTTCTGAGAGATTTTCTATTAGAGCCTTGAACTCTTTGAACTTTCCAAAAACTTCATTCTTACCCTTTAGAAAGTATATCCAAGTTTTCCTTGAATGATCATCAATGAATGAAAGATAGTATTCAAACCCACTTAGAGAGGTGGTGGGCATTGGACCACATACATCTGAGTGTATTAACTCCAAGATACCTTTGGTCTTTGTTTCACTCTTTGGAAAGGGGTTCTTGACATTCTTGCCTTTCTTACATCCTTTACATGAGCCATCATGATCAACCTTTAAATCTGGTAGTCCTATGACCACCTTGCTTACATAAGGTAAGGCTTTGTAGTTAATGTGAGCTAGTCTTCTATGCCATAGCTCACTGGAGCTAGAGGTTTCATGAACAAGAGCAGCTTCCAGATGACCCTTGAGTTTATATAAACCTCCTTCCTCTTCACCAATAACAATTGCATCCTTAATGGATTTGCCTTTGGACCACATTAACACTTGTCCATCAATGAATGCAACTCTGTAGCCTTTCTTGTCTAAAGCTGAGATTGAAAGCAAATTCTTCTTTAATCCTGGAACATATAGAACTTCCTTCATCTTCATGGGAGTTCCAGAATCGAGTTTGTAGTTTGCTTCACCAATTCCCTTAATGGGATATTGATAGTCATCTCCTAGAGATACCTTTTGGGGAGAATTCTTTTCTTCAAGATTTGAGAGAGTCCTCTTCTGTCCTGTCATGTGCTTTGAAGCACCACTGTCAATAAGCCATGTTCCTTCTCCAGGGGTTATGGATCCAGAGAGTGCGGAGAAGAGAACATATTCTTCTGCATCTTCTTCTGTGTTTCTTCTTGACCTTCTTTTGAAGAAGGTCCTTTCTTCTTCTTCCTCTTCATCTCTAGGCCTTTTATTGTGAGACCTTTCTTCCTCTACTTCTTCTTCTTCACTATCATCTTCTGCAAGATGTGCTTGGTGTCTTTTGTAATGATTACCCTTTTTCTTTTGTAGAGGGCAATCTTTAGCAATGTGTCCTAATTTGTGGCAAGAATAGCACTGGAAAGAAGAGTAATCCCTTCTTTGAGTAGATCCTCTTTTCTTATGAAATCTGTGAGGAGGATGAGACTCCTTGTGACTACCCTTCTTGAAGTAGGATTGACTCCTACTCCTTTTGGTATGGGTAGCCAAAGCTTGGTCATCTTCTTTGAGCAAGGCTTCTCTATTTGCAACCCTAGCCTCCTCTTGTACACAATCCTCCCAAACTACATCAAACTTCATACTTTCTTTTCTGGCACACATAGTTTGAATGAATGACTCCCAAGGTCTAGTGAGACCATTTAGAGCTGTCATCACAAGTTCATCTTCATCAAGAGTATCACCAATGGCATCTAGTTGCTCTTTGATTAGATAGACTCTTGAGAAGTAGTCTTGAATGGATTCTCCTTTGTGCATCTTGGTACTCTTCAACTGAGTCCTTAGATTCATCTTCCTATTGATGTTCTTTCCTTCATACATTCTTCCTAGGGCATCATACATTTCCTTTGGAGTCTTCTTGGAAGACACTTGGGGAATCAAGTGGTCTTTAATAGAATCAGCTATGATTCTCTTTTCCCTAATCAGATCCTTCCTGTGTTTTTCTTTGGCTTCATCTTCTTCTGGTTCTGCAACTTCCTCCTTGATATAATGAGCAAGATCATTCTCCTCTAAAATTAGACCAATTCTGTATTTCCATGCCCGGAAATTCTCTATGCCTTCTAGCTTGTCTTCAAGATTAGTATTTGGAGCCATCTTCTCTTGGGGGAGTCCAAGAGACAGAGTAGACTTACTTGGAAAGTTACTTTTTACTTTTCAGGAATCTGGAACAAAATTTTATCGCACTTTTGGTAGAATTAGGGTTTGACTTTCCCAGAGTTCTACCCAACCAAAAAGTTCGATCTATAGCTCAAAAGAATGCTCTTGAGAAGGGCTATCCAGCCATGTAATCATAATTCAAAAATTACAACTTTTTTTCTGAAACCAAAATCTGATGTATCGTACTTTTGGTAGAATTAGGGTTTGGATTTCTCGGAGTTCTACCCAACCACAAAGTTCGATCTATAGCTCAAAAGAAAGGTATTGAAAAGAGCTATCCATCCATGCAACCAAAAATCAATAATACCAACTTTGGGCTGAAACCCTAACTTCACCAAAGAGAGAGAAAGAGGTATTCTTACCTTGTGAAAGATGTCCTATTCAGTCTAGCTCTGATACCATGTTAAGTTTAAACCAAATAGACAAGCAAGATCACTGAAAGAAACACAATCACAAGATAGACACACAATATACCCTGGGAAACCCTCATGGGGTAGAAAACCCAGCAAAGCTTTCCTCAATAAGATGATCAACCAAAATACAAGATGTGCTCCTTCCTTCTTTGTCTCCTTAGCAGATCTCCCAGACAAGTGCGCACTCTTCCACAAGTGAGTGTGTGTTCTAATGAGGAGTTCACCTCCTCTATTTATACTTGACTCTCAACTGACTAAAAGACCTTATGGGGCCGACCTCACCTGGAGATGTCTAATAACCCCTAAAATATAACTACAGGGCCGACCCACACATGGTGGGTCTAATAACCCTAGTTAATACTAACCCTCGGAGGAATAAACATCTCCGGATACATAATAGGGTTACCTCGGAGGGATGAAACATCTCCGGAATAATAAAGTACAAATATAATATTCTTTGAAGTTACAATATTCAACACATCCGCCACAATATTGTCCTTACCCTACTTGTAAGTGATCTCGTAGTCATAAACCATGAGTTTGCTAACCCATTTATGTTGTGCTGGGGAGGATACATTGTTGCATAAAATATTTCAGACTATGGTGATCAGTCTTGATGCAAAAATGACTCCCTAATAGGTATGGTCGCCACTTCTATACTGCATGCAAAATAACCATCATTTCCTTCTCATATGTAGAGGCAGCTAAATTCTCACCTGAAAGGGCTTTGCTGGTGAACGCAATGCGGTTGTCATCTTGAAGAAGAACAACACCAAGTCCATTGCCGCAATCATCACTCTCAATAGTGAAGGGCTTGGAAAAATTAGGCATAGCTAGAACAGGTGTAGTACACATAGCTTGTTTCAGTTTGTCAAATGCACACTCAGTAGCATGTGTCCATGTAAAAGCATCCTTTTTCAATAGAGCAGTTAATGGAGATGCAATCTTCCCATAATCCTTGACAAACTTGCGGTAGTAGCTAGTCAATCCCAAAAAACCGCGAAGGCTCTTGAGTGTATCAGGATGTGGCCAATTGTTCATGGCAGCGATTTTAGTAGGATCCACGTGAACCCCTTGTGCTGAGTAAATGGGCCCGAGATACTTGACTTCCTTCTATCAAAAAACACATTTAGAATATTTGGCGTGGAGATGATGGTTAGAGAAAAGTTTCATGACAAGATCCAAATGCTGGAGATGTTCAGCCATGTTTTACTGTAGATGAGGATATCATCAAAGAATACCAGAATGAATTTCCGCAAATAGGGCCAGAATATTTTATTCATCAAGGCCTGGAATGTGGAAGGAGAATTAGTGAGGCAAAAGGGAATGACCAAAAACTCATAGTGGCCATCATGTGTGCGAAAAGCTATTTTAGGGATATCATCCTCATGAACCTGAATCTGATGATACCCAGAACGAAGATCCAACTTGGAGAAAAATTGAGCACCATGAAGCTCATCAAGAAGCTCATCAACAACAGGAATTGGAAACTTATCCTTGATAGTGAGGTGATTAAGTGCTTAGAAGTCAATGTAGAGGTGCCATGACCCATATTTTTTGCGGACAAGAAGAACTGGTGAAGAAAAGGAACTAGTCCTTGGGAGAATAATACTGTGCTTCAGTAAGTCCCGAATGCGCATTTCAATCTTTGTTTTTTGGTGAAATGAGTAGCGATAGGGCCTGATGTTGGGAGGAATGCTTCAAGGAAGGAGCTGAATACGATGGTCCTCTGGCCTTGAAGGCGGCAATCCCACTGGTTCAGCAAAGACACCTGTATATTGAGCCAGAATTTGTTGTAGATCCAAAGGAGTAGTGGAGACCGCTGATGGTTGCATATGAATGGAATGGATTTGAGCGATGCAACCATGTGAATTCTTCTTAAGGAGTTTTTCCATGCTATGTGAACTGATGATGCTAAGAGACATTGGGTGTAAGCTTTTCATTGTGTGTTTTTGTCCATTGGGGGGAAACTGCATCCAAAGTTCAGCAAAATCCCATAAGATGGGGCCAAGTGTGCATAGCCATTGAGCGGCCAAAACCACATCACACTCGCCTAAGGTCAAGGAAAACATATCAGAGCACAGGTTATAATCTCCCATAGAGATACGCACATTACGACACTTCCCTTTGCAAGGTAAGGTGCCCCCATTAGCAACCATGACTTCAAAGTTGGAGCAAGGATGGATAAAACAATCAGCCTATTTGGTGATCTGAGGGTCAATGAAATTATGAGTGCTACCATAATCAATGAGTATTGTAAGAGGAAACTTCTTGAACTAACCCCTAACCTGCATGGTTTGTGCAGTGGTGATTCCAACTAAAGCATGGAGATATATTTCTGGTTGGTCGTCCTGAGACGAAGGATCAATAGGCAGCTCCGAAATGTCAACCTGAGCATCCATTGTATCTGGACCTTCTTCACCAATTTCAGAGGCAGGTGAAGAATCCATATCCAAGAGATAGAGCTTTTGTTGAACACATCTATGTCCTCGAGTGAATTTCTCATCACAATTATAACAAAGACCTTTTTCTATGTGTGCCTACATCTCAGTTTCAGGAAAATGCTTGATAGGAGTTGGTCGAGGAGCTGGTGGTATATGAGATCGTTGAGAACCCATATTTCAGAAGGGGACAAAAGTGGGTTTGGAGCATTGTTGGGTTGCAATCTTGTCTTCTGCCAACTTAGCTAATCCCAGGGCTTCCATCATTGTGTTGGTATAGAACATTTTGACCTCAAAGCGGATTACATCCTTTAGACCACTGATAAAACAACTCCGATAGAAGTCATCAGGCAATCCTTCGGTGTGGTTGGCTAGTTTCTCAAATTCGGTTTGGTAATCTCTTACGGTGCCAATTTGGAAAAGTTTAGTGAGGGCTCTTGTGAATTCATCAAAAGTACTAGGAACAAATCATTGCAAAAGGAGCTGGCAAAAATCTGTCTATTTTGGCTCTTCATGAGCCTTGATGTACCAATGGTACCATTGAAGAGCTTCCTATTCCAAATGAAAGGATGCAAGTGGAACTTTGTTGACATCAAAAGTATTATGCAGACTGAAATACTGTTCTGCATAATAGATCCATCCAGTCGGATCAGTACCATTGAAGCGAGGAAAATCAAGCTTCGAACCATGGAAATTGCTAGAAGAAGAGAACCCATTGTCTGATGAAGACTTGGATTGTTGTTTGTTGTTCATGGATGAATGATTGAGATGGAGGCCGAGAGATTTTTCATCCAGATCCTAGAGTTTGGCTTGGATGGATGCAAGTGCTTCTTCCATGGTTTTTGCTCCTGTGCGAGTGACAACCATAACCAGGAGTGTTTTTTTTTTTTGGTGAGTGGGTAGAAAAAAAAAAACAGAGATTGTTTCAGTAAAGGAAAATATGGATTTGGGAAAAAATATAAAGGGTAATTTGGTTTTGACTAGGTTTTGGACACTATCGAATGGACAGGGAAACAAAAAAGGAGGATTTCAGAAGCGGGGTGAAAGAATGAGAAAATTTGGCAGAGGGGGACAAAGAAGCAGAATTAGGAAAGGAACTTTGTGGTAAAATTTGAAGGTGATTGGGTGAAATCCGAAGAAGTTATGGCAAAACCTAAAAATAGACAAATGTGGGATTTCAGGATTTGGGAAGTGGAATTTGGGATAGGATCCTCAAGAATGAAATATGAAGAATGGGATTACAGGGGTGTCAGGGAATTTTCAAGGGAAGTGGAGTGAAAGCAAGGGAGATATGGCCAAAAAACAATTTTTTTTTTTTTTTTTTTTAGGAATGGATCTGCAATGGTGTGGAAGGGATAAGAAACAAATAGATCTACAACAGAGCGGAAGTGATCGGCAATAGATGTATTTGCAATGGCGCGGAAGTGACCGACAATAGTTATGGACAGAGGAAATCTGTGATTTTGCAGCTGAAAATAGATATGGACCCTAGGTATGCTCGGCTCCCTAATGGTTCAGAGGATTCACTCGGCCACCAATGTTGTCTGACGGCTTGCATATTAGGGAAGTACCCCTCACTCCACGGCTCAGGTAAAATTGATAACCTCTTTGCCACAAATGACGGCTCTTGGTTTACCTCACGGGTGGGAACTAGTCAATCATGTAGGGGTCGTTTCCCTTTTCATTAGCAGGTCCTCTCAATGGGCCAACTACTTTGGGGTTCCTATGATACTCCTCACAATTATTTTTAGGGCTTATTCCCAAGTACTTCCCACAGTTAAGCGAATAGGGATTATTCACAGATCCGAACCTACAACAGATGCAAAAACAAAAATTGGCAGAAATTTCATCCAGCGAGCCCAAGAAAGTGCTCTGATACCAGATGTGAGGAACCTGCAACAAATAATTGGTAAAATGCACAATATATTGGATCACAGAATATTTTTATTGATCGCAGGCCACTTTGAGGGGGCAACCTCCTTTGAGCAAGCTTAATACAAATAACTTCACCCTGCCTTCATAGGCCTCAACACACACTTATATACTAAGTCTAGGCACCAATACTATGGGTCAAAACCATGGGCCAATAGAAACTATGGATCAACAATACTACGGGCGACTTACAAAGCATATGCTCCAAACAACAATAACACAAACTATGGAGCAACAAATACTATGGGACGACTTACAAATCATATGCGTCCAGCAACAATATACTAACAAAGTAAAGACATGGGTTCCTAACACAAAAAGACTATCAGGTCCGTTTTTCCCAAAGTAGGAGAAGGACAATGTACCCATTGACAAAGTTTTAGAATAAATCTACGAATGACTCGTGATGGCTAGTGATTTTCTTTGTTCTCGGGATATTATGTTGGAACATTAAACAACTTCTAAAAAGGTGAGGGCCACTCTCTCCTTTTAGTAAACTTTAAAAGAAAATAACATTAAAATGGGTCTCTCCTTATCAAACAGTGGAAGGAATTCAAAGTAAATTAGTCAACGAGGATGGTAAACAAGAGGTGAGAGAATAGCCCTAGGATTCTACAAGAATGTGTCCTTCATCTGTATTGGTTAGTTTCCCTTCTATGCATATGTGAAGGATTGCATCTTTATAGTAAGTTTAAATGTTGATAATCAAGGTTAGTGTAAAAGGATACCCTTTAGGTGTAATATTTAAACCAGACTGATGTGTATTACTGATGTATTATGTTAACATAGATCTATGCTAGGTTGATAAAATACTGCTGCAAAATTCAGATCCTGATAGTGATGTGCTTAATGTATTTGTTACAAGCTTGTATATAAGATGGAAAAGGCCACTCATAGTTTTGACAATAACCATGTGTTTGAACGATTCATTGACTATTTTTTATTTGCATTAGGGTTGATGTACGAAACTAGCAAAGAGTGCATTCAACTAACTTCATTTTTTTTTTCAACTTTTTTTCTTCAACCACATGGGTTATTTTATGCCTCAATATATCATTTACATAAATGCAGATGTTTTCTGCAAGGAGTGGCATTGATATTTCATCCATACGATGGTTGGCGCAGATGCCACACTTACATATACATCAAATGCCAAAAGCATGTGTGGCCACAGACCAACATGCAAGAGTTTTCCTAAGTATGCCTGTGGGATCAGGGCTTATGAACACTAACCAAGGTAGTGAAAAGAGGTCTTTTCCTTTGCATGATCTATATAATTCTACAACCCTTGGTAATATCTCCATTCCTATAAATTTGTTTCCAGCCAAGATTGATGATTATCAAGCCTGCAAAATGGATCACCCTCAAGGCCACTTTACTTTTCCTCATCTTCCAACAACCGCTCAGGTCTGTTTTAATAATTATTCACCTGATGGCATGTTTATTTTTTCCAGAAATCCTACAAGCAAGGTCATTAATTCTCTCTTTTTTTGTTTTTGGCAGGAATTCCATGCTGCACTTTCCTTGCAAGAGAAATAAAGTATACATGATCTCATTCTTGCAAGATATCATGTGGCCAACTATTCCACCTTCTTTCCTTTCTATTTCCATGATATTGCTTCGCTCCTTCCTTCTTATGTGTATAAAGAATCAAGATACATTATGTGTGACTAACTTGATGCATTCTTTATACAGATTGCGGTTCAATATCTTGCACTCAACCATTGACTTCTACTCCTCCTGGTGCACCATGTGGCTGTGTATATCCAATGCAAGTGGAGCTTGAGTTTGGGGTGACACTTTATGCTTTTTTTCCATTGGTTTCAGTGTTAATTGCATAGATAGCAGTATGAAATTTCTTGAAACAAAACCAAGAAAGGATAATGGGAGAAAATGCAGATGCCCAAGATCATGAAAAGACAATTCTGATTCTTCATTTGGTACCACTCGGAGAAAAAATTGACAATACAATTGCATTCTTGATTTTTAAGAGATTTTGGCAAAATAAGGTTATCATTAACATGACCCTTTTTGGTGATTATTGGGTAATCTTTGTTTCTTACCTAGGTATGTGACCATTTTCCACAATTTGGCAAGATGATGTTAATTGTTGGAAATTGTATTCTCATATCAATCCATAAGGAATTCTATTTAAGGGTGCTATCTCAATGATAGAGCACCTGCCTTATAGTAGGAGGTTGGTGGTTCGATTCCTCCATGCCCTATATATATTCCGAAACCACTAAAAAGAGATAAATGACTAAACAAATGACCAAAATTTGCATATAAATGACCACTATTACAACATGAGAGATAAGTGACCAAACAAGTGACCAAATTTGCATATAAATGACCACTTTTGAGTTGATGATCACTGGTAGCAAATTAGCGATTATTTATCAAGTGACAAAAAATGTGGTCATAAATTTGGTCATTAATTGTGACAATTAATGACCAAATATATGACCAAATATACAACCAAATATATGACCACAAGATAAGCTATAAATGACCAAGCTAAATATGACCACATTTTTGGTCGCGTGATAAATGACCGCTAATTTGGTACCAGTGGTCGACAACTCAAAAGTGGTCATTTATATGCGGATTTTGGTTGATTTTTTGTCATTCATCTCTCAATTTGTACTAGTGGTCTGAAGCATATCACAGTTGGAATTGTTGTCGAACGCTAACATCGACTTCGAAAAACCATCGACATCAACACAACTTCAACAAGTTCCAACTTCGACAAGATCTGCAACTTTGACAATTTTAGTGACCTTACAGTTTCACGACGTCGACATGCAACCTCGACTTGAGACTTGGGACTGTCGAACTTCTACAGATCGACTCTCTGTCTTCCAGTCGACTGTAACGGTTGAACTGTTAAATCGTTCTAACTTCTCTTGTAACTAAACGTAACGGGAAGGAACCCAAGATTCTTAACATTCTATATAAGCATGTATAATATTGTAACATACATATTAGCTATCTTATCAATCATATCTATCCAGTAATAGAGAAGATCAGCTTGTATTCCGGCATATTATCTATGTGTATGTGTTTATCTGTGTAGTATATTCATGCTTTTCTTATTCTCTTTCTTATGCTTCCGCCATAACATAGCCTACTCATTCAGTCGAACTGTTGTCCCCCTCGTGCTTCCTGGCCTCGAGCGGATCACACATCTTATCATAGGTTGGCATCCTTGGAGAAAGAGGAGCAGGAGACCTTGAATCTTGGTTTCATGAAGTGCCATGGTTGAAGGAAGGTATAATTCGATGTACTTGCTTCATTCATTAATAAATATTGGACATTCTTCTCTTTCCAAATAGATTTATTCATGTATGTTTCAGATCTGACTACAAGTTGATTTTTTATTCTCTTATAAATATCAATCTTTTATTTGTAGTCAAATTGGTTTGAGGAAGGTTTGAAGTTGTTTTGTAGGTTGTTTCATTGGATAACAAGAGGAGAGGATTGGATCAACCTTATGAATAAGGTATAAACCCTAATCTCTTTGCTTAATAAGTGTACTTGCAGAACCTTGTATGTCTATATTTAACCCCAGTACGCTGGTAGTCTCACCCCTACTCTAGGAACACTTTCCCTAACAATACTTTGTTAATATTATTATTTTTAATTTTGTATTTAATAACATTAAAATATTTTTGTATTGAATAATAATTTCAAAACTATTCAAGATTTAGGATATAAAATATGCATATTTGAGTTTGTCAATGAATATATCTAATTTATAAAATAGTATAGATTCATATTAGTTATATAAATTAGTTTAACATAGAATTATGTTATTATAAATTTACATTAATAAAATCTAAATCAATGATTATACATTGACACATATATGAAATATTTTTAGTCAAATATACAACTATGGCTTTAATTTACAAATCAAAACTATGTACTTATTTATAAACCATAAAATATGGTGAATAAATAGTAAGCATATATACATATTTTTTAATTGATTCATCTAAATACTTATTGTCTCAACCAATTCTAAGGTGGATTTTATGCTCCTAGAAATAGAGAGATGAAGAAATTCAATCCAACTTAATTAATATAACGTATTTAATTTTTTATTACAAATGGAAAATAAGATTCTCTCTTAAAACCATTTTTTTCTCCTAAAGAATATTCTAGTATACCTACAACTTCATCCGTAAAGCCATTTTTTCTCTCTTATTGTCATTCAAAAAACATTTCCAAGCATTATAACAAAAGTGTCATAAATTACTCAAAGAACAGTAACGCACCGGTGCTGAAAAAAACGGAATGAGAGCTCACGTTGATGCCCGGTGAATCTCTGTGGCTAGGGCTTAAACCCTAGCCGCCTCTCTGGTTTATGTTTGCAGGGACGCAGCTGTTCAGGGACGCGGTCTGTTATCGCTCTCCCATGCTTGCAGGGCCAAGGACGAATTTGCCTGCGTTTTTGTTGCTCGCCGCCTCATTGCTGGTGGTCGCCGCCTTCCAAGATGGCCCCAGACAGGTTTGCAGAGATGGAAAAAGAATCTTTGGAGGCTTTCACAGCATTATTCCGTTCGGCAGGACCTAAAGCCAAGCCTTCTCTCTCGTCTAAGTTTGTTAAGAAGATGGAGGAGATCCCCTCTCTGGAGCTATCTCCAGAAGAGCCATGCAATCTTGCCCTCCTTCTAGCAGAAAAAGCCCTCATCGGAAAGTTCATGGGGTTATGGCCTAGCCCCAAATCGGTGGAGGCTTGGATGGAAGAAAGCTGGAAATCGCTGATACATGGAAACGTTTCTCTATGTGCAGTAGGCAGGGGCTTTTTTGTTTTCAGCTTCTCTAGCAAAGTGGATCGAGATCTAGTTTTCAGATCTGGTCCCTATTTCATGGGGCTGAGGGGGCTGTTCTTAGCCCCCTGGACTCTTGATTTTAATCCCGGAGTTGAGATCACTGCAGCCCCTGTTTGGGTTAGGCTGCCTCATCTCCCCCTGTATCTATGGGGGAAAAGTTCTCTGGAGGACATTGGAAATAAGCTTGGGCGTTTCCTGGACAGTGTGGAGCCGAAAGGGGATCAATTTACCTGTGCTCGTGTTTGTGTTGAGGTTAACCTCGAGAAAGGACTCCCGGAAGCCATTCAGCTCTCCCTGGGGGAATGGCGCCATATCCAAGAGCTGGACTACGAGTAGATTCCTTTTAAGTGCCTTCGGTGCCATACTTATGGTCACTTCGCAAAATGCTGCCCCAAAGCCTCAGAAGTGACAGAACCAGCTAAAGGAGATGATTTTCAGCCAGTAACTAACCGGCGAAGGCAGCCAAGGCGAAAGGAATCACTAGCCCAGGTTCCGAAGGTCACTCCTTCAGCGGAGGCAACCCTTGAAATTAAAAACAGCTTTGAAGCACTGCAAGAAGAAGAAACCCTAGACCCTGAAGCAACAATAGTTATGGAAGACCCTCCGGTAGACGAAAGACTTCTGGATCCTGCCCTACCTGGCTCAGTGGATGCGAAGGAAGCCAGGGCTTCAGATCCTGAACCACCTGCCCCTGCAGTTCCGGCTGTTTCAGTCCCCTCCAGCGGCTCTATGGGAATTATTGAACCTGAAGACAATTCAGTCCCGTCTCCACCCCTTACCAGAGGGCGAAGGACCAACAAGGCACGTAGAGAAAAGGAGACGGCTTCCAACATCTCTTTTGGATCTCAGAAAAAGCTGGATCCCTACTTTAAGGGGCAAATTTCATCCCCCTGAGTCTAAATGCTTTGCTTTTGTCTTCTACTTTGCTCACAATTTGTGAGAATTTACCCTTGTAAGCTCCTTTTGTCAGTATCTCGAATTAGCTCAAGAAACAGATGGGATTTGTCTCCCAAGATTTTCACAAGAAGGTTGGTAGCACTGTTAGAGGTCACCAATCTTCTTCCGATTTGTAACTTTTTGGCTCTGGCTTGCCAGAACGCAGATTAATACAACCTAACCGTTCTTGTCAAAAAACAAAAAACAAAAGTGTCATAAATTAATGCAATTATATTTGTTAGCATTATTTATAACGAAAACATCATGAAGTTGAAACATTAAAATATTGATGGAGAAATTAGAGAGCACCATAAATTTTGTTGGACATTTCATCATTATCAAGGCCATAAATTAAGTCACTGTAGAGATCAACACTAGTAAAAAAATTGTTGAATTTTCAATCTCCATCAAGGTTACAAATGTGTCATTTTCTATGTAGGAGTTAACATTATAAATACAATATAAAAAAAAGAAAAAAAATTACATTATAACAAAATTCAATTTAATCAAATAATATAATAAAATAATATTACATTCTAAGAGAAATGTCATAAATTGATGCAATTATAATTCTTAACACTTTTTATAACAAAAACATCATAAAATACAAGCATTGAAATATGAATATAGAAATTTGAGACCACCTTCAAGTCAGGAAGAATATGTTAATAACCTTTACATTCACAAAAATAAAATTGAATCATGTAAGTTGTTTTCATGGTGTATTTATATGTATACACAAAACAAAATATGATAAATTTGGACAATGACATATAATCATTACATACAGTCATAAATTACTACATAGACATTAAACCATATATATTTTGCATCATATTGGTTGTTAACCAACAGGAAATTGTTTAAACAGTACATCTACTAATCAACTTTCCATTTCCACTATCATAACATGAAAAATAAACAATATGATTAGACATTCAAAGATAACAGTAACAAAATGATATCTCGATCTCTAAATGATGGAACAAAACATGTACATATCACTCTCTATTTCCATCACCTTCATTATCTTCCTCGGTTGGCATGATATCACTATTGTTCTCAAAAACATGTTTAGATCTAGGGTTGTGTCTTAATATGAACCACCAATATCTATCCAACACATCCGGGTAAAAGAACACTCGGTTGCAATGTTTTGGGAAAGAATAAGGCTCCTTACTTCCATCCCACATATTTCTAGATTTGATGCATATCAACCCACTATCACGATATTCCTTTACATTATTTCTATCGAATATGTCCCACCATCCGCACCTAAAAATAACACATTGGAAATATGATAAGTTCACTTCAAAGATCTCTTATATCTTTCTGACATAACCTAACCATCCATCTTATCAGGTTTCAATCTCGGTGGATAGCATGACTAGATTGGTCGAACTCGACTTCCACTCCACAATCTTGTGCAATGCGCTAATCATTAGCATCCTCGGTGCAAAAATGATGTCCATAAGCCCACATAGATGGGAAGGAATGCACCTGTAATAAAAGTTAACAAATGATGGTGTCATATCTCTAATAACCCAACCATTAATATATTAAACATAGATGTTATAATTCAAAGTTGCATTATAAAATTAGAAATGCACATAAATATTTCATTACAGAGTTGTTGCACCCAATCCCAATGTTTAGCACATCCTCCTCTTCAGGAGGGAAACAACCAGATGCACCATATTTCTCTTTAACTTGGTCTGCAACCCAATTGTTGGGACAGATCATTGGCATATTTTCTTTTAAATGATCTGGAAAATGAATGTTTCTACCATGCAACTACCCGAATTATTTTCTGTCAATGTCCCATTTCCTCCTCTTCTCTTCATACAATTCAACCTATGGTTGTATTTCATCCACGTTATAAAGAATGAATTTATTGATTGCATCAATTTCTGAATTTGTTGTTGTATTCATGAAAACAAAACCACATTCAATACATATGGGATCAAATATATTATATTTTTAAGTTTGTTGTGAATAGTTACTATGTGGAAATTTGAAGATCGAAAGATAAGTGACTTACTCTTTATGATGCACCTTTTTCCATTCGTTTCCAGTACCTCCCCTTCCCTTTTCTCCTCATGTCCATCATCTCAAATCACTATGCCTGGTGTGTTGTTGGTTTTCTTGATGTACTCACTGGATTAATAGAACTACACATATATGACGCCAATTTCATTAAACTTGGACATATTCTAGTCCAAGTCACTTTGAAGATGGGTCAAAAATAGCCTTTATGAACCCCAAAATCAAGCAAAATATGGTTCCAAAAGTGCCAAATCCAGGTTCCAAATGTGCCAAATCGGGTTCCGAAAGTGCCAAAACCAGTTCCAAAAGTGCTAAATCCGGTTCCAAAATTGCGAAATCTATGTTCCAAAAGTGGCAAAACCGGTTCCAAAAGTGTCGAAACCAGTTCCAAAAGTGCCAAATCCTGTTCCAAAAGTGCCCAATCCAGTTCCGAAACTACCAAATCCGTTTCGAAAAGTGCCAAATCCAGGTTCCAAAAGCATACTTTTGCTTTTGATATTACCACTTTTAAAATTATGTTTCAATGTTTCAACACACACACACAACATAGTCAAGAAAATATTATGTTTCCATGTTTCTAAGTATTTTGCTTTCATGTTCTGCAATTTTTGAAACAATGTTTGAAACTCATCACCAAATACATGATACGATGCCCATAAATAATATGAGATTTTTCCAATAAATAATGTTTGTAACATCTCCAAATCAAATCGGTGTCCTTCAGAGGTAATGGGAGACCCTGATACTCTTCTTCTTCTTCTTTTCCAAATCCAACTGAATACACGCACACAATCAAAATAGCTCGGATCCACAATCTACAACTGTGATTCCACAATCGGTAATCCGCAATTGTAGGTGCGGAAGTGCAAAACACCACAACGGAAAACTTACCATTCCGGAATCCGCAATCCACAACTGTGAGTGCCGAAGTGAAAAACTCCACAATGGAAAACTTACCATTCTGCAATCTGCAATCCGCAACCGAGAATCCTAAACGAAGGAGCGACCGATCCTTCTTGTAGGAAGTAGGAAGTCAGGATAAATATTGTTTGCATGTTATAACTTAGCTAATGTCCCTGTTGCTACTATTTACTGCGAAAGTCGGTAATCGGAAATTTGTCGTCCCAACCTTCACAAATTAATTTTTTTTCATTTCTCTTTTAAATGAAGGGTCGACCGACCCTTCTTATGCTTAGTATTTATGCAGTCTTCACCATTCAAAATATACATGAATTGACATCCTATCCTTCGTAGGTTTAATATTTACACAATTCCCTCATAAATGAAGGGACGACCGACCTTTCTTCTACCCAATATTATTTCCATACTAGTTCTAGATTGCAAGAAGGGTTGTCCGATCCTTCTTGTGCTCACCATTCTGGATACAGGTGAATTTTTGGATATCGGTGTTCACAATTATCTACTAAACGAAGGGTCAGACGACCCTTCTTGTGCTTAGTATTTTTCCATTATTTACCATTCTGGTATACTTTCTTTAAATACCCAGATTAACAATGCCTAGCCTTAATATACATTGTATATTTAGGAGTTAGGCTTAGATCTTCCTTTCTCGAAAAACCTCCCCCACCAAACACCACAACTAAATGATCACCTACTCCCTCGTGCTTCCTAAAGGCACTAATAGGTAAAAAATTAAACAAAAATATATTAGCATTATCTTCTAGTGGACTAGTGTCAACTTAGACAATTCAAAGGAGGCACCTTCCGTCCACTAACGAGATCCTCACGATAGTTCCCATTAATCAACAACTCCCCAACCCACCTAAGGTTGTGGGTAAGGGGTAAATTGGAGTCCTTGGGCACTGAATTAAAACATTTAGTTTGGTATATTATCCACAACCTCATGTTTATTTATTTCTTATCAGAGTTGCTTTCACAATCATATTGTG
Source organism: Larix kaempferi (assembly GCA_027924585.1). Classification (NCBI taxonomy): domain Eukaryota; kingdom Viridiplantae; phylum Streptophyta; class Pinopsida; order Pinales; family Pinaceae; genus Larix; species Larix kaempferi. The sequence continues at coordinate 114,900 of BSBM01001097.1, read as the reverse complement.
TATTGATACTGTTGTACCTAGTAGTCCGTGTTTGGCATGTTCATGGTCACTCATTGGTTTGACATTACTAAAACCATCTTCATGATGAATTCCTCATGTTTTTAATCCCATTTGTGCTATCTTATTTTCCTATAGAAGATTATTTGATAGCACAAATTTTTGCACTACTTTGATCACCTCCAATATAGACAGATTCATCATGATTTATGGCTTATTTGGCTTATTTATGATCATGAAAGCTACTTTGATCACCTCCAATATAAAATTTTATAATGATTTATGGATTATTTATAATGTATTATATTTATAATGCATTGATTCATCATGATTTATGGCTGACCCGTCTAGTTCTAATTGAGATGTAATATTTTCTTTTGAATGTACGCATACTAATAAAAAACATTTATCTAAAAAATAGTTCTCTCGGTTAATTTTTCCAAATTTAATGGAATACTTTTTTAAGTAATTTTTTCTAGATTTAATTGAATATTTTAAAGATTTACAAAAAAGTCAATTTTGTTGAAGTCCTTGTAATAGAATTGTTCCAAATTTATTGAAATATGTGTTTATTGGTTATGATATTTGGGTTTGTTGTTATTGTTGTATTGGGGTTGATTACGAAATTACAAACTTAAGGAAAATATGATATATCATTTGTAAATATGTATTTTAGGGGTGTTGGTGCATCCCCCAGTCAGTTGGAGCTGACTAAAACATTCCGGTGGGTGGTGCCACCTAGTCACTGGACCATCACCAATCAACTACACTAATTGGTTCTAATACCATGTTGAAAATTGGAGAGACTAGTACACAAGTTTTGTCCCTCATAGATTGCTTTTTATTGTGGGTGAGGCATTTCATCCATACCATATTTATGAATTGTACAAATGAAGATTCATTAGGAACTATATGAATGGATGATTCATTGTGACTGATATTGATGTTTCTGATAAAAATTGCACTAGATGGTAAACTGCTCAACCATACCACTGAGCCACATTCCTTTTTCATGATAGACACCCTTTACCATGTTGAAAATTGGATAGGTTGGGAATCAAGGGGTGGATTTCATTTTGTCATCTTCACCAATCAACCACTACACATGGCTCTAATATCATATGCAAAATAGAACAGGTTAGGAATCCAATCTAGGACTTGCCCCTGGCCATTGCTCATGACAGGAACCGTTGAGCAGTTTGACATCAAGGTGTGGATTGCTATCTTCCACATCACTTCTCAAGCCACACTTTGGCTTATTCCTTGTAGTTTTCACCAATCAATCACAACCTGGTTCTAATACTATGTTGAAAATTGGAGAGACTAGTGCACGAGTTTAGTCCCTCTTAGATTGCTTTTTATTGTGCGCAAGGCACCTCATCAATACCACATTGGCACATTGATGAATTGTATAGATGAAGATTCATTGGAACCTATGTGAATATATGCATTGTATGGAATAGGATTCATTGTTACCAAGATGAATGAATATTCAAGTTTCTAGTAAAAAATGGACCTACTGGTAGGGTGCTCAACCATACCATTAAGCTACATGCCTTTTGCATGACATGCACCCTTTTAACATTTGAAAAATTGATAGGATTGGAATAAAAGGGTGGATTGCATAATCCTTTACCAATTAACCACTACAGATGGACCTAATGCCATATGAAAAATTCAATAGGGTAGGACTCAAATCCAGGACCCGCCCCCAACCATTGCTCATCTTCCACATCACATCTGAAGACATGCTTTGGCATAGGCCATCTAGTCACTTTCCCACCACCAATCAATCAACTAAATGGTTCTAATACCATATTGAAAATTGGAGATACTAGTGCACAAGTTTAGTCCCTCTTAGTTTGATTTTTATTGTGGGAAAGTCATTTCATCGATACCACATTTATGACTTGTATAGATGAAGATTCTTTAGTACCTAAAGGAATGGATGCATCGTATAGAACATGATTCATTGTGACTGATATTGATGAATATCCATGTTTTTGATAAAAAGTGGACTGGCAGGTAGGTTTCTCAACCATATCACTGAGTCGCATGCCTTTTTCATGACATACACCCTTTACCATGTTGAAAATTGGATAGTCTGGGAATTAAGGGGTGGATTGTGTTTTGCAATCTTTACCAATCAACCACTACACATGTCTCTAATATCATATGCAAAGTTGAACATGGTAGGAATCCAATCCAGGACCTTCCCCTAACCATTTCTCATGACATGAAGCGTTGAACAATTTGACATCAAGGTGTGGATTGCTATCTTCCACAACACTTATCAAGCCACACTTTGGATTAGGCCTTCTAAGCGTCACCAATCAATCACAATACCCGGTTCTAACATTATGTTGAAAAATGGAGAGACTCGTGCATAAGTTTAGTCCCTCTTAGATTGCTTTTTATTCTACACAAGGCACCTCATCCATACCACATTGATGAATTGTATATAGATGAATATTCATTGGGACCTATATGAATAGATGCATTGTATAGAAGAGGACTCGTTGTGATCTATATGAATGGATATCCAAGTTTCTGGAAAAAATGGACCTACTAGTAGGCTACTCAACCATACCACTGAGCTACATGCCTTGCATGATAGGCACCCTTTTACCATTTGAACATTTGATAAGAATGGAATCAAAGGGTGGATTGCATAATCCTTTACTAATCAACCACTACACCTGGCCCTAATATCACATGCAAAATTCAACAGGGTGGGACTCAAATCCAATACCTACCCCCGATCATTGCTCACGATACGCACCCATGACCACTTTGAAATCAAATTGTGGATTTATATTTTCCACGGCGTGTCTCAATCCACACTTTGGCTAAGGGCCTTATAGCCACCACTAGTCAATCACAATACCTAGTTCTAATACCATTTAAAAATTGGAAAGACCAGTGCACAAGTTTAATCCCTCTTAGATTGCTTTTCATTGTGGGCATGTCATCCATACCACATTGATGAATTATATAGAAAAGGATTCATTGGGGATTATATAATGGTTGCATTGGATCAAAGTTCCTTTAAAATGTTTAAAATTTGAGAGGCTGGGGATCAAAGTGGACTAAATTATTTTATGATGGGCATCCTTTACCAATCAACCACTACACCTAGCTCTAATACCATATTCAAAATTTGTCAGGCTAGTAATCAAATCCGGGATCTTTCCACTTCCACCACTCATGACATGCACTGTGGATTGTTATCTTCCATATCCCCTCTCAATCCTCACTTTCGGTCATGCCTCTTAACCATTACCAATCAACTACAACACCTAGCTCTAATTCCATGTTGAAAATTGGATAAGCTAGGAATCGAGTCCCAATAATTGCCTCTATCTAATCAGTTACTCATGACGGAAATCCTTTACCATCTTTTGCTTAGGCCTCGTCACTGTGAAACAACCACAACTCCTTGCTCAATTCTATAGTTAGAAAGGACATCTAACAACATTGTTTGGTTTAAATTTTAATGGGGAAATACAACATATGTTTTTTTTTGTTTATTGGGGAAATATTACGCTTATGCTACTTAGAGTTCTATATATTCATTTCCTATAAAGAATGTTCATGTTAGAGGTTGGGGTTTAGTATTTACATTACCTGGATTCCTGATAACAAAGTTCCATCTAGTTATTGGATAATTGAAAATGTTTTTAATGTTTATTGCAGCTACAAGAACAATATAAATCAAGAAAGAGCCATAGTGTTGTCTCCATTGTAGTGGATGGGGAGAAGTTTCCTCTGGTAATGCCCACATATTAAAAGACCAAACCTGATTATCCAAAATTGAAACCGTCTTCCGAACTAAAACTTTTACAATTCAAATGCAAAAAAATCAAATATATCAACACTCAAATCCTAAAAACACCAAACCCAATTGCAAAACATACAAACCCCTTCATGATGTAGATAATTTCTAAAAGCACCCAAATGAAAAAGAAAGCAAATTTGTCAACACCCAGATCGTAGAAACATCAAAAACCTAATACAAAAATATACAAACACCTTCATGATGTAGAAACCTAGGAGTTCCCAGTTTCAAAATTCGCGAAAATCAACCAATGAATGTGTATACAAAGATAGAATAATAGGATATAAAATTACATACATTCCATGTGAGGGAATAGATGGTTATTGATGAGTCTGGACTACTCGAGGCCTGCATGGCCATCATAAACCCCAATATAAGCCCCAAAATGGCTACTCGGGACCGGCCCCTGATCCTCCAGATTGGAATTCACTTACACAACTGCGATGCAGAAATCCCCATTACTATGTGGTTTCAAATCCTTATGCCATGTAAGTGCATCCCCTTGATCTACCATTCTTACGAAGAAATACCTCTCAACCATCATGAAACATAATCGCAACATTTTAACCCAGCAATATCAAGCATTGCCCACCAAACAAAAACACGCGAAGTTTTTTATTAACTCTTTGAGTAGTTTTTCATATTCTTGTGAAGGCATCCTTGCAAAAGAAAATCATGAGTAGAGTATGGCCAAATCCCCTTCACGACCATGTCATGCTCGACCATGTCCTGCAAGATGTGCAGTGCTTCCGTCAACAACCCCTTCCCTTTCCCTCCCTTCATTTTCTTCAAACTTTTTACCAAACCATCATTCCCTTTCCCTACCTTCATTTGTTTCAAAGCATTTGTTGCGCCTTTAATCTTTCTTTTGGTCATTTCTTGATTCCATTGCCATCTCTATTTTAATGTTGTTTTGTATAGATACTAAAATTCATTAAAAGTGGTTTTCATTGTTAATTAGATAAATGTTTTTGTTACTTTAATTCCTATGTTTTGGTTAGTTGGGTTATTGTATAGTATACTGCTGTGTTATCATATTGTATATTTTTAATATGGTATTATGTAATATTATAATATATGTTGTCCTTCAAAGATTCTTGGATCACCCAATGAATTATTGCATGAAATTGCTATGTAGTCCTAGTCGAAACCCTTGTTAACACCCAAAAAGTGCTCACCATCTTATCTCCCTCATTACATGACTCATTTGTCTATATTTCCTACCATATTTGCCTCCAAAACCTCAAAAAACCATTAAAAAGCCACCAAAAGGCCAAAAACCCCTTTTTTCCCCAAAAATAATTTAAATTTCCTCAAAAGATAGCAAAAACCCTCTAAAAGGGCCATAAATTTCCAAAAATCAAATAAAAGGGAATAAAAAATATAAAAAAGAGGAAAAAGAGGGAAAAAGGAAGCAAAAACCCTAAACAATTGACCTAAACCATATGGTGCCAAAAACCATGGGTCAATACTCCACCATTAAAAACCTATAAATAGGCGATGGAGGCTCCCCATTTCACATCCACAATCTATCCTATCCTCACTCTGCCAAAATCACTCTTGAAACCCTAGTTTACCATTTTAGCTAGTTTCCCATTTGAGTGCCCCTTTTGGCCCATTATCCAAACACCTTGGAGAAGGAGAAGGAACCCATTGGAGCATGGAAGCAGCCCTCCTAGACTACTGCAAGAGCTCCACCAACCTCAACATTTGAGGTGAGTGTAATATTGATCATATCATAATACAAAAGGAAAATTTTTATTATCTTGTCATTGTCTTTTTATTTCCTGTTAATGCACATGTTAGCTCAGATTTCATACTGTTTTACTGTTTTACTGAACTGCTACTAAGGAGACCCTTCTCCTTAGTAGGTGCTCATTTGCACAAGCTAGGGTGAAAACCCTAGCTACAGTTTTGGTGACTCCACTATTGGCCTTTGAATTTCTGGTTAAAAGTTTAAAAGTTTTTATTTTCTGCAAGTATTTTTCTGTTTTCCCTATTCGGCTGTGGTTTCGGCCAGTTGGGTTTTCTGCCACAGATTGCGGTTCTGTTCTTTGCAGCCATAGCCCAGATCGCAGTTTTCGGCTATTTTTCCGCAATCCAGATCGTAACTATTTTCTCTTTTCCCGCGGCCCAGACCGTTGCTTTCTGTCGTTGTTGCGCGACCCGAGCGCAACCTTCTGCCTCTTTCCCACGACCTAGACCATAGTTTTCTGCCTCTTTCCCATGACCTGAGCACAGCCTTCTGCCTCTTTCCCATGGCCTAGACTGTAGCCTTCTGCTGTGCTCTAGACCGTGCATTTTAGCCCCAGACCTGTGATTCGACCGCGGCTTTCTGCCCCTTTGCCATGCCCCAAACCGTGCATTATGGCCGTAAACTCATGATCTGACCACATCTTTTCTGCAATTTGTCACACCCCAAACCGTGCATTGTGGCCCTAAACCCATGATCCGACCGCAGGTTTCACCGTTACAGCCATGCCCCAGACTGTGACTCTTGGCCACAGACCCACAATTCGACCGTAGATTTCACCCCTACAGTCGTGCTCTAGGCCACACATTTCAGTCACAGACCCGCGATCTATTTTCTGCATTTTTTCACCCTTTTTTGAACCTAGAATTTTTCTGCAATATTTTCTGCACCTGCATAGCCACCTGTTCTATCTGCAGCCACAGTTACCTACAGCCTTTTTTTGCAATTTGCTTTCTGTTCAGCATTTACATTGAAAAAAGAAAATTTTGCATTGCAAGTTAAATTTCTGCATTATTATTGGTTAAAAAGTTGCCCACGTGTGGCACTTTTGATTGGGTTCATTACCTCACATGCACACACTCTGTCACCTAATTCAAGTGAGCCTTAAAACACTACTTAACACAACCAACATTCTAACCCCACTTGGGGAACACATAAGAATATTGTAGTTAGGTAGGACAGGGGGGATAGGCATCCAAATAACACCCCTCGGTCGCTTACACTTGAAACATAGTTGTTGTTCTTTAGGGTACCAAAATTCCCTAGTATTTTTTGACACAGTCACAACCAGTTTATTAGAGGGCCTCTCCCTTAGGAGGGTTGAAGTAGCCAGACCTGTTCTGGAGGCCTGAGTGGAATACCGCAATCCATTCAGTAACCGAAGGCTACCTACTCATTGGTCTGCATGTGGTGATTCCTTTTAGGCCCACACGATGATAGGATCGGAGGTGCAGATTCACCTTTTTGGACGTGCCATGAACGGGGTATCTTAGTTTCCTTTCTTCTAGGATTGTCTTACCCGGTGTCCCTCCCGGTAGGGGGATATCTTTAGCCACTTGGCTCTACTATCCATATTGTCTGACTTGGATTTCATCACCTTGCAGAGGATATGTCTCGTTGAGTCAGAATACTATTTAGCTAGGTGTTTGCATGCTCCCTTACCTCCCTTTGGTCTAGTGAGTCCACTATTTTTATTTTTTAGGAAACCTACTGCTTGTTGGTATTCTGACCATTATTGTTGACGCTCCGCTTATTGTAGCACAACTATTACAGTGAGCGTTTTGAGTTGGTTGTTGGCCTGAGTGCCATCTTTTTTGCTCTCTCCTTCTGCACACTCAGCTGCATTAGGGTTTTTGAGCCTTTTTTTCACTCGACACAACCCCTAGATACTTGACACCATCTGTCACCATTGAGTCCATGAGACACTCTCGGCGCCTCCAGGGCGAGCCCCCACAGCACGGTTCACTTGACATCACTCTTCATAGACATAGAACTTCATCACTTGATACCACTCATCATAGACCTCGAGCTTCGTCACTTGAATCTACTCGCTAACGACATAGAGTTCCGTCCCCAAGCTCTAACGCCCCTTATTTCACCTCTGATTCTGAGGCAGAGTCTGGAAACCCCACTTACACTGCACCAACCAACCCCATGGCTAGCATGACTTCTAACCATTTCTTTGTAGGGGCCCTTAGGGGAGCGTCCACAACCACCCCAGCCACCACAACTGCTTTGGGTATGCCCTCGATGGGGCCCACACCCACCATTCTTATCACTGTGCCAATTCCAATGGCTAGCATACCCAACCCAACCCCACTAGTGACTCACACTACACTTAGTGGCGTAGGACCCTCTCATACCACCTCCACCCCGTCGTTTGGGGGTCACATCCTTATCACAAACCCAGCCCCTACACTTGGGGGCATCGGCCCCAATGTGGCCACCACCACTAGCATGTCACATCCTTCTACTAGATTCCCATTCATGGCTAGTCTCAACCTTCCTAACCTAGCCAGACTGACCAACGATCCCATCAGACACGCTCCTACGTGCCCTCACATGCCCACCAAGCTCCCATCAGACATCCCTAAGTTTGAGGGCAAGGTAGGTGAAGACCCCCAAAACCACATTATGTCCTTTCATCTATGGTGTTCCTCCAACTCCATAGTGGACGACTTTGTCCGCCTCCGTCTATTACAACGAACTCTCACTGGCTCTGCAGCCAAGTGGTACATTAAGCAGCCCCATGGGACCCATGCCACCTCCTCGCCTCGACCTTCCTATAGTTCTTTCAATTACCTATCCGCTATGACACGTGAGTTGAGATCCTACTGTCTTGCAGACAGAATACGGCCACCCACATCACTGACCATATTCATGAGTGGCATCAATGTCGAAGCCTATGCAAAATCAAGTTAGATGACCGTATCTTCTTAGATTGGTTTCTCAAATCTCTCCTTCCTGTCATTGCCAAGGATGTGGCATCTGAGCGACCCCATTCCGAAGAAGAAGCCATCTTAAAATCCCAGCAGTTTGACATTATCTACGCCTAGTCTAGTTACTTATATACCATTATACCCGATGCCCCCCATGGAAATTCCTCCCGAAACGATGCGCCGGGGGCATCCCATGTCGCCGATGGCATCATTGGCCATGTTGCATCACATAAATATCCATTTTCCATGATGCATACTAGTAATGGCCCCGACCTTTCGCGGGCTACATCCCACTCTGGAGAAGCCAATTCGTATGCTCCCATTGCACATAACCACCATTCCCACGGACCCTCATGTCCACCTCAGTGATTCGGCCACGCATCCCCCGCTTGCATTCCTCCGGTTACGCCTCAACCATATTAACACCCGCAGGTCTCACACGCTCCTGTATCCTCTCAAACCCCCCCCCCCCCCCCCCCCGCTTATTATCTGCCACAGGAAGCACCTGCGGCAAATCAACCACCCATCACAAAGATGTATAAACAACCCCCACAAGGCCTAGCACCTGCATCGCTTCCACCCCCACCCACTTAATATCTACCGTAGCCTGCTCCCGCACCTGCACAACCCCATAACCCACCTGCTTCCCAAGGGCAAGTGTACGTGCAACAAAATCCGCAGCATAACCAAAATAACCAACGCCAATAAGGCCAGCAAAACCGCAGAAAATGACGTAACCATGGGAACAACCCCCCTCCAGACCAAGGTGGCCAGCCACCTAATCCTCCAAAAAATAATAACGCGGCACCTACCAACCAAAACCCCGACAGGCCGCCAAAGCAAGATAAAAACCTGAACTTACGAATGAACCACCCTTGTTCTATTTGTGGGGTCTCTGGCCATTACACACACACTTTCCCACATTTGGAGCGGGCACGACAACTCTGGACCGATGATTCCCACCGCCAAGGGCACGCGGCACCTCAGGTGCCACCTAACCCCCCACCACCTCAGACTCAACCCTTGGTGTTGCAGAACCCTTTACCAAACCAAGGAGTGGTGAACACTCAACTGTTAGCTCCCCCTCAAGGAAACGCGCCACCACAACAGCAAGTCACATACGCTGTGCATTCCCACCCCACTTTAGACTCAGGCACCCATCACTTGTTGATGATGTCATCTACCGATGTCAACCTTCAAACCCTTCAGAACCAATATGGCTCCACCCCTGAAGCCCCTCCCACCGACAAAACCACCAACGCTCTTCCCACCAATCAACCATTACACATACCTCTGGCCCCATTAGACGGAGCCCCAAAAGCCCCTCACTTCCCACTTCGCCGCATAAAAAATAACCCCAATGCTCGTGCTGCGTTTAATTACAACATTGTGGATGACTTAGCCTAGTCCCCTGCATCCATGTCTGCATTATAGGTCTTAAAAAAATGTCCTACACAGCACAAGACTCTGTTATCAACCATTGGTGCTATCGACCCAACTGATTCACAAATGATGGCCTTTGATTTGGACCAATCTAAACCACGCTTGCCTTCCACATTAGCATTCCAAGTTTCTGTATCCATTCAGAATCTTGTAATCCATTGGTGCATCATCGATGAGGGTGCCTCTCCATGTGTTATGTCCACATTCAATTGGAAGAAGTTGGGCTCCCCTACTATCCAGCCGTCCACCTTTGCATTGCGAGCCTATGATGGTCATTCAGCTCAACCCCAAGGTCTCTTAGCTAATGTCCTCGTCCAGTTGGCTGGTAAAACAGTGCTTATTGACATAGAGGTCATCAACACCCAAATTTATTATAACCTCTTACTTGGCCGCAGTTACATGTATGCCATGCGGGCGGTTTCCTTATCTGTTTTTCATACCATGATGTTCCGCCATGAAGGACGAGTGGTCAAGATTGATCAACTCACCTATTACGATCCCAGTGTCCCTTCTGCACCCGAAAACATTCTCCCCATGGTTGAACAACCTGTTCATGGTGCACCTACCTTGTTGGTTTCCTCAGTTGGATCCGGAGTCTACTTAGATACGCCGATGACTTCCACATTCCAATCCATTCCACCTCCGTCACTAGCGACCGAAATATCTTACTTATGTAACCTCTCCCACAATACACAAACACCTAACCATCAACCTCCCTTGCTTCCCCAACCACCGTTGGTACCTAGTCATGTTGGTGTTGCACCCATCCATACAATCCCCTTCCTATTCCCCCCTTTGGGAGTAGTGATTGCCCCGGTTATGGCCATTCTCAGCCTCCCGGGGTTAACTTTAGGACTACCGGTGTGGTATATCACACCTCCTGTTTCCCCTCCGACACCCAATGTCGTCTTACAACCAGTACAACCCATTACCACTACGATTCAACCACCTCCCGGTGTCACTACTCCTTCCTCATCCACCAACCCACCCCCTCTTGCCAAATACACTAGGGGCAGAGGCACACAACCTTACACTGCTCCACCCGTGCCTAAAGCCACTAAGAATCCTCCACCATTTCGTGCTTGTCCCAAATTCTCTTTGTGTGATGAGTTGGGCCATGCTACCTATCAATGTCCACAATTACCCGCACTACAGGAGCACATGCAAATGCTTGACGACGACCCCAACATCTCGGTTGTCCAACTCGACCCTACCCCTAATCCTCATGATAAATCACTACATACCAACCACCCTTGTGCAACATGCAGTATTTATGGCCATTACTCACATCACTGCCCTGATCTCCCAAATTACAGAGCTTCTCTCTACGAGATGAACAACCTGGACCTTGAGACATCTCCCCCCACCATTAAAGAGATCCATCCCCCAGAATCTCTGCCAACAGGAGAGATCAAAACCAGTTATATGATCTCTACTACTAGCATCCCCTCGTCAACCGATTTGACTACAAAACGCTTCCACAATGATGAGGAAATTCTCAAGTCTCTTACCGCACCTGATTACCCATGGGAGGATATGCACAATCATTCCTATTTCCTCCTGGAGGAGTCCCCCCCCCCACCACAACCACCCAATTTTCGGTTGATTCCAAATATTTCCTCCCCACCAAAGTCGACTGGTTTAAAGACACCATTCCTGCTCTCGATGCCTTCGAGGAAGGTAACATGGCCAATATCTCACCCACAATCCACATTGATATCTCTGCCCCAGTTGGTGCTCCTGAAATCATTACTTTGGGAGCCTCCTGCACCGAGTACGAGATCGGAGAGTACAAAAAACTTTTCTAGGAGTTCTGCGATGTCTTTTCCTGGTCCTACACTGAAATGCCTTGTCTTGACCCCGCTATCATAGAGCAACACATCAACACATGGCCAGATGTACCCCCTGTTTGCCAAAAATAGCGCCCCATTCACCCATCAAAGCTCCCCGCCGTTAAAGCAGATATTGAGAAACTTCATGCAGCAAGTTTCATTTATCCTATTGCATATAGCACTTGGGTTTCTAACCCCGTCCTTGTTAACAAAAAACAAGGCACCATAAGGGTATGTACTAACTTCTGCGATTTAAACTGAGCATGTCCCAAAGACAACTTCCCCACGCCATTTATTGACCAACTCATCGATGCGTGTGCCAGGCATGAAGTCTTATCCTTCATGGATGGTTTTTCTAGGTATAACCAGATTCAGATCCACAAGTAAGATCAATACAAGACTGCCTTCACCACCCCATGGAGCACCTTTGCCTATCGTTTCATGCCTTTCGTCCTTAAAAATGTTGGCGCCACCTTCCAGCGGGCCATGACCTATTGTTTTCACGACTTGGTCCATATCCTATTAGTCTATCTTGACGATCTCACAGCACGTTGCAAGAAACAATCCGACCACCTTAACGACCTCCGACAAGTTTTTCTGTGTTGTCGCAAGTATCAGATTTGCTTGAACCCACTCAAGTGTGTCTTTTGCGTTCCGGCAGGCTGGTTGTTAGGTTTCATTGTTTCCCACAAAGGAATCACTGTCGACCCCCTCAAAGTTCAAGCCATATTAGAACTTCCCGCACCATGCATGCTCCGGCAGCTACAAAGCTTACAGGGGAAATCTAGTTTCCTTCGCCACTTCATTCCTGATTATTCCACCATAGTTCATGGTTTCTTACGCCTGCTTCATACTCACATACCCTTTGTTTGGGACAACCAAGCGCAAGCTACATTCGAAGCCCTTAAAAAATCTCTCATGCAAGCCCCTTTGATCTCCCCTCTATATTTCTCTTAGGACATCATCCTTTACATCTCGACATCCGACCACACCATGTAAGGGGTCCTTGTCCAAGAAGACACCGCTCGCCAGGAGCATGTCATTTATTATTTCAGCCAAACCTTGTCTAGACCACCCCTATGTTACCCATAGGAGGAAAGACCGGCCCTTGTCGTCATCTTTTCCATACAAAAATTGCACCATTACATTTTACTCAGTCATACTACAGTTGTCGCCAACTCCAACCCCATGGTCTACCTCTTGAACTGGCGACTTCTACAAGGTCGTGTCGCTAAATGGGTAATTATCCTCCAAGAATATGACCTAACTTTCACAACCCCTAAGAGTACTAAATCCCTCGTTCTTGCCTAGCTCATAACTGACCTACCATCTCTTTTGTCGTCACCATCAATCACTACTGAATTACCTGATGACCATTTGTTTATCATCTCGTCAGACGACCCATGGTATGGTGATATTCTGCTATACCTTCGCACACAGAAGTTTCGACCAGACATAGATCGTGATGGAAACTGCCGTATCCATCACCATGCCTCTCGGTATCTCCTCTTGGGTGATGTCCTTTATCGGCGAGGGGTTGATACTATCCTTCGTCGTTGTCTCACATGAGAGGAAGCCGAACAAGTCCTCAATGATTGTCATAGCGGCACTTGCGGCGAACATTTATTAGGGATGGCCACCGCCCAGAAGGTTATCCGCGCCAGATATTTCTGGCCCATGTTGTTCACTGACTGCATCACTATGGTCAAGCATTGCCATAATTTCCAACTCTTTTCCCCGAAGGCACAGACACCACCCACCCCACTCCACCCATTTGTCACCATTGGCCCATTTTGCAAATGGGCCATCGACTTCATGGAATTCTAACCCTCATCTGCAAATGGCCATAAGTACATCATTGTTGTCATCGACTACTTCACCAAATGGGCTGAAGCCATGCCCACCTTTAACTATAAAGCCGACACTGCTGCTCATTTCTTTTTTAACCATGTTATTACATGATTCGGGGTCCCAAAATAGCTTGTCTTGGACCATGGTTCACATTTTGAATATGCAATTTGGCGCAAGTTATCAACTCTCCTTAAGTTCAAGCATCAGTATGCCTCTGCTTACTACCCCCAAGGGAACGGCCAAGTTGAGGCTATTAACAAAAGTTTGAAAAAAATCCTCCAACGCACTGTTGACCACCATAAGTTAAATTGGCATCACATGATTTTCCCCGCATTATGGGCTTACCATACATCAACTAAGATCGCCACTGGTTTCACCCCTTTTCACTTAGTTCACGGTGTCAAATCTGTCCTCCCCATCGAGTGTCAGATCCCCGCCCTACACATCGCTATTGAACTTCGCCCTGACACCTCCCCCCTTGAACAACATCTACTGTTATTAGAACAAGCTGATGAGGACCATCGCGCAACCCTCCAAACCATTGAAGCTGCCAAGAACCACTCCAAAGCTGGTTATGACAAACATGTCCACCCACGAGCTTTCCGTGAAGGAGATCTGGTCCTCATTTACGACCAAGCCCACGATAAGACAGGTAAAGGGAAGTTCGAATCCATGTGGCAAGGCCCTTACATAGTGCATACCTTCCTTGGACATGGGGCATATATTCTAACTGACTCAGAAGGCCACCCCTTGTGCAACCCCCATAATGGGTTGTATCTTAAACGCTTTTATCCTTAACAATCCCGCAAACCCGTTGGTCTGTATTGTACAATTTGATTTCTTTTCGTTTTTCACTTTTCTACCGCAACCTTACATTCATCATTTTTGCATGATCACAGATGGACCATCTTCCACCTTATTACATTGGCTTCACCGATGGAGCAAGCCGCTGGTCTCCAAACCTGGCCTCTGCAGCTTGGGTCTTAGATTCCCCTTCACATGAGTTGATTCACCTTGACAGAATGTGCATAGGTGCTGCTACCAACAACCAGGCTGAGTACGATGCCATGACCGGTCTCCTTACTGCTGCCCTTCAGATGGGTATATGTCACCTTCATATGTTCCTTGACTCCCAGCTGCTTATCTCTCAACTCAACAACTGCTACCAGGTGCGTGATCCTTGCCTCTTTTGAAAGTTCCTATGCACAAAACAACTAAGCTGATAGTTTGAATCCATAACATTCACTCATGTCCCAAGAGCTCAGAATAGTGTCGCAGATCGAATGGCTAACAACATCCTTGACTGGCATATCAATCACACCATGTAAATCATTCATCATGCATAATCATCACATATCAACACATCAAAAACATAAAACTCCCAAAAGGACGACATCTACAAGAAAGGGCATCCACGTGCCTATCACAACAAATCATTTGCATCCACGTGCAATAAAATAACACAAAACCATATAGGCACATCCACGTGCGTACACAAAATAATCACCGCAAAATGCATCCATGTGTATATCTATATAAATATATCATCGCCATATACATGTCATGAGTGTCCCAGCACTCAGCTATACAAAAAATATACATCAAGGATCCCCAATAGCATCCCTGTCATAAAATACATGTCCTATATACAAAAAATCTTGAATGCCCATACGCATCGGGGGGG
Organism: Larix kaempferi; assembly: GCA_027924585.1. Taxonomy (NCBI): domain Eukaryota; kingdom Viridiplantae; phylum Streptophyta; class Pinopsida; order Pinales; family Pinaceae; genus Larix; species Larix kaempferi. The sequence goes on along the minus strand of BSBM01001097.1, from coordinate 99,563 downwards.
AGTCCCCAGCACTCCCTAATGAGAGTCATATCCCCCATCCAAACCATCCTCACCCTCTGTCGTATCCTCCTCTGTTGCGGACTCCTCCTCTCCTTGCTTCTCCTCCCGATCCTCCTCTAGATCCTCCTCATCCCCCTGTCGATCCTGACCCTTCCTCTCCTCGTCCAATACTGCCACCCGAATCAAGATCGACCACCAACCCCACGGAGCCTCGTGACAGGCCTCGACCACCTCCCAATCAAGCTCTCACCACCCCTCATCGGAGACCCCAACCAGTAGTTGGTCAAAGGTAACTCGCAAGGACTACAAAGTCCCCTCCACATCCTGTCGTCGTACCTCCCCCCGGTCTGGAAAGGCTGGCACTGCTATATGCCCCCGATGCTCCCTATGCCCCGACAGTGGCTGTGGTTCCACATTTGCATCAAACCAAATCGCAAATAGTCAGAATCATCATATATCTCTAAACATCAAAACATCCAAATATAAAACAATCAAGAAACTAGATACATAGCATCTGGACCCCAAACCTGCCATGGGGGTCGTGGCACCTCCGGATCTCGCCGATAGTCCATACCACGGTACGAATAGTCATTAAAAGCCACCGGCATCTGCAACCACTGCAAGTAGAGCTCCTGCATAAAATACCACTCCACCTCTCCCCCACCCCGCCGACACATAATCTCACCCCACCGCACCATCCACGACTCCCTCAAACCTCCAGCCTAGACTGGTACTCATGGTCGTAGTGTCGGAACCCGCTCCATGAAGAAAGAGCATAAACATGACCCATAGCAGAACCCTTTTCCAAATACCTTCACCGAGTTCAGTTGCTGTTGAACACAGGTGAGGAACATCTGGCCCCAAGCAAAGAAGGTGCCCTATAATACCCACTCTACCAACTGCATCTGTCCCCCGGACACCCGGTTGGGCCCCTGTGACCCTAGGACTCAGGCCACACATGCTGCGACCGCCCGAACTGATGGCTCCTCTAAGTCACAAATCAAGAGTGCATTCATATGCACTCTTGCCGTAGAGAGGCAGTACTGATCCAGCATCTCCTACATGTCCACATCCACGGAAACCCATAGCTGGGTATCCGCCACCCTACCCAAACAAGGCAGTCTCGTCAAAACATATACGTCTGCCAGGGTGAGCTCCAGTATCTCCCCCTACATAATGAAGCACTGACTATCGTGCTCCAAGAATCCCACCAACTTATTCAGCAGCAATGCTGTTGAACACATCATCGGCACCTGTGCGAACTTCAACAACCTCAAGGTCCCTTGGACATGTCGATCATCCTGTATGTACTCCATGAAATCGTCAGGTATCTCGTGCTCTCGCCATAGTACTCTCAGCATCCTGCCAATCCCACAATGAAAACTCATCAGAACATCATCAAATAAACCATCATCCCCCCTAGTATGACTCCACAATCCCGATCCAGATTGCAGCTATGGGTCCCAATGTCGCGATCCCAAATCGCGGCTATCAGGACTACAGCCGCAATCGCAGATCGTGCCTGTGGGGGCCATAGTTGTGATCGCAAATCGCAGCTGTCCAGGCCACATTCACGATCGCAGATCGCGACTTTCCAGGCCACAGCCATGGGTGCAGATCGCGACTATCCAGGCCATAGCCGCGATCTCGAATCGCAGCTGTGGAGGCCACAACCGCGATCCATGATTGTGGCCATCACCTCGAAACCCGTGATCCACACCTACATGGACTGTACCACCCTCCTTGAGGACCCACTACCCACCCAAATCAAGAAAAAATTAAAGGTATGAGTTCAGTGCAATACCTGCAACTCGCGGAAATGAAATCGACCGGTCCAATCGCCCAAAAATGGCAAATCCGCTCTGGCCCACCACACTCTCCTATCAAAGTCAACCACACAAATGATACTTGGCATTATGGGTCCACTTACTATTTATAGAAAGTTGACTTTTTCTTGATTTGGCCATTATGGATCCATACGGAGTCCATTTTCCAAACCATTTCCACCACTGGAATCAAAACGACGAGACTTTTAAAATGGTCGACTCGGTTTCTCATTTTCTCCAAACCCCTTTTTTTTGGAATGTTTTCCATGCACCTCGCCATCTCGATTTACGTGCCACATCAGCCATTGTTAGTTTTTAGCATTCCTTATACCATCAGATTCAGTTTTCTGAGCCCGTGATGATACTTAATATCATTTCTCGCTCTCACCCCCAGATTTTTCGGGCATTTTTCACCAGCCCCTAGTCATCTCGGTTTGCGCGCCACTTCGGTCGTCATCCATTTTTGACGCTTTTATATCACCGGATTTAATTTTTCGAGCTCGTGATGATGCTTGAGATCATTTCTCGCTCTCACCAGAAACAGTTTCAACATTGTGTCTCGACACCTTGCTTCCTCGGTTTGCGTGCCACATCGGCCACCATTGAATTATTACACATTTATACATGAGCCATTCACTCCATTCATACTGCAATTATTTCATTATTTTTCCACCATTGATCATCTCGCAAGGAGGCCCACCAGTGTTCCCTCCCCAACCCTCGTTCTTGGTTCTCATCAATGTCCCTTGATTGAACACTCTCTCCTTGCTTGGCCATTCCTTTTGTTCGGTATGATTTTATCCCTTTTTCGGGCCAGACAAGTCCTTTACGAAAAAGGCACTTAGGGAGTTTCTGTTAAGATCTTTTTTGACTCCTAAAGAATGAAAAGATCGCCGAGAAATCTTGCTTCCTTTCATGCTCGTTAAAGTACCCGAAAGGGCATCTATCTAGTATAAGTTTAACCCTTTTCCGGACTTGGTAGACTAATTACAAAAAGGGAATACTCTAGTCACACCGGCTAGAAGAGTTCTTCATTGCATCCCTTTATGCTTTTTCGGGCCTTGGAGACTAACACACGAAAAAGAACCCACCTAGAGTCTTCTTATTACTTTCAAACTCTCTAAAAGTGAAAGAAACCACGAGCATGCACCATCCTGGGCTCGTACAAATCCACACAATGGTACCATTCCATTATTTCAGAGTCTTCTTATCACTTTCATACTCCTTAAAATTGAAAGCAATCATTAGCATGAACTGTCTTGGGCTCGTATAAATCCACATGACAGTACCATTTTGAGCACACTTCTTGCAGCTCCTTAAACCATGAAGAAGTCCCCACTGGTGCCTCTCGGCACTATGATCAATCATCTCAGCAGCACCCCCAATAAGGTCACATTTGTTCAAAGTATTCTGTGATAGACCACCCTCAGAGTCTCTTGCCATCCTACACCAACTTGAGTATCCCTCATTCCAGTCACTGTCCCTGGTCCCTTAAAGCTATGATCCCCTTCGCACCAGTCAGTTTCATATGTTGCCCGATCATCCCCACCATCATACTCTGAACAAAGGAAGTTTAATTCCACCCACTCTATTTATCCAGTTATTCCCCACCTCCATAGTATGTCAATCCTACCATCAGTACTCTCACACTTCGGTTATCCACCTCGTGCTCCTATCAAGGAAACATCATTTCCTTGGTAGTTGCAGGTCTCCCTCTGTCGACGCCATCCCATCTATTCCAGAGGATAGACCCAGAGGTCCCTACTCCTTGGACTCATCACCATCTGTGGTGAGTGCTTACGGACCATTTTGAGTGGAGCCTTAGTGCCTCTTCGAATGGTTGTTTCTCACATGCTCGACTTCAACACCTTAATTGTGCCGTTGATATTTTTGCAGGGTATACATCCCTTCAGTTATTTGTCGAAGACCTCGGACTTCCCCCAACTCTAGCACATTGGTGAGTCACTTTGGAACACCTAGTTATATGTTCCCATGGATATCCGGGTTGCATTGGAGATTGTATTCAGAGGCAACTCACTCAGATGCTTCCTTGAGTACCCAGTATAGCTACAGTCCAGTGTACCATTGAGAGTATGACTCCCCGTCATTATGATCCAACAGTTCATCATTTCCTCTGGTACTACACTCAGCAACACTATTATTATTCCAGTGTATCAGTTCTTTAGTTCAAACATGATCAGCCCGGCAGTATGTCCCAGATTTGTGTCCCCTCTAGACCCTTATGATGTACACAGTAGTTCCCCATGTATCTTTCAGGTCCCCTTTTTGGGCCTCCTTGTTATTCTATATATCTTGATACGAGCATGGGAATGCCTGCCTCGTCCATATATTCATATTATTCCTCATTCCTTATTGAGGTAATGTATTTTCATTTTTTGCAGTTTGTTCGGGACCATTGTTCTGGGCTCTAGTTCGTTTCTTCTCTTCTCCACACCCTGGGAAAACCATAAAATACCTTTGATGTCTATTGGCCATACGATGAGCTCCTGCCCTCACACATCAGGGGGCAATCTGTTAACACCCAAAAAGTGCTCACCATCTCATCTCCTTCATTACATGACTCATTTGTCTATATTTCCTACCATATTTGCCTTCAAAACCTCAAAAAAACATTAAAAAGCCACCAAAAGGCCAAAAAACCCCTTTTTCCCCAAAAAATAATTTAAATTTTCTCAAAAGATAGCAAAAACCCTCTAAAAGGGCCCTAAATTCCCAAAAATCAAATAAAAGGGAATAAAAAATATAAAAGAGGAAAAAAAGGGAAAAATCAAGCAAAAACCCTAAACAATTGACCTAAACCATATGGTGCCAAATACCATGGGTCAATACTCCACCACTAAAAACCTATAAATAGGTGATGGAGGCTCCCTATTTCACATCCACAATCTATCCTATCCTCACTCTGCCAAAATCATTCTTGAAACCCTAGCTTACCATTTGAGCTAGTTTCCCATTTGAGTGCCCCTTTTGGCCCATTATCCAAACACCTTGGAGAAGGAGAAGGAACCCATTGGAGCACGGAATCAAACCTCCTGGACTACTGCAAGAGCTCCACCAACCTCAACATTTGAGGTAAATGTAATCTTGATCATATCATAATACAAAAAGAAAATTTTTATTATCTTATCATTGTCTTTTTATTTCCTGTTAATGCACATGTTAGCTTAGATTTCATACTGTTTTACTAAACTGCTACTAAGGAGGCCCTTCTCCTTAGTAGGTGCTCATTTTCACAAGCTAGGGTGAAAACCCTAGCTACAACCCTAATCGAATGACTAAAGTCGATGTGCCACAGGGAGGAAATTTTGAGAAAATTTGGCGCCCTCCTATTTGAAAACGATGAAGGGGCAATTTTAACAAAATTTAACTTCTATCACTACGCTTTCATATGTATGAGATCCTAAAGTTTGGGTTTTAAGAGGTCAAATATTGCATGGAAGTAAAGTGGATTGATGTGTGTACATATTTAAGTTCAAAGTTGATGACATATGAGAAGGACGATGATGATCACAAGGATAAGTATGATGAGAATGGAGATCATCATGAGATCAATGGTGACGATTATGATGATGAAGATGATGAAGATAATGACAATGAATAGTGAAATAGAGAAGATAGAAGAAGAGGCCACCAATCCTAAGAATAGGAGAATATAGAGATGAAATCAAATGAATAGAGGCCAAGCACTTGAGAAGAAAAATAAGTCTCAGGAGTAAAACATGTAGGCAATTGTAAATTTAGGTATCAATGTAAATTTTGTAGTTTGTAAAAGCCTAACTAAGGCTGAAACTAGTAGGTATTAGGAGTTTAAATTTTGATTTTGGTAGCCCATAGAGGCTATTTTAAATTATTTATTTTTCATATTAATGAATAGCCTATTATATGAAAATGTATGAATGAATGAGTGTGTGTTTGATTTTATTTGTTATTGATTACTTGTGCACTTTGAGCAGTCAAATTCCTATTGAGCATTGTGAGTTGGAGAAGGGGTTAATATAGTAGCTCTATTGAGTAGATAAACTAACTTTTCTTCCTATGTGTGTGTTAAATTAACATGTAGTGGGACCATCCCCAACCCTCCCTTTATTAGGTGGTGTCCAATAAAAACAATTTCTATATAGAAGAACAACTCCAACAGTGGTTGGGTAGATTTGTTGGAGAGGTTGAAGCATGCCCGCATAGAGCTTTAGTGGGTGAAATGATATAAGGATTAGAAAGAGGGCGACAATCTTGCAAGTTAAGATAAGAAAGGTCTAGGGAGAGTATGAAAGAGATGAATCCTATAGGAGGCTTCAGAAGAATCCCAGAGGAGGCTTAGTTGAGAAAATTCAACTTATTATATTTCCAGAGTAAAGGATCTACAAATGAAGGTCACTAGATATCGAGAGAGCTATAGATGAAGGCAGATAGAAAGATTTGTAACTTATATGTAGAAGTTGGTTTTCCAATAACCTTGGACTGGAAATACAATATATCGAGAGAGAGAGATGAAGGCTAAGAAGTGCATATAGATGGGATAGATCCAATTTGTCCAAATTGCACGAAACTGAACCAATTTGTCCAAAAATTTGTGGGATTGAACAAATTTGTCCAAAATTTCACACTAAAACGAGTGGCGGCAAAAAGGAAAGGTACGCAAAAAATATCTTTATGATATGATATGCCAAACCATGGCATAGTCCCCTACTTGAACAAATAGTGTGGGGTGAAGGATCTTATGGCACATTGGCTGAGGTGTTAATACATATGTAAATCGCATTTTTCTTGTAAACGCAAAGCTAGGGATCTGATGTGCACTGACAAGGGTGCATTGTCAAGAATAGTTTCCATAACACAAGGGTGACATATGTTGCTTGTCTCTTTTTTCTAGTGAGAGGTTTGACCTATACAATTGCTTTGGTCTAAGTCCTCCGGGAAGTGATAAATTATTGACCAATTTCCACTTGGGGGGTCATATCTTTTAGTGGATTGAAGATCCTCCTACTGCACTAGAAACAAGACAACTTGTCGAAAAAACCCAGCTAGCATCATCAGATCATTTTCCAACAATTGGACTTTAACTTGAGATCTGTCAGAGCCCCAACATATTGTATAAGGGTGGCTATTCCAATCCACCTACAATCCTAAGCCCAATGTTGTTTTGTGCTCTATGTGTCAACAAAATAAACAACTATGCATTGTTTTTGGAGATGTCACACCACGAAAGTGTTCTAGACATGGTTTCCTAATGAATGGTGAGAGGAGGAACACTAATGAGATCCATGCGATGGCATGAGGCCCTACCCATGGTAGGTGAACCTACATAAAGGAAAATGTTATTGCCTAATACTATGTCTTTGGACTTGCTAAATATTATAGCGTAAACGTTACAAAGACAACCATATCCCACTCAAAGCTAGCCAAATATTCCCTATGGAGGGTTTAAGTGGTGGCATGGGCTCTACTTCCATGAGAAATAAAATAAAATGTGTTATTGCTTAATATCCAATATTTCATGCATAAAACATGAAATGGACCTAGAGAACCATATTTTCATGCACTGATGAATATTGAAATGGTGACCATATATCACTTGTAGGCTTAAGGTTCTCTATTTTGGGCATCTGTGGTGGTTTAACATATCACACATGGCCCATGAGTCCCTAAGGAAATTTTTATGGCCTTAGACTAGTGTGATGTTTGACCCTAGACCATGAGAACATCCATTGGCATAGTTATTATTGAAATGGCCATTGTATCATACATGGCATGTGTGATGTCCTAGGGCTTCAAGTGTGGACCATGAACCTCAGAGGATAATGTTATGTCTTCAAGTTACATGGCCACATGACCTCTGGTATATGATTTTAATCATGGATAGTATTACATTTTATTCATAGTTAGGATCCCCTAGTTTGAGAGCCGCCCCCCATGGGATTCTTCGATGGTGCAACAAATAAGGATCAAAGTGGAATCATGATTTTGGTGAAAGACACCTCCACTCACTGTTTTAAGGCACACATGGAAACTGATGAAATGAAACTGATGAATTTGAATATAGCATCCCTGACCAGTGTATATAAATTTTGGTTAAATTTAAAATTCTTCCTTTTCATATTTTATTAGACTGGGTCCAAAGCTTCATGTTAACAACAACTGCTCAGGAACAATACGTGTAAAGTTAGGAACCATGCCATTATTGGGCATGTTTAACCTAAAGTTCTTCCTTGATTGTCTCCGATCATATGCACCGATGACGATGGTGGAGAGCTCATTATTCACGTAGTTTGAGTCGGTGGTATGCACTAACATGTGTCTACAGCAAGGCGCCATTTGTCTACAGCAAGGTGACATGTGGTGGCACATCTTAAATAATGCAGACAAATCTTTGCTCTCATTTATTGATGATACCCAAAACTTGAGTCCAACTTTGAAAAAACCTTTTCCTGTCTAATTTAATAAAGAGGATCATCAATTTGGGTAGGAGGTACTTGTTCTTAATTGTCACCGTATTTAAAATTGAATAACCAATGCACATCCAAAAGGTTCCATCCTTCTTATTGACTACCAATATGTGTTCTATCCAAGGTGATGCACTTGGTCATATGAACCCTTTGTCTAATCATTATTGTAATTGCATCTTGAATTCACTCAACTCATTAGTTTTCAATATATTCTAGGCCTTGGATATGGGCATGTGTGTGTTATGTTATGCTCTATTGTTTCCATTGTTGTCCATTGGAATCCACTTGGGTCAGCCTTCACAAAAAGGGGAAAACAATGAGAAGAAAGGGTGATGGAATGAAAATTACTAGCATGTTGAAATTGGCAGGAAAATTTTCATTTTTGGTGTTACAGATCTAAAAATTACCAACATATTCCACTTGTAGTTGAAATTAGATTCACTCTTTAGAGATTATGTGATGTCGCAAGGCATTAATCATCACTCAAGAGCAACATAGGGAATTGTTACATATAGGCTAGATATTCCATATGTAGGTCATATGTAGAAGTCTAGGTTAACATGCATGGACCATCAACCCCATAACAAATTAATATGGTATTAGGCCCTAGAATTAGTTTATAGGCCATGGTATAGGCCACAAGAACCATTGTCAATGTTACAAATATTGAAATGGCCACAATATCTCGCTTGTAAGGTAAAGTAATTATGTGTAGGGCCCTACACATGGACCATGAATCATATAGTAAATTTATTAACCATGGATCATTATTTAGGTTATGAGAACCACTATTAGTTTACATAACCTATAAATATTAAACCATGGTTGGTTTATTGGTTTACATAACCATGGACAAAGCAACAACAACACTGACATCGACAATGGTGACAATGATGATCATGATGATCTCACATGTAGGCTAGAGATTATTATGTGGTAATCTAGGTTAACATGCATGAACCATAAACCCCATGAAAAATTAATATGGCATTAGAGCCTAAATTTAGTTCACATGCCATAGTCCAGGCCACGAGAACCATCCTTTGTGTTACAAAAATTGAAATGGCCACCATAAATAATGCCACTAATTAGACACTGACCTAACACAACCAACCCATGTAAATGAATCGTGCACTTGGCACACTTGATCCATGCAAAGAATTCATGCACCTAGGAAGCTTCAACCTCTAACCCCCTCACCTCGTACCTAACCTTAACATCTATTCTCAAACCGAATAACATGATAACTTATAAACCACTTAACCGCTAGTACCAAAAAAACCAGAACCCCTTTCCCACTAACCCATTGTTCCCTTAGGTGCCTCGCTTCTAATCCAAAAAATCCCCAAATCCTACCACATTATGAAATTGTAGAAAATATCCCCTTAAGCCAATGTCCCTCTAACCCTAACCCACAACCCCCTAACCCAATCACTAACATGCCTACTGCATCAAATCAACACACTAAAAAAATAAAATTTGACCTTGGGTTAGTTATAACCAAGGTTTTAGATCAAATACTTTGACATCAAGGTTTGAATTATCACTGTATGGGATTTTATCAAACCAAAATCAGTTCCAAAATAAACACAAGAACTTAGACTATAAACAAAATATTCCCTATCTAGGGTATGTATGATGACTCAAGTCCCTATGCATGGCCCATGAGTCTCAAAATAAAGTTTTATTGCCAAAGAATCTACGTTTTGGCCCTAGACCATAAAATAGGCTCCTAGAACCATCCACGACATGAAAATACTAAAAAAAAATGACAATGTGTTACTCAAAAGATAAATATTCCTTGCATGTGGCCTATGTGGTGGTACAGAGAAATGTCCATAGGTCACAAGACCTTGAGGTAACTAGCAATCATTATAAACTAGATTTTGATCTAACACCATGGACACCATGGATTAGGCTTCAAGAACCATCCATGATGTTGTAAATATTGAAATGGGCACCATACCCACTTGCAAGCTAAATATTCCTTGTGTAGGAATCATGTGGTGATTAGGGCCCTACACATGGCCCATTAGCCATAAAGGATAACGTTATGGCACACGAGTTTGTATTTTGACCATGAATCATGGAAAGTTGGAGTGTGAGAACCATCTTTGATGTGAAAAACCTAGCATGACTGCCACAATTGTAGAGCTTTAATGGGATATGGTGTTAAGTGATGATGCACACCCTTCCTAACACTACAATAGTTTGTGTGCACTTAGCTCCAATGTTTTGATGAGATGCATTTTTGAACCCATGTGACACACCTAACCCACGTACATAAATGACTTTTAGGGGGTTTTCAAAAACTTTCCTCGAAAATTTCAATTCACATGACTTTTAGGGGGGGTTTCAATAAACCGCCTCCAAAATTTCAATTCTCATTTCTTTTAAGGGGGGTTTCACAAAACCACCTCCAAACGTTCAATTATCATGAATTTTAAGGGGAGTTTTTAAACAATTGCCTCCAAATTTTTAATTTGCATGACTTTTAGGGGGGGGGTTCAATAAACTACCTCCAAAAGTTCAATTCTTGTGACTTTTAAGGGGGGTTTACAAAACCCGCCTCCAAAAGTTCAATTCTCATGACTTTTCAGGGGGGGTTCCAAATAACCACCTCCAAAAGTTCAATTCTCATGACTTTTAGGGGGAGGGTCTCCAACAAACCACCTCCAAAAGCTCAATTCTCATGACTTTTAAGGGGGGTGCCAAAAAACCACCTCCAAAAGTTCAATTCTCATGAGTTTTAAAGGGGGTTCCAAAAAAACCACCTCCAAAAGTTCAATTCTTGTGACTTTTAGTGGGGGTTTTGACAAACCTCCCCCAAAAGTTATGAGAATTGGGCTTTTAGGGGGATTTTCAAACAACCGCCTCCAAAAGTTCAATTATCATGACTTTTAAGGGGGGTTCCAAACAAACCGCCTCCCAAAGTTCAATTCTCATTACTTTTAGGGGGGTTTTGGGCAAACTGCCCCCAAAAGTTATGAGAATTGGGATTTTAGGGAGGGTTTTCAAACAACGGCCTCCAAAAGTTCAATTCTCATGACTTTTAAGGGGGGTTCCAAACAAACCGCCTCCCAAAGTTCAATTATCATGACTTTTAGGGGGGGTTTTGACAAACCGCCCCCAAAAGTTATGAGAATTGGGCTTTTAGGGGGGGGGTTCAAACAACCGCCTCCAAAAGTTCCATTCTCACAACTTTTAAGGGGAGTTCCAAAAAAACCGCCTCCAAAAGTTTAATTCTCATGACTTTTAGGGGGGGGTTTGACAAATTGCCCCCAAAAGTCAAATTTCGAGACTTTTGGGGGCGGATTTAAAAAAACCGCCCCCAAAAGTCCAATTTCCATGACTTTTAGGGGCAGCTTTAAAAGACCGCCTCCAAAGGTTTGAAAAAACTTTTAGGGGGGGGTTTACCAAGACTCGCGTAAGCCAAAACTGCCCCTAAAGGGTTATTTTGTTGTAATGATTGCAAACGGATGCATTGGAACTAGCTATGAAGTTGGAAGCATCTCCAGTAGGATAAAGCAACATGGGGATAACTTATGTTCAGATGCGGCTTGTTACATTGATAGTTAAATTGCATGAAATTACCAAGGGGAAAGAAAGTATGAGGATGTATAATGTACCAACTGTAGGATTGAGGGTCACCATAAGAATGAATGCACAACATACAAAGACTATTTGACAATGAGATATCCAAATCCCTTTCCTACATGAGGAGGCATGTGGTGTGAAATATATAGAGGAAATCACTCTCCCTCGGTTTTTCTTACATTACATAAATATCTAAGTATCTCGAGAAGCATGTTTTGTAATTTTTGCAAATCTATAGGGAATGATGAGAAGGACTGTTGTGTGTTAGACCTTATGAGAGAGTGCAATTTAGATACACACAAGGTGCAAGGGAAAGTTACACCAAAAGGTGTGACATATCAAAATAATGCTTCGAGGGATTTCAATCAAGGGGGTCACGAAGGATTTAGAGGTGAGGAATTGGAAGAGGAAGAAGACCAATCATCTACTATAATGATTCTCAACAAGGAAATTTGGTGTGCAATTGTAAAATCTCATGCACGACATGTACATACTGTGGACAATTGGGTCATGTGATATAATGTTTCCCACTATTGGCCGTAAAAATGGAAACAGAGGATGAATCAAGTCCAAAATCATATCCAAAATACAAGTCCAAATATTAATCTAAATCCAAATCAACATAAAAACTTGAACCAAAATCTAAACCAAATTCCAAACCCAAACCAAAACCAAATTTCGAATCCAAATCAAAACCAAAATGTGCAAATGATTGTGGTAGAAAAGTGTGATGACTAGCCAAGGATAGTAGTGGTCATACAAGGAGGGGCCAAGATGGGAGTTGATGCGATATAGAAGGAACTATGCACCAGACACTGGCTAAAGAAAGGTGCAGGAAAAGCATTAGTGTTTGATTTTTAGTAGGAGAAAGACCCATACAATAAAGTAAGACAGGAACTACTAAGGCTAGATGTTAGAGCATCACCATCACAATAGATATTTTGCATGCCTCCACTATATGATTATTCAATACCGGAAGGAATGAATGAGAACATAAGTACTCTAATAGTATTTTTGAAAATTTCGTTAGAGTTGATAAAGGATGAGTATGCTCTAGGCTTATTTTACTGAATTATCAATCATCGTACAAAATAAAAAGGAGAACCTATTGTTGTTATTCATGTACAGTGCAACAGAAGGACCAATAGGTAATTCCACCTGAGTGCACAGATAGGAGAATATGATATGGATTATATAATATTGGATCTGGGTTCAAATGTTAATGTCCTTCCCAAGTGGACTTGGGAAATGAAGGGAATTCCAAAGATGATATGGTCTAATGTTCAATTGGGATTAGCTAAGAAACATAAAATTATACCAATCATAAGGCTAAGAGGGGTATGTATGGATGTTGATGGGGTGCACAACCCCACTGAATTTAAAGTCATAGAGATTATGGATTATAGTAAACTTTATATTTCCTTATTGGTACTTGGATGGGATTTTGTAAATCAGGCCATCATTGATTTGAAGAAGAGCTAGATGATAATTTAAGCAGTCAATTTGAGGGGCATTGCACCATTGGACCCAGTAGAAGGACAAAGGTACATAGAGGTAGTAAGGAATGGAGATTGTTGATGCCTAAAATGGACCAAGTCGTCAACACAAAGGAAACAATATGATTTGAAGGTGTGAGATAACCCTATGCAAGAGTTATCCTAATCCTCAATCATTTGGTGTGACTACTTTCGATTGATAAAATGCCTCTGTTGGCTACAAATGGGGCTTTTGTCCTTCAAAAGGATACTTGAGCCAATTAAATGCTAATCCTAAAATATTAACCTAATATGAGTTATAAGAAACTAGGAGAAAGTCTAAATATATGTTAATATAAACATGAAAACCTATTGAAGAAAAATATCCTCTTACTCAATATCTAATTAAAACATAATGTAGTAAAATAATTAAGAACAAATCCTTAATTAATCAATACAAACTTACCAATATAACCAGGATAAAAACACTATCAAGATAACATTAGTTTACACATCTAGGATATAGCAAAATTTAATAATATTAATGAAGAGAAATTTACTTAGTTCAGTAAATTAAGCATTGTGAAATATTAATTAATCATAAAGGAATTTGTCATAAATATCAATACTGAAGATATTTCATGTGCCCTATTCACAACAATTTGACTTTACCGATGAATAAATCCATTAGATCGAATCACAACCTCTAAAATTATGGTCATTCATATTATTAACTAATATGTCAAAATAATAGGGATTTAAACTGAAGGAAACACATAAATGTTAACAAAACTCAAACTCCAACCATGCCAGGATCCAATTGTGTTCCATGTATCTTGTCTTAAGAATACAGTTGGGAAACAAGTGACAATTTAAAACTATATTCCTCCACTTAATGATGAAGTATACCTAACACTTGTTCTCGAAAATATTTTATAGATAAGAGAAAGGAATCCGAGAAATATGACTATCAAAGTGTACCTTGTTCAATGGAAACATTTACCAAGTAAAGATGCAACATGGGAAGTTGAGAAGGATTTACAGCATCCAAGTGTGTTAGAGAATTCTTCCTACGGATAGTTAAACTCTCTCATGGACATAACTAAGTCCATAGATACTTAATCCATGACAGAAACAGAACAAATGGTGATCTATTCTCCTAGATATAACACAATACATAAGATATTGAACATGGAAGAAGAAATGAAGAAGTAAAACTTACCACCAACCTATAGATTTTCCTAGCTCCAGCTCCAAGCTTGATCTTCAAGGCTTGAACCTATTAAACAAGACAAAGGACCAAAAATTCCAAGAATTATATGTATAAACAAAGATCTAACTAAAAAAAACATAGACAATTTCATGCATTCATCATTAAAGACATGAAAATGGGAGTAATAGGCTAAGTTATATTAATATAAATAAATCCATAAAGAATCCATACAACATGTGTTATACCTGACTCATGCTCGATCAAATATTCTCCAAGCTCTCCTCCATCACCCTTGCAAGACCCTTTGGATCATAAGTTTGTTGCTTCCAAGATCCACCTATAGCCCATGGATGGGAGGATTGTTGTGCAGGAAAAATACCTTATAGTGGGAAGACGACACTACCAACTTGGGTGGGGTGAAAGGTAAATACATTCATTGTCTTGCATTAGTTACTACAAATGGAAAGAGAATGAGATATTGAAAGATGTACCTTTTATCGATGGCTGGTCCTAGCTTTCGCTTGATCTTCTGCTATGATGAACCTGCAACACAAAGTTAACCTCCCTTAGTGTATCTTGACTGTAATGAATGTGATGAAATCTGAAACAAATTAACATCAAATACAATCAAACATTAAACCAAATGAACACTCAATCCAATAGACATTCAATTTGGGACAGGAAGGGTATTTCCACCTTTTATTGTCAAAGAAATGTATATAAGTACAGATATACTTGATCTGTACAAACACTTCTACAACCGAGTCCTGGGCTCCTGCTCTTCACAATGACTTGGGAATTCCTCCAGTGTAACAATAGTTAAAGCATTCCTTCTAGGTTCCTCTATCATGGATCCTCCTTGTATTTATGGGACACGGTAGGCAGTTGAATTCGAGAGGTGGTTGAATTTGGAGGTTGGCGAAGTTGCAGAACCAACTCCAACTAATCCCAATTCGTAATCTTAATATATTTTTTCATTTCATCTTAAGATGTGCGTAGGTTTTATACAACCAGAGTAGCGCACAATAAGAAACCTTTACTCTTTCCAACAAGCGTTTGCAACATTTTAAGGGTGTGCACTAGTTTTCTGCAAGCAGAGTGGCATTTAGAACGCTGGTTCACTGTGGAAATAGTAGCGCACATGTCATGAAAACTGTAGAAAAAATAAGTTTTTCAGCTGAAGAGTGTAGTTTCACCAATAACTCATTTAGGTCAACCTAGCTCTTCCATCCATAGTGTCCTTTTGTGTGATCAACAGAGCAGTGTGATCACGGAAGGAGAAGTGCATATTTCACCTATAACACATTCCCCCTAATGTGTGAGGTCAGAGGGAAAGGATGGTCGAAATACATTATAATTCCAAGTCAGACGAGGAGCAAGAAACCGCAGAACCAAGTCACAAAAGTACCTGAAACAACGATCAAGGTCAGGGAGCAATTACAATCTTGACATCATATAGATGTGTAGCAGAATACAACATGATCTCTGATACATAACTAGGAGATGTATATATAGCATGGCCACTGAAATACAAGCGTGAATCCATGTCAAAATGAGAGATCATAGCCATAACAACAAACTGGATCTATGTCTCATGAAGAGCCAAAATGAGTGAGGCTTAGTCTTGCTTAGCTTGGGTGATGCTATCAGAATCCCAAGGTCTTCATCCAAACAACCCAAGGTACAAACCCTAACCATGTGAATAAATGAGTTGAAGTCGAACATGGGGGTTATGGTTTGATTACTGGTCATTGATGTATACCATTAACAAACGCGAGGACTTCCATCAATAATGATAATGGGGTCCAAGGTACCTAGTACGTTCCAACAAGTGTGAATAAGTGGACTTGAAGTCGAACACCTGAAGAACCTGTCGAATAAGAGACATTGATGTATTCCCATTATTCAACAGCGAGGGAAACTGCCACTGATGACCACAATCCCCAAGGTACTAACCGAAACTCTAAACTTCATTCCCAGAGCAAAATGAGTTGAATTCGATGAGAAGAAGTCCACTGGAAGGGAGGCCTTAATGCATCCTCCGTCATCCAACACGAGGAACACTCAAAAGGTATGAGCTGATGTGGAGTAGGACAAGTAAAAAGATGAAACATACTGACACCAGGATGGCCAACACATGAAGTCAAGGTAAACTGCAGAATGGCCGACACAGGCTATATCCTTGAACAGTGAGCACGACACAAAGTGACTTAGGCATTTTTCAACATGAGGGGTGAGTGATATAAGCCTGTAATGTAGGAGACATTAACAGACTCTCCATATGATTGGAAGAATAACCAATCAAGGGAGTGAAAACTCGGAGATCAGGTTCACCCTAAGGTCAAAAAATAAAACCCAACTGAATGATAGACTCAAAATAGGTGTTGTGTTCAAGGACATGACTAACTTAACTTCCTTTGAAACTGAAAAGATGTGGATATACCCTTCTCATCCCTTATTCTTTTTGATAAAGGAATGTCCTTCTTGTTGTTTTAATGAGTCCAAGAAAGAAAACTCAATAATCCCAACCATGTAAAAGTTTAACAAGCCCATGGGAGGAATACTCGGGACCTTCTTCATTCTTTACAGAGTTCGAAGAAGAGATAGAAAAATAATCTATAGTATTGATCTCTGGATTTTAATATCGAGCCAAGATCTGTTCTTCCTCGTCGGTGTTTGCAATTTTAAGGAGTCTGAAAAACTTAAACAATAACTCCATACACCTAACTGTGGATTTTAGTATCGAGCCTAGGTTGGTATATGCTCGTCAGTGTTTTCCTCTTTATAAAGTCTAAAAAACTTAAACAATCCTCTATATACCCTCTCATGGATTTCACATCGAGCCCGAGTAGGTGAATGCTCTCTTGGTGTTTTCATGTTTCGAGAGCCTGAAAACCCCAAAGAAGGCTCCAAAAGTCCTTTTTCATACAGTTAGTCTCCTCTCCCAAAAAATTCTAAAGCGATGAGAGAAGAACTCTTCTAGCCACATATGACTAGAGTATTCATTTTTCGTAAGTGATCCTCCAAGGTCCGGAAAAGGGGTAAACTTATACCAAGGTGGATGTCGCTTCAAATCCTTTATCGAATCTGAAAGGACAACTATACTTGGAAATCTTGTCATATTTAAAGAGTCTAACAAGAGCATAAAAAAACTCTATAAAAATATTTTTTCGTAAAGTTTTAATGAGCCCAGAAAAGTAAACTCGTGACCTCATTATTATTTCTAATGAGCTCAAAGGAGATACAAAAGAATGCTCATAACTTCCTTACTGTTTTTAACAAGCTCGAAGTGAAGGTGGAAGAATGCTCGTAGCCTCCTTACTGTTTTTAACGTGCTCGAAGAAAAGGTGGAAGAATGCTCGATGGTGGATCAATGTCCAAATGAATGGCATACTGCATTATAGACTCTAGGAAAACTTCATCAGATGGAAGTATATCATCCCAAATAGAATGCATGTCTAAACATTCAGATGGAGTTATCGCTTGGTCAATTGCCGGGACCCAATCCCGAGAAGGTAAGCATGAATTCAAAGGCTTCTTCTCAATAGTAATTGGACTCAAAGAACAATATGCCACATAATTTGATTGTGACATGGTAGTGCCTACATACGGGGGACATACTTGGTCTATAGTTGGGTAATAAGACGGATCAACAAATGTAAGCTGATCGATAATGACAATGCTTTCGTTGTGAGGAAAATGCATCACACGAAAGAGCGTAGACACCATAGCCTGCATAGCATATACATAATCACGCCCAAGGATAATATAAAAATCCATAGAGTCCTTTAAAACCATAAAATCAACTAAGACTGTTTTGACACCCAAAGTAACAAGTACTTGAGGGAGGAATCCCACCGGTTCACTAGGTCTTTTATCGAAATTCAATGGCCAATTAACAACTGGAACAAGGTTAGGAAAACCTAAATCTCCCCAAGCATAAGGGGATAAGATACTAATAGAGGCTCCTTTATCTATAACACATCGATGAACCACATGGTTTCTGATATCAACCTTTATCTGGAAAGGTGTAGAAGAAGGAAGGAGATGCCTAGTTAGACTATTCCAATCAGACGAAATGATCCCATAGCTTGGTAGGGGTTCACTCGGCATAGATGAAGTGCCCCCCATTTCTAAAACGTCCAAACTAGTAATGCATAAGACTTCAAGGATAGGTGTATTAGTCTCTAAAGGACTGATGGGATCGGTCGAAGATTGCATCGATTCGATCACTTCACTCTCTGAAGGAAGAGTGGGGTTGACCAAAGATTGCATTGGTTGAACCACTTCATTAACCAAAGATTGATCAGGCTATTGGGAATCTATAGAAAATTCAGGAGCAGAGGATCCTTCATACATGGACCACACTCTCCGCACCTCTAGAATAGTAGGGCATAGGTGAGTAAGGTGATCTCCCTTACAAAGTTTACAAGGGAACTTTGGCTTACATCCTATAAGCTTAGAATCCATTAAAACAATAGTACTCTCAACATGACTAGCACTGGCTGATAGCGTGCCCCCAGTGTGACTTGCAGTGGCTCGTTGCTCAAAAGAAAAAGACTTTTGAACTATGGACCACACTCTTTGCACTTCTGGAAGTATAGGGCACAAATAGGTCAGGTGGTCTCCCTCACAAAACTTACAAGGGAGCTTAAGCTTCTGTTTATTAGGTTTGTCGAAAATATCAACTTTCTCAACATGAATTGTAGTGGTTGATTCAGTGTCTCTAGTATGACTCACAGTAACTGTTGACTTGTCATTAATATGACCAGTAGTTATCAATGATGTGTCCTCAACATGAGCAACAGTGGTTGAAGACATAGTTTTAGTATGATTTGCAGTGACTGAAATTTTGCTCCCAACATGACCTCCAGAGGCTGGGTAGGTACCCCCAGCATGACTTTCAAAGGCTGGGTGGGTGCCCCCAGCATGACTTTCAGAGGCTGGGTGGGTGCCCCCAGCATGACTTCTAGAGGTGTAATGCCCGCCTCGGTACCTTAACTGTTTAGAATAATGAGGTACTAGTTTTGAAATGAATCGGCTAAGTAAAACACGAACCATTTGAATTTACTTTGAAAATGCTTGAATGATAGTTATAGAAACTATTACTTTACTTAATAAATGAATGCTCGAGTGATTGAGTTAGAACGACTTAATGTTAGATATGCTCGACTGATTGAGATAGAATGACTAAATGTTAGATATGCTCGATTGATTGAGATATGATGACTGAGTGTTACATATGCTCGACTGATTGAGATAGAATGATGAATGATAGGTATGATTTACTGATTGAGAGAAAATGATGAATGAAATATATGCTCGATTGACTGAGATATTATGATGGATGATAAAATATTTCATAGTGCAGCGCTACTAATGTGCACTTGAGTGTGTGTGTGTGCAGTGGCAGGTAAGACGATTTACCGACTGACCCACAATGGAATTATAGGTGTCATAAGAATGGAAAGAACACATAGGGGTACGACGACTGACTGTCGACCCTGGATTAGCAATCCACGCATAGGTGAAGCCGTTTTAGCTCACCCGAGGAAGCGTATGCCATACGGGCAAGGCTATAATGATTTGGTTGCATACGATGAGTTGAGGGGTGCGCAATAAGGAGAGCCTTATCCCTCAACATCCCTTAGTCTCTAAGGATCGTAGTTGAGAGATCGCAGTAACGGTTCCCGGTCGCTACGTAGTACTCCCCATAAGAAGGAAGAAATAAAACTATCAAAAGGGCCCACCGAAGAGGTACCTAGACAAGAATGAGAGGAAGAAAATTAATCAATGATAAATGAAAATTTCACATAAGATTTAAGAAATACTTTATTTCATTTTGTTCTATTTTATTAATTTGAATAATTCTATTCAAGATTTTATTTTTAATTGATTTCATTAATTTGAATTATTCATTTTAATTGATTTTATTAACTTGAAAAAGAATTGAAGAGATTGATTTTATTCAATATTAAATTTGATAAATTTTATTTTTTATTCAAAAGATTTTATTATTTTAAATCATTCTATTAAAGATTCTCTTTAATTGACTTCATTATTTTGAGAAAGAATTGAAATAGGTCATTAATAAAAGAATGGTTTTTCTTTTTATTATTATTCAAGATTTTACTTTAATTAATTTTATTATTCATTTAAATTATTTTATAAAGAGGAAATTTAAAATAGATTATACTTTTAGTAAAAGAAATCATCTTTTGATTCAATCTTAATATTAGGAAAAGAAAGAAAAGTAGAAAGCAATAAGTCTAACTAAAAGATTGTTAAGTAAACTAAATGAGAACCAAAAGAGAAGTGAAACTCTTATACACCTAACTCCCACTGATCTAGGGATTTAACTGCACATTAAAGACATTAAGAAGACACATGTATTTGAGAATATTGGAAATTAAAATATTAAATTAAATTAAATATGTGCATGGACAGACACATGGCACATAGGTTTTTGCTATATAATGAGGGAGGAGAAGGAGAGAAAGACATCTCTTGCTCCCTAATGCTGGATGGTCATCATAATATTCGATTATGTTATGATCCTCAGAGTTGGGAATAGCCGGAACGAGGATTGGGAGATCCTTTCGGGAGGCTAGCTAAGTGTGTTCTTACGACCCCATTAGCTCGAGGGTTCAAGGTGAAGAATATTAGCCTCGATATGGTAGGGTGGTGAACCGAGGGGTCACTCGGTACTTCGTCAGGAGATTGGATTGGATCGTGCGGAAACCACTTCAAGGAATCCATCAATTCGCTGGACCAACCGTCGAAAACAAGTTTGAAGTATTTTTATTTTAATTATTTTGCTAAATATTTTTTAGAATGAATAAATATGAGTATATAGTTTTATATATTGGCATTCATGTACTACAATAGATAGAACTAGATATGTGGCTTCTATATCTTTTTTTGAAAAATCGTATTGGAAGTTTTTTTTTTGGATCTCGAAAAAGGGGTCCCTAAATTTGGTATCAGAGCCGGTCGAGCCTTGAGGGCCTGGACTCATATTATTGAAGGGTTGTCGATATCTTCGTCGAGGTGGATCGATCCAGACAACGAACCAACTGCTACTACAACGAACCTCTCGACTTCTAGCTCCCCGCCGAATCAGGTTCAATATCTTTCAGTATTGTGTTAAGTAATACATAATTCTCATTTTTGTATATTATTTGGAATGATTCATAGGTTGTGTTAAATTTCGAATACGTCATAGGATGTAGGCTTGAAGGCTTGGATAATTTTATATATATGGAGTAGTATTAAAATACATAGGCTGCGAATTCATTTTTACATGCTTGGATGATTTTATATATTGTTGATTGAGTTTTTATTTGAACCATGATCGCTGCTTATGATCCGCTGTAGTATAAAATACACAGGTTGCGAATTCATTTTTAGATTCTTGGATGATTTTATATATTATTGACTGAGTTTTTATTTGAAACATGATTGATGTGTATGATCCATGATAAAATATTTGTTGATAAAATGCTAGTTCCAGCCCTTTCATTTGTTGTATTAAAATCGTGATTCAGGAAAAACTATGCCTTCATATAATTTGATGATATCCTGCTGAAATTTAGATCAAGATGGTGATCTCTATCATTCCTTTTGTTGATGAAAAATGATATTGGTTTCATTTTAGGATCCCGTAGAAGGCTATGTTTTCGATTGGGATATGCGCTTCTTTATAGCATTTTATTATTTTAAAAACCCCTGAGATCCATTTCAAACGGCGATCCAGGTTTGTATTATGACTTCAAATTTTGAAACTTTGAAAATCTTGAGATCCATTTCAATGGGGTTCCCAGGTTTTGTATTATGATTTCAATTTTTGAAACTTCGGAAATCTTGTGCTGGGTTATCAAAGATGGTTGAACCTCTGTTCAATTCTTTGTTTGAAATTTCCTTTTAATATCTAGTATCCGAACCTCAAATCGAACTCGGTATGAATTTCATTTTCAGTCTTTGTCTAATCAGTCTTTCACTCTCTGCTATCTAATATGCCTGGATAATAGATCAATGTACAGATCGGGTTAGATCGATCTTGTGAAGCACCTGCAACAATTAATTAATAAGAATATGCGAAATAGCAGAATTGACAGAACTCAGAATCACTTTTATATTAATCGCAAGCCACTTCGAGGGGGCAGCCTCCTTCGAGCAAGCTCAATACAAATAACATCACGGTGCCTTCATAGGCCTCAACACACACTTATATACTAAGTCTAGGCACCAATACTATGGGTCAAAACCATGGGCCACTACAAACTATGGATCAACAATACTATGGGCGACTTACAAAGCATATGTGCCAACAACAATAACACAAACTATTGATCAACAAATACTACAGGGCGACTTACAAAGCATATGCGTCCAACAACAATATACTAACAAAGTAAAGACATGGGTTCCTAACATCCCCTCCCCCTTAAAAAAAGCTTTGTCCTCAAAGATTTAGATGTGGAAATTGTTGTTGAATCTGAAGGAGTGGTTCCCAGGTAGCATCCTCTGGTTGCATGCCGTGCCACTGAATTAAGACCTCTGTGATAGAGCGAGAGTGAAGCTGACGAGTGCGTCGATTGAGGATGGCCTCCAGCTCCAAAATGATTGACCCTTCATTATCCAGTTCAGGTAAAATAGTTTGTCCACTGATGTTGGTGCCAAGAACTTTCTTCAGACAAGAGACATGAAATACTAGATGAATGCGGGAAGAAGGAGGAAGTTCCAATTTATAAGCAATGGACCCAATCTTCTGAAGAATATGATATGGCCCATAGAACTTTGGAGCGAGCTTATGACGCCCTTTGAGTTTCAGGGAGGATTGCTTGTACGGCTCGAGACGAAGAAAAACCATATCGCCTACTTGAAAATTGCACTCAGAACGGTGCTGATCAGCTTGTTGCTCCATGCGATTTCTTGCCATATGAAGATTGTCCCGCAAAATGCGAAGAATCTGATTGCGGTTTCGAAGGACTCTGTCAACTTCCTGAACTGGTGAACTATTGGGGGTGTATGGAAGAAGAATTGGAGGTGCCTGACCATAGACTGCTTCATATGGGGTCATTTTAGAGGCAGTGTGGTAAGAGGTATTGTACCACCATTCAGTGAGAGGGAGCCACTTTTCCCACTGATGTTGTTGTTCAGAGGTGAAGCAATGAAGATAATTTTCCAAGCATTTATTGATAATTTCAGTCTGACCATCTATTTGTGGGTGATACCCTGAACTCATCTTCAGTTTGGTGCCAGTGTGGTGAAATAGTTCTATCCAAAAATGACTGGTGAAAGTCGCATCACAATCCGAGACAATGGAAGAAGGGATGCCATGAAGACGAAAGATCTAGTCCAGGAAAATTTGAACGACTGAGGAGGCTGTATAGGGATGGATGAGAGCACAAAAATGACTATATTTGGAGAGGCAATCAACCACAATGAGAATCACTGTCTTCCCGCCAGATTTAGGGAGTCCTTCAATGAAATCCATAGAAATATCTGTCCAAATCTGTGTAGGTATGGGCAAGGGTTCGAGTAATCCTGGAAGGAGTGTTGTTTCATCCTTATTATGCTGGTAGGTATCACATTCAGCCACCATCTGTTGAATTGTCCTTTTCATGCCCTGCCAAAAGAAGTTACACCATTCCCGTTCATACGTTTTGAGGAACCTCGAGTGCCCTTCCGATGGAGAAGCATGGAGTTCATATAAGACAACCTGTTGAATATCTGTGCTCTGGGAAAGCACCAGACGATCGTTGTATCTCAGAGAAGCACCATCCCAAGAGTAATGTGGTATAGAAGAAGGGTTGTTGGTCAAGCGTTGGACTATTTGAGATAAGGAAGAGTCATTGACATAACCTTGTTGAACAGATTGCAACCAATTTGGAACAGGCATAGAAATAGCTGAAAGAGAACCTTGGGCATCAAATGTGCGAGAAAGAGCATCAGCCACAATATTGTCTTTACCCTTCTTGTAAGTGATCTCATAGTCATAACCTGTTGATGTATATGTAACTTCGGAATGTATTTCATCTATGTATTTCTTATATATTTATTGTACCCTTATAAGAGATGTGTTATTCCTCTATAAGGAAGTGTCGTTATGTGTATTGACAAGTGTCGCAAGTGTGTGTACTTAGCGACGGGTTATTAGACCACCATGTGTGGGGTCAGCCCTAAAATATATATTATATTGTTGATGTACCTAGCTAGACAAGTCAGCCCCATAAGGTCACTGGGCAAACAAGTTAGTATAAATAGAGATCGGGAGATCTCTATTTTGATCATTCAGAAACTTACACTTCTCTCACTCAGAAAGTGGCGCACTAGTGAGAAGGAGGATCATCTGCTACTAGGAGACTATCTCAATATATTTTGGTTGTACTTTGGTTGAGCCATTGCTCTCTCTATCTCTAAGGAAGTTGTGGCGATTTTCACCTTAGCGTTTTCCGCACGAAAACTCTGTGTCTCTTGTCTCTCATGCTTTTGATTCTTGTGATGCTTGTGATGCTTATTGTAATTGTTATGCATTGATATACTGTATATGTTATTCTCTCAGTGAATATCCTAGAGTATTGTGAATTAATGCTCAAAATTTAACATGGTATCGAAGCTAACGTGAGAAGAAGACATTTTGCAGTGACAAAAACTTGCGTTTCTTATTGATTGGGTTTCTCTCCACAGATTTTGGAAAAGCAATATAGTAGATTTCCTCTACACATCAAGGCGAATCTATCTATCCAATCAGAATTCAATTCTGAGCATTTTCAGATTTGGCCCTAAAAATTAGGGTTTCCACAAAAATAGGAATTTATTAAATCTGAAGACATAGCTGGAAGCTCCTTGCAAAAATAGAAGTTTAGAGATTTGGATCGAGATTTTTGGCTAGGTAGATCTTCGGAAAACTCAAACCCTAATTCAGGCCTCTCCCAAGTGAACCCGGGAGGACAAAAAGGCAAATCTGAAGGGTAAAGCTTTGTTGATCTTAAATTCTGAATACACCAGGCTGATCAGCTCATCAAGGCGCATCTTTCTATCCTTTCAGAAAGTTGAAATTCACATTTTGAGTTTTTAAGGTTTTTTCGACAAACCCTAATCCGGGTCCAGATCAAGTTTTCAGCAATTCAAGTGGTAAGACCTAAATATTTTATATTTCCATTTGAATTACTCTTTAAGATGTCTCACCACACCAATATTGAGGATAAGCTTGAAGGGGCTGATAACTTCTGAGCTTGGAAGTATAGGATTGGGTTAATCCTGGAAGAGAATGAGTTGGACTCATATATAAAAGAAGACATCCCTATCCCAGAGGATGAAGAGGCTAAGGTATTGCATAAGAAGAACTTGGTCAAGGAAAAGAGAATCATTGCTGATTCTATCAAAGACCATCTCATACCCCATGTGTCTTCTCTAAAGACACCCAAAGAGATGTTTGACTCTTTGACCAAGTTATTTGAAGGGAAGAACATAAATCGGAAGATGACTCTGCGGAATCAATTGAAAGGGGTCAAGATGTTGAATTGAGAAACCATTCAATCTTACTTCTCCAATGTATCTCAGATCAAGGAACAACTTGAAGCTGTGGATGAAGTAGTGGACAATGGTGAAATTGTTATGACCACTCTGAATGGCCTACCTAGGTCATGGGACTCCTTTATTCAAGGAATTTGTGCAAGAAAGAAATTAATCTCTTTCAGTAGACTGTGGGAGGAATGCTCTCAAGAAGAAGCTAGGCTTGTGGCCTGAGAAGAAAAGATGGGAAATGAAGATTAATCTCTCACAGCACATGCCAGGAAATGCAAGTCTAAAAAGGAATCATCTCAAAACAGGAAATTCTCACACCACCATTATCATAAAGATAAGAAAGATCTCAAATGCTTCAATTGCAATGAGAAGGGACACTTTGCTTCAGATTGTCCCAATAAGAAGAAACACAACAACAACAACTTCAACAAGAAGAAGAAGAATAACAAAAGAAGATATCATGCTCATGCTGCCGAAGATGATGAACCCCCAAAGAAGAAAGCTAGGGCAGAAAGTGATAGTGATGATGACTCATCAAGTGAAGAAGAGTATGTTCTAATTTCTGCTCTCACAGGTACTATCTCCCATGGTTGTAATGATTGGTTGATTGACAGTCGGGCTTCCAAACACATGACTAGGTTTAAGGAATCTTTTGTGAATCTATATGAACATGAATCACCCCATAAGGTGAAACTTGGGGATGATTATCAATACCCAATCAAAGGAAGTGGTGAAGCCTCCTACAACCTAGATTCTGGAAAGTCTTTAAAGATTAAAAAAGTCCTTTATGTACCCGGGCTCAAGAAGAACTTATTCTCCATCTCTACATTGAATGCAAAAGGTATGAGGGTTGCATTTGTGGATGGCCAAGTCCTAATGTGGCCAAAGGGAAAGACCATAGATGATGCAGTAGTGATTGGAGAGCAAGAGGGAGGTTTGTATAAATTGAAGGGACAACCTGAACATGCCATAGTGCATGAATCCATGGAGCCAAGTGAACTTTCGCATAGAAGACTTGCTCATATGCACTATAGGGCACTTCCAATTGCAAGCAAGGCTGTAGAGCGTCTTCCTGAAATCAAGACCAAACATGAAGGTGTTTGCAAAGGATGTGCAAAAGGTAAGAACATTAAGAATGCTTTCCCAAGCAGTGAAAGCAAGGTAAAGGATATCCTGGAAATCATCCACTTAGATGTATGTGGTCCTATGTCATCCAGTTCTCTAAGTGGGTATGTTTACTATGTCTCATTTATTGATGACTTCTCCAGAAAGACTTGGGTATACTTCTTGAAGAACAAAGATGAAGTGTTTGATAAGTTCAAGGAATTCAAAACCTTGATGGAGAATCAAACTAACAAGAAGTTCAAAACATTCAGATCCGACAATGGTGGAGAATTCACCTCAGGTGACTTCAAGAAGTTTTGGAGTGATTCAGGGATTAAGAGGGAGTTGAATGCTCCTTATAATCCTCAACAGAATGGAGTTGAAGAAAGGAAGAACAGAACTATCATGGAAGCAGCAAGGGAAATGCTGTATGACCAGGATCTACCTATGCATCTATGGGCAGAATCAGCTAGAATAGCTGTATATGTGCAGAACAGAACACCCCACAAGATATTGGACAATAAGACACCAGAAGAGGTCTTTTCTGGTAAGAAACCTGAAGTCAGCCATCTCAGAATATTTGGTTGTCCAGTATACACTCATGTCCCAAAGGAAAAGAGGACCAAACTAGATCCTTCAGGAAAGAGGGGTATCTTTGTGGGTTACAGTGAAAGCTCGAAGGCTTACAGAATATACTTTCCAGGGTTCAAAAAGATTGATGTCAGCAGGGATGTAACATTTGATGAAAACTCAACATTCATCAAATCAAGGAAGGAACCTATCGAAGTTTATGAAAAACCTAAGGAAACTAGATTTCAAGACTCTACCATGACTGAAGCAATTCCAGAAGTTGTTCGTGAGTTTGAAGATCTGCAAGAACCTGTAGATCCACCCCGTGAGGATAACTCTCACAAAAGGAAACCTGCATGGGCTAGAGAGCTCATTCAAGATGCAGAAAGATTTGGCATTCCAGAAGAATAACACAGAGCAAGGAAGAGAACTACATCACATACCATCTATGTTGCTTTACTTTGTGACATTATGAACAAAGAACCTTCTATTTATGAAGAAGCAGCGGAAAAGAGAGAATGGAAGGATGCCATGATCGAGGAATACCAATCAATAATGAAGAATGATGTTTGGGATGTTGTCCCAAGACCTAAAGAGAAGTCTGTTGTGACTTCCAAATGGATCTACAAAATCAAGCATGCTGCAGATGGCAGCGTAGAAAAATACAAAGCAAGATTTGTAGCTTGTGGCTTATCTCAGAGAGAGGGAATAGATTATGAAGAAACTTTTGCACCTGTAGCCAGGTATACTTCCATCAGAACAATACTTGCCCTGGCTGCAACAATGAAATGGAAAATACACCAGATGGATGTCAAGACTGCTTTCTTGAATGGTGTAGTTAAAGAGGAAGTATATGTGGAGTAGCCACTCAGTTTCGAAATACATGACAGGGAGTCATATGTGTGCAGATTGAAGAAAGCCTTGTATGGCTTGAAGCAAGCTCCCAGAACTTGGTATGGTAGGGTGGACAGTTTCCTATCTAGTTTGGGCTTTAACAAGAGTAAAGCGGATTCCAAACTTTACTACAAGGTTGAGGAAGGGAATCCTGTGATTCTACTCCTGTATGTGGATGACTTATTTGTAACAGGAGATGACAGATTGATTGCAGATACTAAGAGGAAGTTGGCTGCCGAGTTCGATATGAAAGATTTGGGAATGATGCATTATTTCCTAGGTATGGAGGTGTGGCAGAGTGCAGGTGGGATCTTCCTTGGTCAAGGGAAGTACACAATAGATATCCTGAAGAGATTCGGGATGATGGATTGCAAGGCCATGGCCACACCTATGGCATCGAATCTGAAGCTTCTATGTGATGCTTCATCTGAGCCAGTTGATTTCTCTATGTATCGTCAGATGATTGGGTCCTTGATGTACCTGATGAACACGAGACTAGATATTTGCTTTGCTGTGAACACATTGAGTCAGTTCCTGACAGATCCGATGAGTGTTCACCTGGTTGCTGTAAAGCATGTTCTGAGGTACCTGAAGGGTACAGTGGATTATGGGCTCAAGTATGAAGCGAATCAAAAGTTTAACCTGCAGGGTTATGTTGATTCAGATTGGGTTGGCAGTGCTACAGATAGGAAGAGCACATCTGGATGCTGCTTCAGTATGGGATCAGGTGTGATCTCTTAGTTTAGCAGGAAGCAGTCCGGTGTAGCACTGAGTATAGCTGAGGCAGAGTATGTTGCAGCCTGTTCAGCTAGTTGTGCGGTAGTATGGCTAGGGAAGCTACTGTCTGAGTTATTTGATCTTCCATTGGATGCTACTAGTATCTTCTGCGATAACCAGAGTTGTGTGAAGTTGTCTGAGAACCCAGTGTTTCATGATAGGTCGAAACATATAGAGATCAAATATCACTATATCAGGGATATGGTGCATAGAGGAGCTGTGAAGCTCCTGTACGTTGTGACGGACGAGCAGATTGCAGATGTGCTGATGAAGCCACTAGCCAGGGTGAAGTTCGAGTACTTCAGGGAGAGGCTTGGTGTTCTTCAAATTGATGACACTTCGAGGAAGAAGTGATGGACACATTTGCAGAAGCCATTCCAAGCATGTTGGAAGGAGGATCCTTCACATGGCTGTGGATGTAAGCGTTGGATGATGAGCATCAGGACGATGCTCCAGTTATTGCTCTATGTATGCATCATGTTGGATGTTGGATATGATCAGTTGGATCATTTATATGTATATGTATGTACGCATCATGTTGGATGTTGGATATGATCAGTTGGATCATTTATATGTATGTATACGCATCATGTTGGGTGCTGGATATGATCAGTTAGATCATTTATATATGTACGCATCATGTTGGATGTTGGATATGACCAGTTGGATCACTTGTATGTATTTTTGTATATGCATCATGTTAGATGCTTGGACCATGTATCTGTATATGTATCAGGTGGATACATTGTACGATTAGGTGGATCATGTATGGTGATATGTATCATGTATTTGTATTTGTATCAGGTGGATACACTGTATAATCAGGTGGATCATGTATGATGATATGTAACAGGTAGATACTTGGTATGCATCAGGTAGATGCATTGTATGATCAGGATGATCATGGATGACGAGCTTCATGATGTTGCTCCAGATGACATGTAGTAGGATGTTGCAGTGATGATGATCAAGATGATCATGTGTACATCAGGATGATGTATGGTGAGTATCAGGTTGATACTCTGTGGCAGTGGAACAGGTTGTGCAGATAAGCATGTAATTTGTGCCCTAGAAGATTTGCAGATAGCCTTTCGAGGTTTTGATTGTGGCATGTAATTTGTACCCTGGGATATCTGGCAAATGCTCTTTCAAGGTTTTGCTTAGGAGGACATATAATTTGTGCCCTAGGAGATCTACAGATAGTCTTTTGAGGTTTTGCCTATGGCATGTAATCTGTGCCCTGGGATATCTGGCAGATGCTCTTTCGAGGTTTTGTCCTATGGCATGTAATTTGTGCCCTGGGATATCCGATAGGTTGAGTCGTGTGCTCGTAATCAGTTCTGGGATGCTCTTTCGAGGTTTTTCCATGACCACATGTAATGTGTGCCCTGGGAGATCCGATAGGTTGATCCTTGTGCTCGTAATCAGTCCTGGGATGCTCTTTCGAGGTTTTGTGGTGACCACATGTAATTTGTGCCTTGGGAGATCCGATAGGTTGAGCCTTGTGCTCGTAATCAGTCCTGGGATTATCTGTCGAGGTTTTTTGGTGGCGTCACATGTAATAAGTCCTAGAGATCTGGACAGGATGAAAAAGGCCTCAAATGCTCTTTAGGGTTCTTGCTAGTCAAGAGACTCTTTTAAGGTTTTCTGACGCACGTAATAAGTCCTGATATTTCCGCAATATGGCCAGTGATGACGAAGACCTGCAGGTGGTGGGCCTACATCCAGTATGAAAAAGGACTGGCTCTGTAGAACTTCCTATGACGAGTAGAGTTAGAGATTGGTTGAGATAGAAGAAGCAGTGACGATTATCCCGAGAAGAAGACTTGTCTAGCAGATATGTGTCGAGAAATATCTTCCTAGTTAAGAGGGAGTGTTGATGTATATGTAACTTCGGAATGTATTTCATCTATGTATTTCTTATATATTTATTGTACCCTTATAAGAGATGTGTTATTCCTCTATAAAGAAGTGTCGTCATGTATATTGACAAGTGTCGCAAGTGTGTGTACTTGGCGATGGGTTATTAGACCACCATGTGTGGGGTCGTCCCTAAAATATATATTATATTGTGGATGTACCTAGCTAGACAAGTCGGCCGCATAAGGTCACTGGGAAAACAGGTTAGTATAAATAGAGATCGGTAGATCTCTATTTTGATCATTTGAAAACTTACATTTCTCTCACTCAGAAAGTGTCACACTAGTGAGGAGGAGGATCATCTGCTACTAGGAGACTATCTCAGTATATTTTGGTTGTACATTGGTTGAGCCATTTCTCTCTCTATCTCTGAGGAAGTTGTGGGGTTTTTCACCTTAGGGTTTTCCCCACGAAAACTCTGTGTCTCTTGTCTCTCATGCTTTTGATTCTTATGATGCTTGTCATGCTTATTGTGATTGTTATGCATTGATATACCGTATATGTTTTTCTCTCAGTGAAGATCCTAGAGTATTGTGAATTAATGCTCAAAATTTAACATAACCCATGAGTTTGCTAACCCATTTCTGTTGTGCTGGGGAGGAGACACGCTGTTCCAGGAAATATTTCAGACTCTGGTGATCAGTCTTGATGCATAAATGATTCCCTAATCGGTACGGTTGCCACTTCTGTACTGCATGCAAAATAGCCATAATTTCCTTCTCATATGTAGAGGCAGCTAAATTGTTACCTGAAAGGGTTTTGCTGGTGAATGAAATGGGGTTTTCATCTTGAAGGAGAACAGCACCAATTCCATTGCCGCAAGCATCACTCTCAATAGTGAAGGGCTTGGAAAAATCGAGCATAGCTAGAACAGGTGTAGTACACATAGCTTGTTTCAGTTTGTCAAATGCACACTGAGCAGCATGTGTCCATATAAAAGCATCATTTTTCAATAGAGGAGTTAATGGAGTTGCAATCTTCCCATAATCCTTGACAAACTTGCAGTAGTAGCCAGTCAACCCCAAAAAACCACGAAGGCTCTTGAGTGTCTGAGGATGCAGCCAATTGTTCATGGCATCGATTTTGACAAGATCCACGCGAACCCCTTGTTCTGAGATATTGTGCCCAAGATACTCAACTCCTTTTGTCCAAAAACACATTTAGACTACTTGGCGTGGAGATGATGGTCAGAGAAAAGTTGCATGATAAGATTCAGATGCTGAAGATGTTCATCCCATGTTTTACTGTAGATGAGGATATCATCAAAGAATACCAGAATGAATTTCCGCAAGTAGGTCCGAAATATTTTATTCATTAAGGCCTAGAATGTGGAAGGGGCATTAGTGAGGCCAAATGGCATGACCAAAAAATCATAATTGCCATCATGTGTGCGGAAAGCCGTTTTAGGGATATCATCCTTATGAACCCGAATTTGATGATACCCAGAACGAAGATCCAACTTGGAGAAAAATTGAGCCCCATGAAGCTCATTAAGAAGCTCATCAACAACAGGAATTGGAAACTTATCCTTGATGGTGAGGTGATTAAGTGCTCGAAAGTCAATGCAGAGGCACCATGACCCATCTTTTCTGCGGACGAAAAGAACTTGAGAAGAAAAAGAACTAGTGCTTGGGCGAATAATACCTTGCTTCAATAAGTCCTGAACGAGCATTTCAATCTCTGTTTTTTGGTGAAATGGATAGTGATAGGGCCTGATGTTGGGAGGAACGCTGCCAGGAAGGAGCTAAATACGATGGTCTTCTGGCCTTGAAGGTGGCAATTCCACTGGTTCAGCAAAGACACCTGTATATCGATCCAGAATTTGTTGTAGATCCAAAGGAGTAGTGGATACCACTGATGGTTGTATTTGAATGGAATGGATCTAAGCGATGACACCATGTGAATTCTTCTTGAGGAGTTTTTCCATGCGATGTGAACTGATGATGCTGAGAGACCTTGGTTGTAATCCTGTCAATGTGTGTTTTTTTCCATTGAGGGAAAACTGCATCCAAAGTTCAGCAAAATCCCATAAGATACGGCCACATGTGCGTAGCCATTGAGCGCCGAAAACCACATCACATCCGCCTAAGGTCAAAGAAAACATATCAGAGCGCAAGGTATAATCTCCCATAGAGATATGCACATTTCGACACTTCCCTTTGCAAGGTAAGGTGCCCCCATTGGCAACCATGACTTCAAAGTTGGAGCAAGGATGGATAAAACAATTAGCTTGTTTGGCGATCCGAGGGTCAATAAAATTATGAGTGCTACCAGAATCAATGAGTATTGTAAGAGGAAGCTTCTTGAAGTCACCCCTGACCCGCATTGTTTGGGGGGTGGTGATTCCAGCTAAAGCATGGAGAGATATCTTTGGCTGGTCATCCTGAGACAGAGGGTCAATAGGCAGTTCCTGAATGTCGACCTGAGAATCCATTGTTTTTGGATCTTCGTCACCAATTTCAAAGGCAGGCGGAGAATCCACATCCAAGAGATAGAGCTTTTGCTGAACACATCTATGTCCCTGAGTGAATTTCTCATCACAATTATAGCAAAGCCCCTTTTCTCTGTGTGCTTGCATCTCTGTTTCAAACAAATGCTTGATAGGAGTTGGTCGAGGAGCTTGCGGTATGGGTGGTCGTTGAGAACCCATATTTCGAAAGGGAACAAAAGTGGGCTTGGAGCGCTGTTGGGCTGCAATCTTGTCTTCTTCCAACTTAGCCAACCCTAGGGCTTCCATCATTGTGTTGGGACAGAACATTTTGACCTCAGAGCGGATGGCATCCTTTAGACCACTGATAAAACAACTCCGGTAAAATTTATCAGACAATCCCTCAGTGTGGTTGGCTAGTTTCTCAAATTCGGTTTGATACTCTCTCACAGTGCCAATTTGGAGAAGTTTAGTGAGGGCTCCTATGAAGTCATCAAAAGCACTAGGACCAAATCGTTGCAAAAGGAGCTGGCAAAAGTCTGGTCATTTTAGCTCTTCATGAGCCTTGATGTACCAACGGTACCATTGACGAGCTTCCTGTTCCAAATGAAAAGATGCAAGCGGAACTTTGTTGACATCAAAAGTATTATGCAGACTGAAATACTGTTCTGCATGATAGATCCATCCAGTTGGATCAGTACCATTGAAGCGAGGAAAATCAAGCTTCGGACCACAGAAATTGCTGGAAGAAGAGAACCCATTGTCTGATGAAGACTCGGACTGTCATTTGTTGTTCATAGCTGAATGTTCAAGATGGAGGCCGATAAATTTTTCATCCAGATCCTAGAGTTTGGCTTGGATGGCTACAAGTGCTTCTTCCATGGTTTTTTCTCCTGCATGGGTGACAACCATAACCAGGAGTTTTTTTTTTAGTTAATTGGGTAGAAAAACAAAAACAAAAACTGCTTCAGTAAAGGAAAATCTGGATTTGGGAAAGAATCTGAAGGGTAATTGGGGTTTGACTAAGTTTTGGACACTATCGAATAGACAGGGAAGCAAAAAATGAGGATTTCAGAAGCGGGGTGAAAGAATTGGAAAATTTGGCAGAGGGAGACAAAGAAGCAAAATTCGGAAAGGAACTCTGTGGTAAAATTTGAAGGTGATTGGGTGAAATCTGAGGAAGTTATGGCAAACTCTAAAAATAGACAAATGTGGGATTTCAAACTTTGGGAAATGGAATTGGGGATAGGGTCCTCATAAATGAAATATACAAAATGGGATTACAGGGGTTCCCCGAAAGTTTCAAGGGAAACAGAGTGAAAACAAGGGAGATATGGAGAAAAAACTGATTTTTTTTTTTTTTTTTTCCCAAAATGTAGCGGCTACGGCTTGGAAGGGATCTGAAACAGATAGATCTGCAATGGCCCGGAAGTGAGCAGAAACAGAGGGATCTAAAACGACGCCGAATGGATTGAAAACAACTGGATCTGGAATAGCTTTCAGAATGGATATGAAACGGCAAAACAGTGATCGACAACAGTTTAGCTGAAGATAGATATGGACCCTAGGTATGTGCGGCTTCCTAACAGTTCAGGGATTTCACTCGGCCACCAATGCTGTCTAACTGTTTACGTATTGGGGCAGTACCCCTCACTCCACGGCTCAGGTAAAACTGATAACTGCTTTGCCACAAACGACAGCTCTTGGTTTACCTCACGGGTGGGAACTAGTCAATCAGGTAGGGGTCGTTGCCCTTTTCGCTGGCAGGTCCTATCAATGGGCCAGCTACTTCGGGGTTCCTGTGGTACTCCTCACAATGAGTTTTAGGGCTTATGCCCAAGTACTTCCCACAATTAAGTGGATAGGGATTATTCCCAAATCTGAACCTAGAACAGATGCGAAAAAAAAATTGAGAGAAATTTCACCGAGCGAGCCCAAGAAAGTGCTCTGATACCAGATGTGAAGCACCTGCAACAATTAATTAATAAGAATATGCGAAATAGCAGAAATGACAGAACTCAGAATCACTTTTATATTGATCGCGGGCCACTTCGAGGGGGCAACCTCCTTTGAGCAAGCTCAATGCAAATAACTTCACAGTGCCTTCATAGTCCTCAACACACACTTATATACTAAGCCTAGGCGCCAATACTATGGGTCAAAACCATGGGTCACTGCAAACTATGGATCAACAATACTACGGACGACTTGCAAAGCATATGTGCCAACAACAATAACACAAACTATTGATCGACAAATACTACGGGACGACTTACAAAGCATATGCGTCCAACAACAATATACTAACAAAGTAAAGATATGGGTTCCTAACAGATCTCTGTATGAGTCTTCGTATTAAAGTTTTAAAAAAAAAAAACCTGTTCAAATTCCTTGTTTGAAATTTCTTTTAATATCGAGAATCGTCATGCATTTGAGACCTAAAAATTATTAAAAAAATTGTGATTGTTGTATTTGAGATCGAATTTTGCAATCCATAACGTTTCCACGTTTTGCAGTTAATAATTGTGACTTTCCCTATTTAATCTCTGCGTAGCTATTCCACTGAGCGTTCCAGATTTGCTCAACAAGAAGTGTCTGAGATCGAATTTATTTCTTTTCAATTTACTCAATGGTATTTATTTATTTAAAAAAAAATCTCTGCACTCTGTTTCGAAATGGAGAGACGTCCAGATCCGAATCTATGATGGCCCATTATTTGTTATTTTTGAATCCCTTCTGCTCTGTTCGCGATTTGGAAAGGCGTTTCCACGATCCACAACTCAATGGTATTTATTGATTTAAGAAAAAATCTTTGCACTCTGTTTCGAAATGGAGAGGCGTCCAAATCCGAAACTATGATGGTTCATTATTTGTTATTTTTGGATCCCGTTGTTCTTCCCGAATTCGGACGTTCCAAGACTTTAACTTGATTGTAATCCAATCTATGAAGATCCCTACGTTTCAATTCAGACATGGTGATCCCAAAACCGGTGGTGTGAGTTCTCCCCGATCTGGTATGAAATGAAATTTCCCATTCTTTTTATTGTAGATCGATTTCTATTATCAATTTCAGACTCTGTGCAGATCCATTTCGTTATCATTTCCAGAATTTGTGCTAACTGTATTTTAACTCTTCTTTAAAGACTCTGGTGTACTTATTCGAAAAGGAATGGGGTACACCAGAAATTTTAACGTTGTCGTATTATGATCTTGAGAAATTTGATGCATCTATTGAAATCGCAATGGCGTCTCCCAGATCTATCGTTGATTGCATATTCTTTGTGTTTTTAATTGCAAATTTGATCGGCGTCTTCGATGTCATATCCAGAAGTATTGACTGTAATTCAATCTTTAAGAATTCCCCATACATTTACTCAATTTGATCGGCGTCTTCGATTTCATATCCAGAGGTACTGACTGTAATTCAATCGGCGTCTACGACAGCATTGGACCCAACTCCGTCTGCATCTGGTCGAGGGACAATCGTCCTCCAGAATAGTAATATGTTGCAACCCGTCTTTAAAAAGAAGAAAAAAAGGGGGGTTATGTTTCTTTTCGAAATTTGAAGACATTTTCCTAAATCCATAAATGCGTAGTATGACTCGGCTGTATTTTAGTAGATACACGAAGATACTTGAGTCGAGTTCCTGGTAGCTGTCATAGGTAACCTTTGAACACATGTGAAGTCTAATAGTAAGCTTCTAGTGGTTTAGTTGAATACATATGGATCTCACTCTCCAACTAGAACCGTATTATAATAATGAACCATGTCGCATGTATAAAATACACATTGATGACTAGAAGAAAATGTAACTTATGGCAGCTATAATAATATTCTATATTATTGTATAATGGGTATTCGTCATGGTCGAATAAGGTGGATAGCATATTATGATTTTTCACCATGACATGGTTACCTTACAACACTTCCGATATTATCTTAAACACTTTACTTTTAACTTAAAAATAAAAATAAAAAGAGGTGTGATAAATAACTTATGGTATGTTAATTAGAAGAATATAGGATGTGTGAGATAAATCTTCTAGTAGTAGGTGACTTTAGTGTAGGGAGAAAGGGTATTTATACCTTTATATTAAAGTGCCACATGATAGATACAAAACAAGTATGTGGTGTAAAGTTAAGTGTACTTATGACCTTAGTGTCTAAAGAAATTCTTATATACATATAAAGTATCTTAATATTAATTCAAAGGTTAAGCACAAGAGAGGATCCCATCATATCAAATACATGGACTAGAATAACTTAATCTAGGTGGATTTCATACTTTAATAAAGTAATGTAACCTTTTGTTTAATTGCTCGGCGATGATTAAATAGTGGAAAGTAGTTTGCTTATACTTTTCAACTATGTCATGGAGTTACTTATCTATTATTAAATGTTGTATAGGAGATTTTACCTTTACAAATTTAATACCTTCACATATTGAAAAAAAAAAAAAATAGCTTATTTCTTAAGCATTATCACCTTATAGAAGAGCTTCAATAGATCTAAGTAAATATAAGGTTACGATAAGGATAAGGATGTGGAAATAGACATAAGATATTGTGATTAATTTATGAATCTAGGAAAAGGGATTATGGGATGAAATAATTGAATTATTATATTTATAGCATACTATAGCATTTGAAGGTTATGTATTATTATATAACGAATAAAATTTTAATTCTCGTTTAGTATAGTGATTGTTTATAAGGTGCACATATAAATTATTGAAAGGAATTTGAGTAGCATTCTAATACTTGGATGACGGTTAATTTCATGGATATATATATATATATAAAGCATGGGAAACCTATATTGGTGAGATTGTTTAAATTCAGATATAATTATAAATTGGTATCATAAGATTGATAAGGATGTGTATGGGAGTTGATGTAGTCTTAAGTTGTAAGGGATATTGAGTGGTGAAGTATTACACGCTACCATCGTTAACGTTATGCAAATATAAGTACCTATATTTGTTCAAACTACATTATGTAATTAGTAGGAGTTACCATGGAAAAGAATTCTATATACACATGTGATTTACTCTTCTATAGGTGGGAAATGCACATGAAGTAGAGTATGAGAAAATATAAGTGTGCATTAGGGGTCTGGGCAGTGATTTTCAAGTTATAAATGTGCTAGAACTAATTGGAGATTTATTAAGATGCATTACAAGCAAATTTATGTGTATGTTGCTTTGAGATTGAAGGACCTTGTGAAAAGTGAAGGAATGCATATAGCCATCGTGTGATGACAAGTGCACTTATATATATTTAGTGAATCTTAATGGGAAATTGATCAATTTTAATTCACAAAACACTGAGATGCTCAAACAGACGATACTTTGACAGATTTTCGAGGAAGTAAAATAGACTTAAAAATCTGAAAAACGAGATATCAATGTTACTAGTATGAGGAGCTGAGTCTAAGAACACTAATTTTCTAGCATGACGATGTTGTTCAAAAGAATGAAAACCCAACATAACGGAGACGACAGTAAAAGAATAATTCTCAATTGGGAAGGTCTACCGAAAGGACCAAGTGAATACGATTTTAGTAAAATGAAGTATGGAGATGATTAACATAATAAACTGAATGCAATGAACCTAACCTTAGGTCATGATCAAACCTTGATTAAAACACAACTAACCGTCGAAGATGGAACTCTATGAGGTTAAGAGAACACGCATATTGTGACTTGATGAGATTGTCGAAGTAGTCCTATGACAACAAAAATGATGAAATGAGGTAAGGATGTGATCAGCTAATCGACTTGGACATGATATTACTAATGAAAGGACTAAGAGTTAGATTTCGATATGTTCGACTAATTCACTAAATTTTGACGACTCGAATCCTATATTATTGAGAACCAACATTTTTAAAACATTAAGAGGTATTTGGGAGTAGTCTTATGGGAATTGATTTTGGAATATTTGAGGGTCTCTCTTGATTTCTTAAAACCGATATTATATCTTACCCTTCTATAATTGACTGAATATTTTATGATTTTTACCTTCTCGTCATAAAGGAAAGGATAACCAAATGGAATTGATTTCTTGCTTGGTTTTGTTATAATAATTTGATCATTATTGGGTGGCTATTGATGCAATGTAACTTGTAATTAATTTGGATATGGTAGACATTCGCAGATCTATGTCAGTATTGACAATTATGAAGGCATCATTGGATTTGCATTATGTGAAGTTATGATTAAGTTCATGAGGATGTATTGGAACCATACTTAATGATATAGAAACTAATGATTAGAACCACTAGTGCTTATAGCCTTGATTATTGGAGAAAACTAGAATTCAATGACAATAGGGATGTATGAATCTCTTTTTATATACATGTATTGTGTATCAATATAATGTCTTTTTAAATCTTTTTGAGAATGACTCTTACACTATTGAATTAAATATGTTCAAATAGAATGTAAAACCTAGTTATTATGGATATATTTAATGATAAATGACAAGTAATGACCATATATGAATTTAAAGAGAGAATTTATACTTATGTTGAATTATAGGATCTTGAATAAGGAAGGGAAGAAAGCCTTACATAAATTTGTTTATAAAATTTGAGATTATACTTTTTAAATGGCCCTCCAGGATTTAATTGTACCTTGGATTATGAGAAGAGAGTGGTTGTATGTAAGATTAGTTTATGAATGGCTAAGTTATGTATTGCAGAATAGAATTTGGAAGGGTTAACTCTTATTTTGAAATTTAGATACTGTTTAAAATATATGATAGTTATAGGTAACTATAGAAAATGAAGAAATTGGGATTGAATATTTTATCCCTTATGTTGAAATGTGTCAGTGCTTTAAGGATTTTCGTAAATGATGTACTTAATAGTTTTGTTGAATGAAAGGAATTTGTCGTAGACATTTCAATCCCGGTTACAATTAGCGATGTCAAGGGAGAACTGTTGTTGGGATTGCAACACTACGAAAGGTACGATTTAGTTATATTACCAATTATGCGATTTATACTTATATGAGGGTAGAAAAGAAGAAATGAAATTTTATTATCAATTGTGGATATATTGAAGAAATGAATGTGAAAAGGAAGTGAAAACTCACCGTGGAAGCACATGAGACTTAACTTCAGGACGAAGTCTTAATAAGAGGGGGTGTATGTAATGCCCACCTCGGTACCTTAACTATTTAGAATAATGAGATACTAGTTTTGAAATGAACTGACTAAGTAAAACACGAATCATTTGAATTTACTTTGAAAATGCTTGAACGACAGTTATAGAAACTATTACTTTACTTAATAAATGAATGCTTGACTGATTGAGGTAGAACAACTTAATGTTAGATATGCTCGACTGATTGAGATAGAATGACTAAATGTTAGATATGCTCGATTGATTGAGATAGGATGACTGAGTGTTACATATGTTCGACTGATTGAGATAGAATGATGAATGATAGGTATGATTTACTGATTGAGAGAAAAGGATGAATGAAATATATGCTCGACTGACTGAGATATTATGATGGATGATGAAATATTTCATAGTGCAGCGCTACTAATGTGCGCTTGAGTGTGTGTGTGTGCAATGGCAGGTAAGACGATTTACCGACTAACCCACAATGGAATTATAGGGGTTGTAAGAATGGAAAGAACACATAGGGGTATGATGACTGACTATCCACCCCGGATTAGCAATCCACGCACCGGTGAAGCCATTTCAGCTCACTCGGGGAAGCGTATGTTGTACGGGCAAGGCCATAATGATTTGGTCGCGTACGATGAGTTGAGGGGCACGCAATAAGGAGAGCCTTATCCCTCAACATCTCTTAGTATCCAAGGAGCATAGTTGAGAGATCGCGGAAACGGTTCCCGGTCGCTACGCAATACTCCCCATAAGAAGGAAGAAATAAAACTATCAGAAGGGCCCGCCGAAGAGGTACCTAGACAAGATCGAGAGCAAGAAAATTAATCAATGATAAATGAAAATTTCACATAAGATTTAAGAAATACTTTATTTCATTTTGATTTATTTTATTAATTTGAATAATTCTATTCAAGATTTTATTTTTAATTGATTTCATTAATTTGAATTATTCATTTTAATTGATTTTATTAACTTGAAAAAGAATTGAAGAGATTGATTTTATTCAATATTAAATTTGATAAATTTTATTATTTATTCAAAAGATTTTATTATTTTAAATCATTCTATTAAAGATTCTCTTTAATTGACTTCATTATTTTGAGAAAGAATTGAAATGGCCATTAATAAAAGAATTGTTTTTCTTTTTATTATTATTCAAGATTTTACTTTAATTAATTTTATTATTCATTTAAATTATTTTATAAAGAGGAAATTTAAAATAGATTATACTTTTAGTAAAAGGAATCATCTTTTAATTCAATCTTAATATTAGGAAAAGAAAGAAAAGTAGAAAGCAATAAGTCTAACTAAAAGATTGTTAAGTAAACTAAATGAGAACCAAAAGAAAAGTAGAACTCTTCTACACCTAACTCCCTCTGATCTAAGGATATAGGTGCACATTAAAGACATTAAGAAGACACATGTATTTGAAAATATTGGAAATTAAAATATTAAATTAAATTAAATATGTGCATGGACAGACACATGGCACACAGGCTTTTGCTATATAATGAGGGAGGAGAAGGAGAGAAAGACATCTATTGCTCCCTAATGCTGGATGATCATGATAATCTCAGATTATGCTATGATCCTTGGAGTTGGGAATAGCCAGAATGGGGATTGGGAGATCCTTTCGGGAGGCTAGCTAAGAGTGTTCTTACGACCCCATTAGCTCCGGGGTTCGAGGTGAAGAAGATTAGCCTCGATACGGTAGGGTGGTCAACCGAGGGGTCACTCGGTACTTCGTCAGGAGACTGGATTGGATCGTGCGGAAACCACTTCGAGGACTCCATTGATTCGCTAGACCAAATGTAGAAAACAAGTTTGAAGTATTATTATTTTAATTATTTTTCTAAATCTTTTTGAGAATGAATAAATATGAGTATATAGTTTTATATATTGGCATTCATGTACTATAATAGATAGAACTAGATCTGTGGCTTCTATATCTTTTCTGAAAAATCGTACTGGAAGTTTTTTTTTTGGGACTCCGAAAAGTGTGAAATTGCCCACATAAGATCCAAAGAGATGATGTAAACCTCACAATGAAAGAATTTAGGAGTAATAGAAGAAGAGACAAGCAATAGAACTTAGATCCAAAGAAACTCTAATTGAGGCAGAATAATTACACATGTTACATTAAACATAATAATAAACTGGTAAATATACAATGCTGAGTATGAGGATTCGAATTCACTAGGTTGAATTCGAATTAGCCTTCATGCACAAATCCATAATCATTGGAGAGTCATCAATGCCTAACTAGGAGTCCACCTTCTCATTAGTGAAGTCATCAATGCTCAAGTAATGGTCAACCGGGAGTCAAACTGAGTCTAACTGAATGTGGTTGGTGTAAATGGCACATGGAAGCACTAATATAGTGAAGGAGGCTCAGTGGATGGCGCCATAGAAGTTAACTGGAGTCAGAATGGTCAATCTAGTTTCACTGGAGGTCCAACAGAGTGATAAACTCAGTAAAGAGTGAGTTAATCCTTAAATCAAGGAAGAAACTGAAGATAACTGAATATAACTGGACTGGTAGGTGAAGAAGGTGCCCTTGTCATGTAGTGGAGCAAAGGAGGGTACATTAGTCACTGGGAGGGCTAGAAATGATATGAAAGAATCTCCGGGGGCTAGTTTGCTGAGGACTAGGTGTTGGTACTGATGACCTAGAATGCATGCAAGATGCATGCAAACCCTAATTTTGCATGCATGACTGGATATGAAAATGACTGGAAAGATAGTAGGACTAGAGTGGAGTATAGGAATATACTAACACTCCCCCTTAATCCATCCTGGGCCCTAGTAACTAGGACCAAAGGTCACCCATACAATAAATGAAATGATAAAATACATAACTGTCCATAAACTAAGGAAATGGGGAAAACCTCATGGGAAAAATACCCCCCCTCAAAAGAACAGTAAATAACTCAAAGAACCATCATACTATGCATAAAAGAAAGAAGCTTTCATCAGTGAAAACTTTTGCAAAAGACTTGACAAGCTGATCTCCTATAGGAAGGCCTCCCACTGATTGGAGAATGTGTTGGATGAAGAATGTGTTGGATGAAGTAGGTCTTTTTGGAACTCTTTCTGTATCTGGAGCGAATGGAACATGAGGAGTCTTCCCAAGAGATGGAAGAGAGAACCCCATCATCATGTTGTATCTCTCATGGAGAGATGGATGGCATAATGCAAGGTTGGCATGATGCTGAAGTCTAGTGGTTCTGTGAGCAGATAAATCATCGGCTATGTTCTCAGTAGTAACAAGGACTGTGTGAGCCCATATTTCCCTTGAATCTGGACTAAGAATAGGTGTTGGTTCTGAATCTTCTTGAACCATGATCTCAACATCAAAATCTTGATCTTCTTCTTCACTAGAAGAGGAGTCACTGTGATCTTCATCGGAATCTGAAGGAATAGTTGGAGAGAAAGGCATGAAGTGTGAGAACTCATATGCCTTTGA
Source organism: Larix kaempferi (assembly GCA_027924585.1). Taxonomy (NCBI): domain Eukaryota; kingdom Viridiplantae; phylum Streptophyta; class Pinopsida; order Pinales; family Pinaceae; genus Larix; species Larix kaempferi. Next base: position 55,153 of record BSBM01001097.1, on the reverse strand, counting down.
GGCATGATTAGCAATCCCATTCGCTATAACCTTTCCAGTGGAGATTTCTGTAATCTCTATTGTGTTTGGAGAAAAAATTACTTGTTTTGGAGATCATGTATGAGTCATTTGATATATTGACAACAAATTAGCTGTAAGAGAAGGAACAAATAAGACATTTTTGAACTTACCATGCTCCATATGAACTGTACCCAAACCTTTGGCATAAATCTGAGAGTTGTCTCCCATGTGAATGGTAGGCCCATCTTGGAGATCCAAAGAGGAGAAGGATTCTTCTTGTGCAATCATGTGGTTGGAGGCTCCATAATCTATGAGGAGAGCTTTTGTCTTTGAAAAACCAGCCATTAATGCATGACAATCATCAGATCCACTTCCAGAATCAGACATTTTTGCTTCTTTTGGAACAACAATTTGGTTTTGTTCAAGAAGCTTGGTTAGAAGATCAATCTTCTTGTGCATGCAAGCATGCTTATGATGGTTTCCTCTCTTGCAATAGGTACAATTTGGTCTCTTTTGTTTGTCATTCAAAGATCTTGAAGGTTTCTTTCCTTTGTCTTTTTGCCTCCCTTTTGCATTCGCTCCACTTGCTTCACCAGCTAAAAGAGCTAGATCTTTGGAGGCCTTGATGGCACCCATTTGAATCAGTTTGTTCTCTTCTTGAATGAGAGCTTCAATAAAGCCTTTTAAAGTGGGAAACTTCCATCCAAGGATTGACATTCGAACAGAATGAAAGGTAGATACAAAGACAAAAAATTGAGATCCAAGTTTGGTCAATATAGAGAGTACCAATTGCTCATCACTTTTAGTGATGCCACATTGCTTGCAATGTAAAACCAAATTCTGAAATTTGGAGAAGACTTCTTGGATGCTCTAAAAATTGCTAGGTTGAAGGGCAACCAATTCATTCTCAAGAATGTAGCCTCTTAGTTCATCTTGTTTGCCAAAAAGACTCTTCAATTTTATCCATAACTCATTTGGGGACTTCAATCCTTCAGCATGAAACAATAGCTCATCAGACATATGAAGGCATATGCATCCAAGGGCTTCATCCATTTTGTTTAGATGCTTGATTCTCTCTACAGCTTGATGTGGTATGGCATCTCTTTCCTCAACAATTCTAGAGAACCCTTTTGACTGCAAGAGTACTATCATCTTAGTCTTCCATTCAAAGTAATTGAAGGGAGTGAGAATTATAGGAGAAGAAAAAGCATTCGAATTGCTCATCTTGACTACTTGAACAAGTGCAAATAGAAACTACTGAATCTGCTGCTGCAACTACTAGAACTTCGAAATACCTGCAAAAAACTCTCAAGAATGGAGGTAGAATATACTCTCAAGTGGGTCTGATACCATGTGAAATTGCCCACATAAGATCCAAAGAGATGATGTAAACCTCGCAATGAAAGAATTTAGGAATAATAGAAGAAGAAGCAATAGAACTTAGATCTAAAGAAACTTTGATTGAGGAAGAATAATTACACATGTTACATTAAACAGAATAATAAACTAGTAAATATACAATGCTGAGTATGAGGATTCGAATTCACTAGGTTGAATTCGAATTGGCCTTCATGCACAGATCCATAATTAGTGGAGAGTCATCAATGCCTAACTAGGAGTCCACCTTCTCATCAGTGAAGTCATCAATGCACAAGTAATGGTCAATCCGGAGTTAAACTGAGTCTAACTGAATGTGGTTGGTGTAATTGGCACATAGAAGCACTAATATAGTGAAGGAGGCTTAGTGGAGGGCGCCATAGGAGTTAATTGGAGTCAGAATGGTCAATCTAGTCTCACTAGAGGTCCAACAGAGTGATAAACTCAGTAAAGAGTCAGTTAATCCTTAAATCAAGGAAGAAACTGAAGATAACTGAATATAACTGGACTTGTAGGTGAAGAAGGCTCCCTTGTCATGCAGTGGAGCAAAGGAGGGTGCATTAGTCACTGGAAGGGCTAGAAATGATCTGAAAGAAGCTCCAGGGGCTAGTTTGCTGAGGACTAGGTGCTGGTACTAATGACCTAGAATGCATGCAAGATGCATGAAAACCCTAATTTTGCATGCATGACTGGAAATGAAAATGACTGGAAAGATAGTAGGACTAGGATGGAGTATAGGAGTATCCTAACAAAAAGGGGGTCCCTACAAGAGGCTATGTGACTACCCCCATCATGACTTTCAGAGGTTGGGTGGGTGGGTTCAGTATGATTTACAGTGACTGAGTGATTTCTCCCAACATGACCACCATAGGTTGGGTAGGTGCCCCTAGCATGACTTCCAGAGGCTGGGTGGTTGCCCCCTTGCTTTGGCATCTTCTTCCTATTCTTCCTCCGTTTATTCCTTTTAGACTGCGAGTTACTAGTATTACTACTTTCACCACATGAGGTAGAAGGAGGAGGAGAAGATGTTACTGGCGAAGAAGGAATAGGGTTCTAATGCTCTTGACGTGAGGTGCTTACTTGAGAAGCATCAGGAGCATGCAAGGAGTTTGGAGTGGAAAAAAACGAAACTGGTAGCCCTATAGTGAATCTCGGAAGATTCAAGGTAGCCATTAAGGGAGTAATAATGTTCCCAATAAATGGAAAAGCACAAGGAGCCCCTTGAACAGGGGTCCCTTGATTGGTGCTCACTGGGATGCTATCCATTGTTTTCGACTCAACGGGCCATAAATCTCCAAGGCCAACTAAAAACAAGCAGCACAAAGAGCACACCACTAAAAATTTCCTAAGTGATCAAACCAGGCAACAAAGGAAAATGTTCTCAGAAGCAAGTCTGGGATGATGAGGGCCCAAAACAAACTAATAGAGTATCGACACTTAGTTACGCGACGTCCAATGGAGGTCCTCTGGGTGCAAGCGTTTGAATCACCAAACCTCCCTCCCGAGATTACTGCCAAAGGGTTACCTTCCACATCTGTTCGAGGTGAAGTGGAAATATCCTTCCACTCTACCTATGTAGAGCCCTAGGCTTATGATACTAAGGATACCACCAATTCAAAAAAACCTGGGGGAACAGTCGTCATCCTAGTTGAGATGCATGGGTAGGGTAGCAAAGCCCAAGATCCAAAAGTACTTTAAAAAGTACTAGTGGACCCCTGTACGCAAATCAACTCTGGTTTATGGTTGAGAGGAAAGTGAGGGGGTATCCTCAACAGTTCCAATCGCCCACGGCCATGTGCTTAACTCTGGTTTGAGCAGACTGTTCCCAGGATATTTTGATAGAGGTGGATTTACCTAATAGATAGTCTTGACTATGATTGTTGAGTAATGAAGCTGATTTCAGGTTGTTTAAGGTGATTTAAACTCGAAACCCTAGCGTAAACTAGTTGATGACGTGTATACCTAAAAAGAAAAGCTTGCTAGTTAATTTTATTAAGATTTCTTTTTAAGGGCTAATTTTTACTCAATAAGGGTAGTGAAGTGTGTGGAATGGTTTCGACAGAAAGAAAAGTGCGTAATGAAATAATTCTTTTAAATTCACAAAAGACTCTTTTCTTTTCATTTATATTCTTCAAAAATGAAACTAGGCAATCCTAAGCAAACATTTTTTTGTAATTTTCTTTTAGTTTTTTCAAAGCAAACAATCTATGCTACTTCAAAAAAGATGATGAATCTTACTACTAAGCTACCAATCTCATTTTTTGTCTTTTCTAATAATTGCAGAAGAAAAAGAACTTGGAGAGGAGCAAGTAAGACCTAACGCAAAGTGTGAGTAATACAAAAAACCTAATGGCTTAAACAATCAAATCAAAAAGACTAGAGAAAGACTCCACCTATCGAGTTGTTTTGACCGAAAAACTCTAGATTTGGAACAAAGTGTAAAAGAAGACCCGAAAAGAGATGCCCGCAACGGAAAGAAAGACCTAAAAGGCTACTCTAAAGCACCAAAACCTAAGAAAACACCCGCCAAACAAAGAAGTATGTAAGAAAACCAAAAAGTAACCCTACCAACACACAGACTTAAAAGAAAAGCTAACTAGCAAGCTTTAACTCACTCAGACTGATCTGAATGGACATTCAGAAGGTATCTAGACTAAACAACCTTTCAAAGCCACCCTACAAACTCAAACTGGGTTCAAACCCTAATAAAAGGAAAAGACTCAATAAAAGTGCGCTATTGTTGCCACAGACAACAAGCATTCAGAACGCAGGTCCGTATAACTGCAACCAGCGTCTAGGTAAAAAAATGCACAGCTATGTCTATCATAGAGTAGCGCACAGCCTCAAACAGGGTTAAAAAGAAGAAAAGACACCTTAAGCAAGTACTCAAGCAAGTAAAGGCAAACTATAGGACTTCAGAGAGGCAAACAAGACTCAAAAAGGACATACAAGTCTCAGTAGTTAGTCAAAAAAGCAAAGAAAAAGGCTAGAAGTGGACCCAAACATCTGGAAATCAAACCCTCAAAGAGGACTTTAAGCTACAGGAAAAGTGTGCTACTGTGTGGTACAGAAATAGGCGCCTGTCATAGAAAGTGCGCTATCGTGTTCAAGACAAAGCAGCATACATGGCAACAAATACGCTACTATGATTACAGTAAACCAACGACGGGGACTTGAAGCAAAAAAAAGGCTTTTATAAAGCAAACTGAGATGAGTCGAGATAGTAAACACAGGCAAAAATTACCCATGAAACCTCTCAGAGAACAAAAATACTGAAATAAACTGGAAGAAAACCTAACAAGGTCTCCTAGAGGAGAAAAACAACCGGTTACTCCCCAGCGAACTCGCCAGTCTGTTGTGCAGGAAAAATACCTTATTGTGGGGAGATGACACTACCAACTTGAGTGGGGTGATAGGTAAATACATTCATTGTCTTGCATTAGTTACTACAAATGGAAAGAGATCGAGATATCAAAAGATGTACCTTTTTATCGATGGTTGGTCCTAGCTTTCACTTGATCTTCCACTATGATGAACCTGCAACACAAAGTTAACCTTTCTTAGCGTATCTTGACTGTAATGAATATGATTAAATCTAAAACAACTTAACATCAAATACAATCAAACATTAAACCAAATGAACACTCAGTCCAATAGACATTCAATTTGGGACGGGAAGGGTATTTCCACCTTTTATTGTCAAAGAAATGTAGATAAGTACATATGTACCTGATTTGTACAGACACTTCTACAACTGAGTCCTGGGCTCCTGCTCTTCACAATGACTTGGGAGTTCCTCCAACATAACAGCAGTTAAAGCATTCATTCTAGGTCCCTCTCTCATGTATCCTCCTTGTATTTATGGGACAAGGTAGGCAGTTGAATTCGAGAGGTGGTTGAATTGGGAGGTTGGGGAATTTGCAGAACCAACTTCAACTAATCCCAATTCGTAATCTTAATATATTTTTTCATTTAATCTTAAGATGTGCGCAAGTTTGTAGTACCAGAGTAGCGCACAATAAGCAACCTTTACTCTTTAGAACAAGCGTTTGCAACATTTTAAGGGTGTGCGCTAGTTGTCTACAAGCAGAGTAGTGTTTAGAACATTGGTTCATTGTGGCAATAGTAGCGCATATGTCATGAAAACTGTAGAAAAAATAAGTTTTTCAGCTGAAAAGTGTAGTTTCAACAATAACTCATCCAGGTCAACCTAGCTCTTCCATCCATAGTGTCCTTTTGTGTGATCAATAGAGCAGTGTGATCACGGACGGAGAAGTGCAGATTTGACTTATAACAAGGACTCTAATGTCGCCTCCCTAGTGGCTCCATGGTCATCCATATAACCCATTCAATCCCCTTGGTTTTATTCATAAATTAAATAAGTTATTTAGGGATTAATTTTTATCTATGGTTATCTAGTATAATTAAATTAAAATATGGAGAAGTGATGTAGTCCATAGTTGTGAATATTTAATTATTAATTAATTGTTTGGTGAGTTGGAAATGCTAAGGTTTCCTAGGAGGGTGCATAGGATATTAAGTGGACCTTATGAGTTGTCTTCCACAAATGAATCTGGAAGAAAAAAAGTGAAAATCAAGAAAACAACTTAAAAGATAGAGAGAAGAAGAAAAGCAGAAAAGCATTGAAAAGCGGGAAAATAGCTGATACGAACTGTTACACCAAAACTTCGAGATGTTAGTGAAGGCCTCCCGCTAATATCTAAACATCCCACCACGCTCCGCAATCCAGACTCTGGGCTGGATGTGCACCCGTACGGTGGTGTCCCCTTTGCGTCGTACGAGCCCCGAGTGAACACTGCAATGCCAACGTTTCCACCCGCTCTGTGACTTGAACCTTGGTGGAGGCTCTGATACCAAATGTTACGAACCGTTACACCAAAACCTCGAGATGTTAGTGAAGGCCGCCCACTAGGATCTTAACAGTAGCGGAAAAGTAAGAAATCACTAAAAATCAAGAAATCAACAGAAAATCAAGTAAAAGTAGAATTTTCCAAAAGCAAGAAAAGCATATATTAAAGCAGGAAAGTCAATAAAGCAAGGAAAGAATTACATAAAGCTGCAAGTCCTAATTTTAGCAAATGAGGGCTCAATGGATGAGGCTAGTGGTTCATATGCAATGCATCTACTCAAAGAATCCATAAGAACTTATAAAAATAGGATGAGCGCACCCATTCACATATTTTTCCATTTTTTTCATTGATTTGAAGAGCTGTGATATTTTTCGAGACTTGGGTGATGTGCCCCTTCTCACTAGTTGGGAGATGCATCCCTTTTGTTCACCACACTAGTTGAGAATTCAACTAGATATTGAGGATGAAGGTATCCAAACTTTCTCACTATATATAATCACAATATTCTCATGTAATTTTCAGGTCCATTCCACTTCCGGGGAATTGTGCTATTGTTCCAGCAATAGTGTTGAAGATTCCAACAATTTTAGAGTGTTTTCTATTGTGTTTTGTAATTGTCCAGGTTATTGATGGAGGATGGAAATTTCATGGGTATTTGCTGATGCACCTGGAGCCTTGTAATGTGAATGATTTCCTGTTTCAATAATTATAATAAATATTCTTTATATTATGCAATTCTATCTCTCTTATCAATGAATATATACTCCTATGCTCAATTTAATGCTAGATCTAGCTAGTTTTCATATTTGTTGTAATAGCCTGTTTTCCACACCTTCAAATCACATTTTGTGAGATTTTGCAGTGAGTATAAACATAATTGGACTCATCCCACCCTTCATATCAGAAATTTGTGACCTCCATGAACCATTAGATTTGAGTTGGAAATCACCTAGTTGAGTTGTCTTGAATTATCAATTTTCCTCCTAGCTTCCAAAATTTGTCAAATTAAGTCCAATTGTCAAAATAAGTATTTCCATAGAAGGTTGGGGTAGTTACATACCATCCACTTCCAAATTATTCACCAGAAGAAATTGGGTTCCACATAAGTCCTGGGGCTATTTCCTTTAATCCTTTGGTTTAGCCAAAGGATTCTTCCTAGGCATGATGTACCTAAAAAATGTGAAACATTCAAATTTTGGTGTCTATATAAGGATTCTATAGGATGTTGCCACTCTTTAGCAAAACCTAATATCCCTCCTTGAAGAATTCGTAGAGGTCTAGAGGTGTTTGAGTCTTGAATTTAAATTTCTAGCTTGGATTTCATGATAATGTTTATTCCATATGAACAAATCACAACATTTCCTTTATTTTCTATAGTTAATCCCATAAGGCCACAAAGTATTACAATCTTTTGTGGATACCATTTGTAACATACCCAATATCCACAATAGTCATTTGGGATATGGGGTATAAAATTTCTTCTAATTTTTACTACGATGATGCAATAAACATGTAATAGATCGAAAGAATTACTGCATAATCACCATATTATAACATAATACTTTATTAAACAATATAACAAACACATCAACATCATTTCTATCTATTTCATTTCGTAGGCCTCTCTATGTAGTAGGCAAGATCACATCCAATAACACTTACCAGATAAATGGACATGTTAATATGATAACAACATTATCAAAATCTAGGTTATCAGTCACTATTAAGTGTACTTATGATGGAAGTCCAAGTATTAATTGCTACACCATCATAAATTTCTGAACCTTTGGAGGGATAATAAATGACATTAAAGTCGATATTCAAGGTTAAATAATTTTTCATCTAATATCTAATGATCTCAACTTTGAATACATGACTAATATACTTATATAACTACATTTAGTTTCTAGTTGAAAAACCCTTTATCAAATATGAGTAAACACATAGTAAGGAAACCATACTCATAATTTTTGAAAAGTTTTGCATCATTTGAAAACCAATAACTTTCATAAATGAAAGTTATTGGTTCACTATGGCTAAAGAGAGGAGGACCCTTTGGAAGACTAACTCATTGTATAAAATGGAAATTTCAATGGTTTGATTATGGTTTCATTACTATGTGTTTACTATGGTTTTCTTACTATGGTTTTTCGAAAAGATTCCTTACTATGTGTTTATTATGGTTTTGACAATAATTTCAAAGGCATTTTTGAAAAGTGAAAATAAGGCATAGAGTAGTCCAAAAGAGGTCAACTTATTTGAACACAATTACTTTAAAACAACAAACGACTGAGGTAGTGTGGCTCTTCCATAGAGTCAGTACTCTCCAAAGATCAAAACAAATCATTTAAGGAAGAATAAACCGATGGTGCATCTCTCCCACCAATTGTAAATAGAAATATATAGAATAAACAAGAAACGAAAGCAAGACTCACTCCTACCGAGTACAAACTATCCATAACTAACAACAGTTACAATGAAAACAATAGATAGCATGTCTCTCGCACCAAATAGAAAACTTGATATAATAATGAAATGGATTGAGAGCACAAATCTCCACTAGAAAAGCCACCCCCCAAAAAAATTAAAATATTCTTAGCAAAGGTAATAAAAGCGGGACAATATTTATGTATAATTCACCCTTATATCAATAAACAATAATAGATAACTATTTCAATAGACTCGGGTCCTTTTTCATAAACTGAGAGATACCGCCTTCTTCAATAACAGAAGAAGTTTAATTAATTTGAAGAATAATATTAGAGTTGGTTCTCAGAGAAAGGCCATTCTCTTCATTCACGGATCTTTTTTTAATGACACACACACCTACCTGAGAAAAAAATTATTACAATGGAGGTTCAAATCTCTTTTGAGAGACCATTCTCTTTGATCTAGCATGCATAAAAAAAATTACATTATAGACTGTAGCAACATAGCTTAGTAATAAATTGCATTACAAGTAGGGAGCATAGGGTTTGAATTTACTCAAAGAGATTTACCTTCCATTTCATAGTGTAGAGCCTCTTTCTTCCTTCTATCCATTGCAGAGAATTAACCATGCATATTTCTTCTCACACTGTCTTGGGAATCCCTTGTCCAACCTCCACCCCCTCCTACATTCACTCTTCTTGATTTAAAGTATAACAATGAAATCCATTAACTTCCCAAGAGACAAGAGAGCTCTCTTGTCTTTAACATAGTGCAAGAAAAACATGGATTTCTCTTCTTCACCAAGCGAAAATAGTATAAGATCAACTGTAGAATCTAAGAATTATGTCGAACCTCATGGTGGAGCGAAATACCTTCCTTCTCCTCACACCTACACCAAGGTGGAAATGGTATAAAAAAAATATAAACAATATTCATAACTGAGACACGAACTGTAATAAAAGAGCATATCCAACACATAGAACCTCACACTTTCGTAAAGAGATCACAAGCTATAGAATGATCCAAGATCCCATATAGAGTTATCACCAATATTTTTACTCTATTAATCCATGGCAGTGTTGGCCTGTTTTTTCTGACTTAGGTCAATTTAAAGAAATCAAACTCACACAGATTGCTTTAGCTTTCTGTATGTTTGGTATAGTTTGATCTGGCAGGTTATGGTCTCCTGCTATCAGTTAAATTTATTCTTTTAAGGAGAACTTGTAAAATTTAACAAAAATGTAATTCTAAGCTATTTACTGTTTATGAAATGAATCCTAAATTTAATCACTAAATGCAAACTAACCTAATGTGCTTTCCTAAAGAAAATCTTCTGTTTTGTTTTTCTGATTTATCTAACTTCAAACTTTAAACCAACTTAATTTAAATAAATTCTATCTCTAAACTACTAGAATTTAACCTATTAAAATAAACTAATTAACCTATCTATCCTAACCTATCTCAGCTGAGAGCGATTTTAAGAACTAAATTCAATCATTAACTAATTGTTTGAGATATCAGAGAATCGAATATAATAACAACAGAGATAGAAATATCATCAATCATTCATCATAAAAATACTCTGCAATATATATATGTATACACAAAAAGATAAAATAAAAAAAAACTATTTTATCCAACTATTATATTCAATTAATTAATAACTAAAATGCAATACCAAATATTTGAACAGGAAATAATACTCAGTATATGAAAGCATCGTACAAGTACAAATGCTAACAGTCATAAGTGTAAAATATATCATCACTAAATCTCTATCACCAAAAGCATATCAAATGATAAGATGTAGTAGTGATTAATTCAAATAAAAGTACTGTCCAAATAGAGTAACATCAAATAACGCATACAATCACACAAAGGTAAAATTGTATAAGTATAAAATCGAGCAGATGATATATTAAAATCAGTATTAAGTTTTCAAAACTGTAATCAAAACATTGATACGACTTTAGAAGTCTGGCACTAATTCTCCACTGAGAAATCCAGCAGAGTAATCAAAACTAGCAGAAACTGTGACTTCAATAAGCATTTCTCTTGTACTCCATCGACAGAAACAGCATAACAGAACAAAGAAAAACAGTCTCTCTATTCTGCAGCGATTTCCCTCTCGGTGGTAATGTCTCCTCCACTCTGCAAACATAAATTTTACAAAATAGAAAACAAAGTTTCACTTCTTCCGCCGAGACATTCCCCACTGCGCAGTCAACTTCTGCCTCCTTTTATAGACCTTGGGAACCACTCCTTCTTCCTGTATGTTAACGGAAACATCAATATCCTGGCTTAAAATATGGAGATACACTGGCAAGCTGGTGTAACAGCTTCCTTCGCTGGCAAAAGGATCCCATCTATTTCTGCGTATTAATCTGGCGTTCTTCCAGCTGTAGGTAATCTCCATCTCATCAAAACATATTCACCGTTAAACCTGTACAGTGAAATATAACAATAAGAAATGTATACATGAATATTACAGAAGAAATGATAATACTTCAACCATGAAAAGAAATTTATTTCTAATGGTAAAAGATAAAAGAATTCTCCCTGTCGATTGATTAATTTGCTATGCATTCTTTTCCTTTCGTATTCAACCGAGTGAATTAGATGGTGACTTTTATCGTGGTAAATCGAAACTCATATGTCCCAAGACGGTGATAGTCTGATGCAGAAAAGTGCCATTGATTCACCAAATCTCTCCCAGATGTAACGATTTATCTAGCCTCTTCCGATCAGTTACTTGGAATAAATATTAAACTGGTGGCGACGATCACAGAGTAAAAGTATCATAATCCCTCGATACACTCATAAATGATTTTAACCTGCAATGTCATCTGATATGAATCTATACAATATAAACATGTACAATTACTTGCTGTGGTTGAAAATTTGTTGAGAAACGTCGAAAGAATGAATTAAGATTAGTTTATTGGCAATAATGATTGTGATAGCTCATATCGGTGGATCAGGCGGGAATGATTGCATTTTAATTTGAAGCTCCTTAACTCTAACGCGTGTGATCTGGTGCAACCAACGCATTGATGCTCGGTGATCTTACTTTATTGGCATATGGGTTCTTCTTTCTCGTGGCAAGAGGAATGATTCCTTCGATGGCATTTCAAGAAATGGGAGTCTGCCATAATACATTGCCGAGATGAAACCCCTTCAAGTTTTTGCCATGTAATTCCATTATTTATGCTGTAATAACGGATGTTTAACAAACTTGTGGAAGATAACCTTATTTATGTCTATTGATTCGACCCATAGTCAGCTGAACTCTAGCCGGTTAATGAAAATGGCGTGACAAATTTTCCTTTTATCTTATTCTTGTAAGGATCCCTCAATATGCTAACATATGAGATGGAAACTAAACGCTTTGGGTTTGGCCGACATCATCCATTATAATCAGCATCTCTGAGTCAACGCATTGAGAGATCATCGTTACTTGTAACTTTGCAACAAGATATATCCAATAAATCAAGGAAATAATGGCCTCATCACAACGTTAAACAAAATTAATCTCTGGTCAATCTGTCAAAATGAAGAAGACAAAAGTCAAATTCCATATTAAAATAATCCAGATTAAGAAAATCAATTATAAATGCTTCCGTAGACCAAAAACCGATCCCCAAGATCAAATTTTATCAAATAATAATAATCTCTCGAAGCTGGGAGAATTATTAATGTATAATTTTCATGTGGAGAGTAAAACTACAAATGCACGTGTCTCTCAAAAGATGACATAATGTATGTATTATAAAGCAACTAGAACTCCATTAAAATGTATAGAAAGTAAATAGATGAAGTTAAATTTAAAAGTAGATTTAATAATATTTTAATTAACTAACTTCATCAAATTTATAAAGAAAATTAGGAGTTAAAGTTTAGCTTTATCATAAAATAATTTTCAAAAAAGTTCATGTTAAAAGTTATGAAAAAGTTCATGTTAAAAGTTATGAGTGGGACTTATTATTAAAATTCCTTTATAAAGTTCAAACAATTATAAAAGTAATGAAAGATATTGTCCCAACTAAGAAACCTTTTAACATTTGAAAGTCTTTTGACATATTTCCCCTGAAAAATCATAATTTAAAGGAGGAGAATAATTATGTTTACCCATAATAATGTAAAAATTATTTTTGGGAGAATACATGTATCATCAAGTATTCAAAAGCAAAAAGAATGCAATAGTAGAGATCAGTCAATTCACCAAATCCTTATGACATGAAAACCAATCCAAAGAACAAGAAGCAGAAGAGAACCACGCAAAATCACCTATCATATTAAACAAGATAAAATCAAAAGCTAAATTTTTACAAAAATTTACATGGGGGCCCCTTTGATTTTACAAAAAACAAGGGGAGTTGTTGGGGTGCCAACAAGCAGGTACTGAATTTGATGTTCTGCAACCACTAGACTCTACTCTTCTAACTGCTTCCAACCACCCCCTAGAGATCACTCCCCAATATTAATTAATGGAGACTGCTCCACCCCCATCTCTGCTCTTATGAGGTGGTTCAACTTCCAAGTTTTTTTAGTTTTAATACACATATATTTAATGTGTCCATATATATATAGAGAGAGAGAGCCCTAGGAATCGAGTGGTTATTAACAATTCCCTTTTTAATTAATTACCAAAACTATGAAAACTCATAAGCACACTTATTGACGTAGGCTAACACCTATAGGATTTTAGGAAATCAAGTGATCAATAGAAATCCATTTTCCTTCCAGTTCCTCAGGAACCATGATGATGACATGTCATCATCAATTAGGTTCATGTGGTTTCATATCCCTTAACCTCTCCCCCATAGTGGATTCCATTGTACACATCATTTCGTTGCAGTGCACTTCATTCTCCTAGGTCTACTTTTATTAATTTCTCATTTCCAATTTTCATCATATGTGACCATGCTTCGATTATGGCATGGTTCGAATTAGGGAATCATAACAATACTGACAATGTTCATTGGTAGGGAGTTGACCTTAAGCTCCTCGCAAGGAACTATTGCATAACTACAATTTACATCTTGTATTTCAATTACGACAAGATAGGGGTCAGAGAGGGATATTACAAAAATATGGTCTCGGAGCAAATGCTGTGTGATTTTGATATTGTTAAGTTTAATACCTCTAGAGTGTTCAAGCATCTCTCAATTTTCGTTATCTCATGTAACTAAGGTAGGATTCTCAATCAAGTAGATATGTAAACTTTGTAAGTTAATTAAACACGTTGGCTATGTTTTATTTCAGTGTCTCTTTGGAAATAAATATCCACTGTGTGCCATTGTATCCGATAAATTTGGATTGTATCATATATCTTCATCTCCTCTAGGCATATGATTAACGAAAAACAAGAAAGTATATTGAAACTAATTGTACAAAATCAAATTCTAGAGAAAATATTTTCAATTGAGCTACAACCCAGTTGAGAGTCGTTATGATTATTTATATCTTTATTTCTTCTATAAACATTTTGTTGTTTTATAAATTAGAATTTTTTCTAAATATATTTTGTAAAATTGATTACATATATATATATAATTTTTTAATTTCAAATATATTTATTTTTTAATAAACTAAAAACTTAAAATAATTAACCTAAATGTAAATAATTAAATTAGTACTATCATTTTTAAAAGATCTTGCATAATTGTAATGGGTAATTTATTTCACAATCCAAATTATGTGAAAAATATAAAATATAAAGTAATTTACACTAAGCTAAGAGAACAAAAGTATGAATGGTAACCACATCACAATTCAAATGGAAATGGAAAGAAATAAAATACTACATAGGTTAGTTAAAGATATATATGACCAAAAGTTATCATAAACTCTTGCATAATTGTAATGGGTAATTTATTTCACAATCCAAATTATGTGAAAAATATAAAATATAAAGTAATTTACACTAAGCTAAGAGAATAAAAGTATGAATGGTAACCACATCACAATTCAAATGGAAATAGAAAGAAATAAAATACTACATATGTTAGTTAAAGATATATATGACCAAAAGTTATCATAAACTTTGAACTAGGTATCTTAATATTTTAAAATTAAATTAATAAGTAATAAAAAATTATTATCTTATATCATGATTATGTTTTGTCAAGGTTATTTATTTTTTATATATAATAAACTTATAAGGAAATTAGTGTTGTAATTCTTTTTTAAATTTTTTCAGAAACTCCTTTAAAATTTTAGAAGTTCTTGAGTGTTTTCTTTTTTATTTAAATTTTAAAATTTTCTCTTCTCCTTTTCATAAAAGTTCTAGTTTTAATTAATAATAAAAAAATAATAAATATTTTAAAAAAATGAAAAAATAATTCTAAAATATTTAAAAGAAAATAACAAATAATTCTAAATTTTATTAGTAAAATTTATTAACTATCTACAATCAAGTTTATCTTGAAAGTTATCAAGATGGTTACAACAAAATAATCAATCAAATTTACATAATATAATTTATAGATTTTTTTCTTTTTGTGATTATTCATATAAACAAAATGAAAGAGAGGATGAATGTATATAAATGAAATGAAAGAGAGGATGAATGTATGTGGTTTGGTTATGTTTTAGTCTTTTATACGATGGTTAGGTTTTATCTTATTTGTAACAATAAGAAATTCTCAAATGAAATACAATGGATGTTAAGTAATGAATTCTTTAACCTTGTAACAAATTGACGATTTTTCATAAGAGTAATATTCAAACACATCATCATTCTTATCACATGAATTTGTTCGTATCAATAACTTGTAATCTAGTATGTCAAATTTATTTTGGCTATCGATACTTAGATAACAATTACTTAGGTGACTCCATACCATTGGTTTCACTGAAGAAATGACAACATATCTTTTAATAAGCATACTATCAAAACCTAAGTAAAAGATATATATACTGTTATTGCTACTTCGAGGACAATTTCTCATTTCGACGATTGCACTAAGTAACTGTAACTTCTACCAACAAATATTTTATCCGATCATCTTCTATCGTGTCTACGAAGGAAATATTTTCTGAAAAAAGTATTGTCATAACAACTATGCATTGAATTTGAAGGCGTTCAAGTGACTTGTCTAATCAAACAAACTTTACTTCTTTGGATTATACTAATAAAACTATAATTTTTAACCTAGTGATGCTAATAGACAATACACCTAGTAATATTTGATATAAAAATAGGATATCAATAACTAAAGTGTGGAATTAAATGATACCTCTATGCAATTTTGAAAATACTTATTCATCGGCATGTTTTGCCACACTTTTCAGAATCCTTATCTCTTTCTTCTAGACTAGTACTTTTACTAAAGGACCGTTATGAATCATCAATCCTATATAAAAGATTATGACGATTCTATTCCTTCTAGCAAAGTTAAAAAATTCATGATAGTGAAATATGTACTGAAATTATATCACGTTTCATGGTAATACTATTCAATCATGTGAGTACCTCCACCTTTTTATCTAGTAAGGAAAAGTCATACTTAATTCACAATTTTTATGAGGAAAAAAAACTATACTTATCTTTACCCCTTTGGAGAAACTCAAAGTTGAACTTGGATAACATTTCCCCCTCGTCGAGTATAGTCCATGCATCAAACAAGACAAGAACAACCTTGATTAGTCTTCAAACTTACTTATCTCGTGTTGATCCTATTAGGCCCGAGTGCTGTAACCTAGCGCTCTGATACCATATGTAACAGCCCCAATTTTCACAGTAAGTAAATTTGGTAAATTTACTAAAAATTTACACAAGGAACATTAATACTGAGATAGGGATATACTAATTTCTTTTAAACGAGATGTCGATTAGTTATGCATCAGAACATATTGAACATGTATGACCATTTTTATTTTGAATAAGAATTACTTCACTTCTCATACATAACAAATTCTTCAACTAAATGAATGAGGTCACTACCTTATCTTAACATAATTCTACTAACTCATATTCAAATAGTACTAACTTTACCTTTGAAATTCATCATAATAGAACTAAACCTAAACCAAGCAATACATTTACATGACTACTAGTATATACATTGATAAAAGACAATAATAACAAAGATAAAATCCATATGGGTATCTATTTAGTTTCCTCCCCCGTTTACTCGGTGTTAGGTCTTAGCCCACTTTTCTTTCCAACAACGATAATTTACCACTTCATTTTTCCATACTAAGTTATTCTAAGTATTTACTCTGTAGACCACATCTTTATCCATAAAATGACTGAGTAATATAAATATCTATTATAGATTTCATGGTTTAATATTTTGATTCCATAACTAGTTTCACATAATTATACATAAAACTTAATTCAGTGATATAAGTTATCTTTTGCATAATGTAAAGATCATGAAGAAACATGTGTCCAATTTATACCATAATCCAACCATAATTAACTCTTAGCAAGGAATCATTTGACCAAGCATACATTTATACAACTATTTCATCAACACACATGCTAGAAACCATAAATACAAGATGCATCAGAAAGAGCCCCAAAATATAAAGGAGAGGTACACATATGAAAGGCATATCACTGTACGAACCATGAACACATTCAACAAAAGTACAGAGACACATACCATATGAACAACTCACAAAGAGAGATCATTTTTACGTGGTTTACCCACTCTTGAGCTATGTCCACAAAAGGTTGTGTTGTATTATTTAAAGAAGGAGAGAGATTACATCTTGCAACATGATTGTTGCTCCATCCGCTCTCATAGAGGGCATTTAACAAGGCCCTGGACACCATACCAACACTACTCTATAGATCTAGTATAACTTGACACCACTAGATCTTCATAGGTTATAGTAAGTAATGTCAATCCAAATCTAAAGTTACACCCATAATGACTCTTACATAAATGAGACTTTTTCTAGACATATTTCTTTTATTCCTCTAAAATACTAACCATACTATTATTTAACCATCCAATTCATAATAATTATGGATACATAAAATTTTATAATCCAATTAACTAGGGAATATATCTTTCCTGGTAACATGTTATTACATAAAGGTGACTTTCGTATGTTTACCATGCCTATACATATATATCAACTAGCCTCCACTTAGCTATCACCCCCATAACTCATGCCACTATATGTACTTTTAACACCTTAGGAGGTTCACACCTTAGTCAACTTACAAAACATGATTTTTGTTCCCTTATCCTATGAGTTTATGTTAGCACCTTAACATAAATATATATATAAATTTACATCAAAACTCTTTCCAAGTCCACACCCTAACTATGGGGTTATGACACATAAAGTAGGCTTTCTTTAAGCATAAAGGAATTTTAGCTTCTACCGAGCTTTCCTATGTTCAAACTATGACATAATACAAAGTAAGTACAGCATTGCCGTTAGCCCAAAATACAAGGTATGTACATAGATTTTTAACTCGACGATCAAAATAAAAATATAGCGTCGGTAACATAATCGTGCGTCTCACTATGCAGAGCAGGTTTAAACATAAGAAGTCACAGTATGAGGAGGCATATATAAAAATTAACCAGGGATATAGTTCCCAATTTGTACTTCTCTATTGAGAGTCATGATAAGCAAAAAATTAACCTAGCTCCATTTTCAAGCATCCTGGGCAGATTTTACTATAAAAATAAACTTGCTAACCAAGGCAGAGATCCCTATTATGATCACATAGATCGCACAAATAAGAACTACATTGGAAAGAGATCGCAACACTAAACAGAGTTTGCTTGTCATGAAGCAATTCTGTCTAGAAAATAAAAGCAGGGATGCAAATAAAAGTTACTACTCCCGAAGATAATTCATTCAGAAATCAAGTTACTGCAAGGTTAAGTGAACGCAGTCAGCGCGAATATAAATAAATCAGGCATACGACAACCAACCTAATAGAACTCCCTGTTGCAAGGATTGGAAGTTGAACATAAAAGACAGGGTATATATCCGTATATATATACAGCAATAAAACTGAAAGGAAACGCCGAGCAACTATCAGATCTTTCAAGTTAAAAAGGAAAATAGAGCTGGGTTGATTTCGGAGAGAATTACCCAGCGTATGCATAATCAAATGTAGGGTTCACAAGGGTCGACTCTCCAAGAGTAGATCGCCCAGTAGCTATTTGAAATCGTCAAATAAAAAAAAGAGCTGGGTCGGTCCTGCACGCAGAGAGGTTCACCACACTCTTCTGAAATAAAATAATAGGCAAATACTAAATCATTTGAAGAAAAGAAAACTGGGACTAGGCTCTATAGAAGGCCATCCTGTCCCCGCGCAGATCCCAAAAGGCAAGGGTTAACTTCATAACTCCTATGATGTGGGATTGAGCTCTTTGGAGCCGTCCTCTCCCCACCACCAGATTCAAGACTCTGCCAAACATTTCCTGCGCTGAGTTCTTCAAATCCACCAAGCCACGATCCCCTCCCTTGCTCTAAAGAGTGTTGCTATTATATAACATGCGCCCGGCCTTCGTATCCGCCATCACTGCACGCCAAGTGTCGAGAAGATCCCCCCCAAAGAAGACCACCTGCCAAGTGGCAGTCTCTTGTAAGTAGCTTCCACTTGTATATTGGGGCTCGGTTCTCACCTAACCCAACCTCCACTTCATCTAAACCCTGGATATTATTCGAAAAAAGTATTTTCAAGAATAAGTGTGCAACATGGATCCATGCGCTAAGATCTTTAAACAAAAAAGTGCAATCCACTTTAAATAAATCAGATAGAGCTTCCGACTCTTAGAGACTTAACTAAATGAATTTCATTCTCAACAATAGTTTTTTAGCTCTTATGGAATTACGCTCCTTGTAGTTTTCATGATGAAATATTCCTTTATATGATACATATTACCATATAAGGAGTTTCCTCTCGGCTCCTTAATAATTAAAGCATTAAATTTTTTTTGGACATTATTTCATCTCTTCAAAACAATAGAGTTCTCTCTCTCTATATATAGTTTTTTTAAAAAGGTATTGTACAAGGTATTACACTATGTACAAGACTATTTCACTTTTATAATAATGGTGATAAATATTCCATATATATACTAGTTGTTTGCCTCATGGGAGGTCTTCTCCTTAATTATCATTAAAAGAAGGTAAGCCTTCTTTTGGGAAAATATGAGGAAAATAGATTTTTAAATAAAATATATATAAATTTATCACAATTAAATTTATACCTCCAACTATTTAAATATATATATAATAATCTATACTTGATTCTTTAATGTAATGAATGCCCTTCTCCCTTTTCTAAAATAAGGGTCATAGATTTACTTAGGATAGAATAGTTAACCTAGCATTGACCCTTAGGTCTTAGGAGTCCTTTATAGTCCTTTCAGCGGTCAATGGACCAATGTGGGATTCCTTTTCCAAGGTATAGTTTAGTGTTGTCCTTGTAGGCAAGATGACTTTTCTTTCTATCCTAAAGGGATTAGTTTATTGACCGTTTAAGTAGTTTTCATGTCACTTAGGAAAATGACATAATGATACTGCACGTACCTTTGGTGGGTCTTTGGCCTTGAGCTCCTCACCAGGGTCATTTACATAATTTATAGAATATATTTACCAAAAAATAATAAGGGTCAAATTGGAGGGATGTTACACACTCCTCCCCTTAAGAATAACACTGTCCTCAGTGTTCAACACTTTGTCTTTTCTCCTTGCATCGTCTTTCACTTTATTTGTTCTTCTGCTTTGGTCATTTGTGCATTTCCACGATTTCCACAAGTTCTTATCATTCATAACCTGCACATGGTATATCTCATACAAGATATCCCAACATTCTTTAGTACAACATTTTTTCACAAAACTCCAAATAGTTTAACATTTATCATTCATCCTCATTCCTGCGAGAAAGCCACGGGGCTTCACTAGAAGGAAATATAATACCACATTCATTCATATTGCGGTATTAAATATTCATGAAAACCTAAAAATTATATTGCTTATATATTAAGGGGAAAAGGATTTTTTAATTTAATGTAACAATACAAAAATACGTTGGGGTCTTTTTTATACGGGCGAGCTGACAAATATATGCCAGACGGAGATGGCTGGATCACGACTAGATGAGAAATCGGGTTGAGGCAAGGCTTGGGCTTACCAGTATGCAGGGAGATCGCATCTTGAGGCATGCTTGAGGCCAAGGGGTTTCATGCTGAAGTGGGTTTCCAGTTGATCATAGTCGAGAGATAGTGGTCATTGACAACCAATTGTTACCAATAACACTCACCTAGTTGTTACAAATAGCCTTGGGAGACTCTAAGCCTCTAGGGCCTGTTATAGGCCCTCGATAGGACTTGGGGGCTTGAATACCCAACCGCTGGTGACTATTACAGGCCTTGGGAGGTTTAGTTAGCCTCCTAGAGCTTGTTACAATCCCTGGGGGCTCGGATACCTAGCCCACAATAGGCTTAGTCAACAATTGAGGAACTGCAACATGCAATCTAAATGTTGTACTATGTGGATTGGATCTAGTGACATACAAGAAGTGATGTCCTATCTCTTCATTAGACCATTAGATGTTTCAAATCGTAATGATATGTGGTTGAGTAATTGCATTGTGTGTGAAGTAATGTGCATCCACAATATACATCGAAAGAAGCAAGGTGCATTGTAGAATGCATGTGGGGTCATAAGATGGGTATCATATCAATATACTAGGTAGAAATATAAAGGGGTATAACAAATGTTAATGAAAAAAATGATACATACAATATCTAGTGAAAATAGGGTTTTTTTTTAAATTGGGAAGGAAAATTGGGAGGGGGTTAAAAAAACGATTTTGGAAGGTATTTTCCAATATTTAGTGAAATTAGAAGTATTGTTTCATATGCCACGAACGAATGTGTTATGATAGCGGTTTATTGAGTGAATCCCCTGTGGAGAAAGCTTGCTTACTCAAGCATTCATAACATTCACACAAAAAGACATCCAATAGTCTAGTTACAAGATAAATCATTAATATCATACAACAAATCTTTCAACAACACTTTGTTCATTATCAAACTCTCCCATGATTTTGGAATTTCAGTCATTCCTCTACTGTACACATAACTCTTCCTCAAGTTATGTTCTTTTGAAACTCAACAAATCCAAACTTTGCAAACATAATACTCTCTATAAACTTAGTAGAATAATTAGACAGTCTCGCTCTACAACTCATTAGTTAGCATTCCCCTCATCGAAAAAAATCTAATGAACCTCCTGCCCAATTTGATGGATTAAATTTGCCTAGCTCTTTGGGTCAGTATAATATTCAATGAGCACATGCTCTATTCCACTTCCATGGGGAACATGACCACATTTTTAGGGAAGTTGCCTCCTGCAACTGCTAATGATTGAGCGCAGGATGCAGCCATTCTGCTTGAGCCCATGAAATATTCTTTTCCCCTCAAACCTTCTCGTTTGAGTCCATGAAGTATTCTTTTTCCCCTCAAACCTTCTCGTTTGAGTCCAGGAAATATTCTTTTCCCCTCAAACCTTCTCGTTTGAGTCCAGGAAAATTTACTTAGTAACAATCATTTATTATTTCTTGTAGGCCACATGCAACATAATAGCAACAAAATATTAACATATATCCACCTATCATATTCTTTGCATTTTCATGATTATACAATATCAATCATAAGTCCTACCACCAATCGCAATTATAAATAAAATGTTAAGTAAATCATTACTTACTCTTGAGTGATTTAGCTCAACTTACCTCTATAAGTGCTTTGATAATCTACGCTCCTCCTTGATCATGACATCAGTCGCTGTTTAATATCACTTCCTGAAATGTTAGTATAAATAATAAAAAAATGATTTGCTTCAATTGCTTAACAATTGAACCCATTAGTTTCATAGCATTATATGCATGCTTGTTCAATTAACTTGTGCATCCTCTTCTCTTCATCTCGATGTAAACTCTTCAACGTCCTTAATGTGAGTCTGTGGTCAAATTCGCTAAAAACATGTTAGTATTATAGTTCAATCATTTAGTTACATATAGATTTATTTTGAATTGAGACTTATCATCTAAAGATCCCATGTTCAATCAATCACAACAAGTTTAGAATTCTCCTAAAATCAAACTATTAACAAGATCTTGATACTCATTAATCTCTGTTTTAAAATATATATATATATATATAATCTTCTCTACTTGGGGTCTATCATAATCCATTTCTAAAATAAGATTAGTTTAACCCCTGGGGACTTTGCTTGCAACTTCATACAATAATACACCTTTATCCTTAAAATTCTAGTAACAATAAGAAATTCTGAAATGAAATACAATGGATGTTAAGTAATGAATTCTTTAACCTTGTAACAAATTGACGATTTTTCATAAGAGTAATATTCAAACACATCATCATTCTTATCACATGAATTAGTTCGTATCAATAACTTGTAATCTAGTATGTCAAATTTATTTTGGCTATCAATACTTAGATAACAATTACTTAGGTGACTCCATACCATTGGTTTCACTGAAGAAATGACAACATATCTTTTAATAAGCATACTATCAAAACCTATGTAAAAGAGATATATATTGTTATTGCTACTTTGAGGACCAACTTCTCATTTCGAGGATTGCACTAAGTAACTGTAACTTCTACCAACAAATATTTTATCCGATCATCTTCTATCATGTCTATGAATGAAATATTTTCTAAAAAAGTATTGTCATAACAACTATGCATTGAATTTGAAGGCGTTCAAGTGACTTGTCTAATCAAACAAACTTTACTTCTTTGGAGTATAATAAAACTATACTTTTTAACCTAGTGATGCTCATAGACAATACACTTAGTAATATTTGATTGAAAAATAGGATATCAATAACTAAAATGAGGAATTAAATGATACCTCTATGCGATTTTGAAAATACTTATTCATCGGCATGTTTCGCCACACTTTTCAGAATCCTTATCTCTTTCTTCTAGACTAGTACTTTTACTAAAGGACCATTATGAATCAACAATCCTATATAAAAGATTATGACGATTCTATTCCTTCTAGCAAAGTTAAAAAATTCATGATACTAAAATACGTACTAAAATTATATCACATTTCATGGTAATACTATTCAACCATGTGAGTACATATACCTTTTTATCTAGTAAGGAAAATCATACTTAATTCACAAATTTTATGAGGAAAAACAAAAATATACTTATCTTTATCCCTTTGGAGAAACTCAAAGTTGAACTCGGATAACATTTCCCCCTCGTCGAGTATAGTCCATGCATCGAACAAAACAAGAACAACCTTGATTAGTCTTCAAACCTACTTATCTCGTGTTGATCCTATTAGGCCCAAGTGCTGTAACCTAGTGCTCTGATACCATATGTACCAACCCCAATTTTAGCAGTAAGTAAATTTGGTAAATTTACTAAAAATTTACACAAGGAACATTTAATACTAAGATAGGGATATGTTAATTTCTTTTAAACGAGATGTCGATTAGTTATGCATCAGAACATATTGAACATGTATGACCATTTTTATTTTGAATAATAATTACTTCACTTCTCATACATAACAAATTCTTCAAGTAAATGAATGAGGTCACTACCTTATCTTAACATAATTCTATTAGCTCATATTCAAATAGTACCAACTTTACCTTCGAAATTCATCATAATAGAACTAAACCTAAACCAAGCAATACATTTACATGACTACTAGTATATTTATTGATAAAAGACGACAATAACAAAGATAAAATCCATATGGGTATCTATTTAGTTTCCCCCCCCATTTACTCGGTGTTAGGTCTTAGCCCACTTTTCTTTCCAACAACGATAATTTACCACTTCATTTTTCCATACTAATTTATTCTAAGTATTTACTCTCTAGACCACATCTTTATCCATAAAATGTCTGAGCAATATAAATATCTATCATAGATTGCATGGCTTAATCTTTTGATTCCATAACTAGTTTCACATAATTATACATAAAACTTAATCCAATGATATAAATTATCTTTTGCATAATGTAAAGATCATGAAGAAACATGCGTCCAATTTATACCATAATCCAACCATAATTAACTTTTAGCAAGGAATCATTTGACCAAGCATACGTTTATACAACTATTTCATCAACACACATGCTAGAAACCATAAATACAAGATGCACGAGAAAGAGCCCCAAAATATCAAGGTGAGGTACACATACGAAAGGCATATCATTGTAATAACCATGAACACATTCAACAAAAGTACATAGACACATACCAGATGAACAACCCACAAAGAGAGACTATTTTAACGTGGTTCACCCACTCTTGGGCTACGTCCACAAAAGGTTGTGTTGTATTATTTAAAGAAGGAGAGAGGTTACATCCTACAACATGATTGTTTCTCCAGCCACTCTCATAGAGGGCATTTAACAAGGCCTTGGACACCATACCAACACTACTGTATAGATCTAGTATAACTTGACGCCACTAGATCTTCATATGTTTAAGTAAGTAATGACAATCCAAATCTAAAGTTACACCCCCAATGACTCTTACATAAATGAGACTTTTTCTAGACATATTTCTTTTATTCATCTAAAGTACTAACCATACTATTATTTAACCATCCAATTCATAATAATTATGGATACATAAAAGTTTATAGTCCAATTAACTAGGGAATATATCTTTCCTAGTATCATGTTATTACATAAAGGTGACTTTCCTATGTTTACCATGCCTATACATATATATCAACTAGCCTCCACTTAGTTATCACCCCCATAACTCATGCCACTATATGTACTTTTAACACCTTAGGAGGTTCACACCTTAGTCAACTTACAAAACAAGATTTTAGCTTCCTTAACCTATGAGTTTATGTTAGCACCTTAACATAAATATAAATATATATATAAATTTACATCAAAAATATTTCCAAGTCCACACCTTAACTATGGGATTATGACACATAAAGTAGGATTTCTTTAAGCATTAAGGAATTTTAGCTTCTATCGAGCTTTCTGTCACCTACCCAAATTCTGAAAATAATATTTTATTTGCAAAAATACTTTATGTTAAATTTTAATTTCAAAGTTTTGAAATTATGACCAAGTTTGGTCAAAGATGAATGTAATTACTGAATTATTATTATTTAATAAATTAAAGTACGAGACAAACACCCAAGGGAACTGTTAAATGAGTGTTCACTCACCCACTAGGAGGAATGGAAGCATTTGGAAGGTATGGGACAGATGGCAACAATTGCACTACACCACTAGCTGTTGGTTATGGGACAACTACCCCTAATAATGTGGCATTATCCCCCAGGTGGTGGGAGTGCGCAGATAGCTCATTTAATGACCAAGTAACAACTGAAAAGGCCTAGGCAGCCTACATAAGGCAAATTCGAATTGAGCAGGTAGCTCTTACACAATAGTTTCTGTAGAAATATTTCTGCATGTGCATCAGGTGATCAATGAGAGATTCGAATAGAGAGGCTAGTTGTGAGTGTAATCATAAGTCTACAAGCTATTTGACAAGGAGAACCATAGGTGCTGGTGTAGGTCCTTTGGACTGCTAGTTCTTGAAGATTTGACAATTATTTCTACTACAAGTGGAGATCCTAAATTCCTAAGTTTCTTCCTCCTGGTGGTTCAATGAATAGGCTCGGGGGTCCTAAGGCTAGTACTTGGCTATCTTCAGGAATTGGTTGGGTGGAACAGGCTCCTTGGGCTATTTGTTTCCCTACAAGAATTAATCCAGGTTCTACTATTTCCTAATTTGTTTCAGTTTAGTAGTTCTGTTAGTAAAAAAATTATTAAATTCTGTTTTGAAGAAGGATTGATCTCTGATTTGGTTTAAGTCTAAATGTTAAGTTTAATGATAAATTGAATTGAAAATCCAATCTCTACATTTTTCTACATGTTGTTATTTGCATCGTACTCTAGTGTAGAGAAGCAAATTAAGTATAGATGAAAAGATAGGCAAACTGCCATTGATTTGATAGATAAGTACAGTAATTTATATATTTTTCATTTTCTGCCCTATAGTTAACAATAGTAGAAATTACTGTATAGGATCTAAAACAATATAGAATATCTCATTGTTTCATGAAAAACAAATATTGTTTTTTTTTCTCTGTACAATACATTGTGTTTTTCTTACCTCTATTAATTACATAGGAAATAAATGTAATTCAAATTTCCATACATCATTCTGTAAATAGATAGTATTGCTGCATATAAATAGAATTGATAACAAATGAACTAAGTTGCAAAACAAAGTCTTTACATAGTATTCATATTTCACACACACACACTGTGTTTTTCTTTACAATTTTCCTGTTAGGATATTTGTATAATTATTTCAGTATTATCAGAACTATAAACAAAAGAAATGAAAACCCTATCTTGTTTATAATGATCATATTTCCCAATTTCATTACAAATTGTATGTATTATTCAAAACTGGGTTTCGTATCATTCATTCAAAACCCTTTATAGTATTTCAAACCCTTCACATAATTTTCCAACAGTTAAACAAACACGGTCTATACTTTCTTGATCAAACTACAGAATAAAAACCTAGTCGTTGCTTCAAGATCTTTCTGGATTTTCACTTATGAAAAAAATCTCTTTGCAAATCGAGAAAAAAATTACAGTTGGGCATAACCCCATTGTATTTCTTTTACATCCAAAAGAAAATTACTATATCGTTTTCCATACACACTGATACTTTCAACTAAAGTTTTTGCATACAGTTTTACATGCTCAACAGACTCCATTTTTTTTACACAGAACTCAAACGATAGGATAAAACCTCAATTTCCATTGCCAAGATTTAAAAACGTAGTATACAGAGTTAAATGAGCCTCAGCTCCACTTTCTTATTCATTAAAATTTAACCAAACTATGTCTTAGATCAAGTTTTTAAAACCATTACAAGTTCCAACTTCACGAAAGAGAAACCAACATTTCTCAGAATGAAACTTCAATACTTTTTTCAAAAAACCATGCAGGGTCTATCCCTATCCTTAAGCTTTAAAAACGAGTTTTGAAACTATCAACATTGATGAACTAAGCATCCAAAGAAATAGGCCAAGTAACATTTAAACTATGAGGGTCTTTTTCCCTATACAAGTTTTCATTTCATTACCAAAGTTTTTTTTTAACAAAACCTGACTACTAGATATTGTCGAGAGCATGGTGAACATTTTGACTAACTATGTTGATTCATTATCAACCAAGTCCAAAAGGGCACCTACGAAGGGTTTGAAACCACCAGATATTACCAGGAATGGAGGCTCGCAACACATTTCCAAACCCTTGCCCAAAGTCGCCCATCGAATCCTGCAACTGATACATCATTTTTCGACAGTTAGACATTTTTTTTATGTAAACTGTAAAACAAACTTTCAACAAAAGAACCATTGAGTTTTCGAAACTGTTTACCTTTTCTTAGTGATCGTGCTCTATACATCCTCCAGCAAACGACGAGCTCCTTGCTGTACATGAGACCAGGATACCCTCATTCTTGTTGCAGGAAGGTGTGTTCCACTCAAAAAAAGAACTATAAACTATCAACTCGACAGCAATTCAAATCAAAGACCCAACAATATAGCACAACGCCATTACTGGGAGGACGAAAACTGTAACTTTAACCTAATTCTACAGGTCACGAGGTCAAAGCCTCTTCACAATTCTTTTGGCTAAACCCTAACTTCTAGAAGCCTATCGGCCTTGCTGCTCGATACACTAGTGATACAATGAAAACACATTAACTCTTCTTCAACCAACATGACGAAGAAAAGCTAGGGTTGCATCCAACGACCCTGACTCATCACGATCGACAATCATAAGAGTGCCAGCAAGGTTGCATTGGGACAAACATCAACTGCATTTAATGTTTCATTTATTAACACAAGCATGGCATTGCCACATTTGCACTGGGTGGATCGATCAACAGCCAGCTCGGAAGAGTTTCCAATTTACAACCATTACACAATGGCTTCCATAATCACCATTACATTGTTGTTACACTACGTGGAATGTCAATAATCCACGTCACATGGAGTTTGGTTCAAGATTTTAATGCAAGACTGAAACGCTATCTTCACGCCAGCTCGAAGCACATGCCAAGCTTAAAATCCTGTCAACCTGTCCATTCAATTTTTAATACCATGTCAGTACCATAAACATCAATGATATAGTTCTAAGTTATGGTTGCAATTTCGATATATCATTTGGATATTAATGTTTTATAGATTTAGCCATGATCATAGTCATAATATTTATAAGTTTAATTTTGTGAACATTATTTAATTTTTAAGGTATAATGTTTTTATATATATAGTGAGTAGTTTAATCGTTGTCAATTTATTACATAGGTTGGCAAATTCAAAAGAACTATATTGTTAACATGATAATTTTTATTATCATTTATACTTTTTGATAGATTTCATTGTTGCAAATACTAAAACGATAAGAGATGCATTTTGGGATTTCAAATAAATACAACGTTTAGATATTAGTATAAAAACCATGCTAATACTATGTATTTCGTACCCTAATTTCTTAATGCAATGCATTTGAAGATTTGCGATACAATTACGACATTAGTAATATACAAGTATTAACTACCTTAAGACGATGACCAAAGCCAAACTATAACAACGTCATTGGTTGATGACAACAAACTTAAACAACATGTAGACTTTCTAAACGTCATTGTTTTCCAACAATTATGAATTGTAAGACAGTGTTGAAAAACCAGTAAGCAGTACTAAACATTTCATACCTGTAGATACTTTGTTTTTGCAAAAGAATTCACAACATTTTATTATTCGACGTTGATTTGAATTACACACGTACTTTTAAAACTATGCAGTCATTGAACCTCTTACCTATCATCTGCACATAGAAACATTTGAAATGCCTTAAAGAGTCGCAGCTAAGTAAACTCCAGGGTACCTCGTAGGACACCCTTGGACATCAAGAAAGCAAACTGTAAGTATCTTATAAAAAAAAAAGGTATCGCATCATATTTCTGACTTTTCCGTGCATGTATTACTTTAAGCATGTTTGTTAATAGTGTGTTTAGTTATCATTATCAAATCGTTTCTAACTCAGAAATTAAATTATGTTTAGTACGAAACAAATTTTTAAATCAATGCTGTCGTAATCAAGCATTTATTATTCCCACAGTTATAATTATCTCATTTAATGCTATTCTTAAAATTTTTAAATTTTTATGAAAATTCGGGATGTTACATGTGGTATCAGAGCTCATGTTCAAACTCTAGACCTGAAAGAGGTCCAAGAACACGCAGCAGAAAATTTTACACAGTAGAAAATTTTACTAATTTGAAATTGTAATTATAATGTTATACAGAAATTATTTTAAGTTACAAGTATGGATAATTTAGCTAAACAGTTAGATTACAAATTTCAACCAAACAACCATAGCATGGGACAGCATTATGCAAAAGAAGGTCACGGTGAACTAAATGACAGTTCATTAGAATTGTTACGTGCTTTTCATGAATTAAAGGCAGAAATCAGATCTGTGAAACAAGATAATGAAAGGATTCTACAGGCACAAGAACAATTAAACCAAGCGCCGTTTGAACAGTGCCCAATCGATGGGCAGGAGAGAGATAATGAAGATATCTCCAAGGTTGAGGATCTGCCTAATGGTAACAAAAGTAAGAAAATAAAAGCTAAAGATGTGAGCAACAGTTCAACCTCATCAGGAGAGGCTATTGAAGTACGTAAAAAGAAGCGTAACTATTCAAGTGATAGTAGTAGGGGAGACTACAAACTCAGAAAGAAAAGCTATAAAGAGTATGAACAGATTTATGGGGAGTTCAAAAAAATTAGACCTCCAACTTTCAATGGAGAAACTGAGAAGGGCGAGACAGCTGAAGCTTGGTTGTCCGGTATGAAGAAATACTTCCAGATTTATAACTATTCAGAGTCCTTGAAAGAAAAAATGGCTATATATAACTTGATCGGAAAAGCGGATATTTGGTGACAGGACATCAAAAGAGTGAAAGGCATCAAGGATAAAGATGTAAACTGGAGTACTTTTAAATGATACTTTAAGAAGAAGTTTTTATCTGAACAGTGCTATGAAGAAAAATCCAAAGAGTTTTATGACTTGAAGCTGGGAGATATGAACATGAAGGAAATGAACAGTAAATTTCTGAACTTACTGAGATATGTGCCATACCTCATAGAAGAAAAACCAAAAATTCAAAGACACTTGAGCTGCCTACCTTTCAATATTAAGGACAAAATCGAGTATGACAGTCCAAAAACCTTGGAAGAGGCTATGAGAAAGGAAGTTTTCTGTTGTGACACAAATCGAAAAAGAGAAGGAGTGTCGAACTGGAAAAATCATAAGCCCAACAATTTTGAGCTGAAAAAAAAAATTTCAGGTTCAGTGGAAATTCCGGTTTCCAAAAGAGAAAATTTTAGAATCGAAATTATCAAGGGAACAATTCCAGAAACAATCAACAACAGAATTCTACAGCACCCAGAAATGTACCTAATAATACCAGGACCAATGAGAAAAAGGCACCCATCAAATGTTTTGAGTGTCAAGGTCCCCACTATGCATCAGAATGTCCCTTGAGGAAGCGGAAAGCTAACAACATCAACTCTATTCAGACTGAACCTACTGTTCGAGACGTGGAAAGGAAGATGCCCAGAATCAATGCAGCACTCGACAACAGGCAAGCAGATCATCAAATCTCCATGGTAGAGATTGAAGGTATGCTACAAATTCATCTTGTTACTGTTTTAATTGACCCAGGTGCTAGCTTAAGTAATATATCACCAGATATTGTGGAAAGTCTTAAATTGAAAACATAAAAGTTTAGTAAATCTTGGTTAGTTAGACTAGCAACTGGAACAAAGAGGAAAGTATCAGATTTTATAGAAATTTGTACATTTTCCTTGAATCAGTTACAAACACAAATCAAATGATATTATAATCGGAATGGATTGGTTAGAAGCCCATCATGTCATTCTGGACTGTTACGGAAAAAGTTTTACATGTTTAAATGAAGAAGGAAAAACTGTAGAAATAAAAGGTATCCCAAGAAAGGTAACCCTTAAACAGATTTCAGCTATGCAAGTTAAGAGGGAAGTTAGGAAAGGATGTTAGTTGTTTGCAGTAAATGTAGTAAACGATGAGTTTATCTGTAAAGAGGACAAAATGAAATTAGAAGACATACCTATCCTAAAGGATTTTAAGGATGTATTTCCTGAGGAGATTCCAAAATTACCTCCTAAAAGAGATTTAGATTTTACCATCGAGTTAATACCAGGAGCAGTACCAAATTCTAAAGCTCCATACAGAATGAATATACTGGAATTAAACGAATTGAAATCATAGTTGAAGGAACTAATTAATAAGAATTATATAAGACCCAGCGTGTCTCCTTGGGGAGCACCTGTCATCTTTGTTAAGAAGAAAGATGGAACCTTAAGACTGTGCATAGATTATCGCTAGCTTAATAAGATGACAATCAAGAATCGGTATCCGTTGCCCCACATAGACGATCTATTTGAACAGCTGCGTGGAGCAACAATATTTTCAAAGATTGATCTAAGATCAGGATATCATCAAGTACGGGTTTAGGATGAAGATATTTTCAAGACAACTTTTAGAACTTGGTATGGACATTACGAGTTCGTAGTCATGCCATTTGGTTTGACAAATGCCCCGGTTGTATTTATGTGTTTGATGAATAATATTCTGCACAAGTACTTAGACAAGTTTGTTGTTGTGTTTATAGATGACATTTTAGTGTATTCTAAAAGTAAAGAAGAGCATGATGAACATCTACGGATTATCTTACAAGTACGGAGAGATCATCAACTATACGCTAAGTTTAGTAAGTGTGACTTCCACAAGGACAAAATTCAGTATCTAGGACACATAATTTCTAGAGAAGGAATCTCGGTTGACCCCGATAAGATAAGGGCCATTAATGACTGGTCGGTTCCTAAGGATATGTCGGATGTAAGATCATTTATGGGCATTAATGGATATTACAGAAAATTTATAGAGGGTTTTTCAAGAATTCCCAACCCCATAACTTCCTTGCAGAAGAAAGGGAAGAAATTTGTGTGGGATCAGAAATGTTTTGAAAGTTTCAAGAAGTTAAAGGAATTATTGACTACAGCACCTATCTTGAGGATAGCAAATCCTAACAAAGATTTTATAGTTTGTACAGACGCATGCAATGACGGACTCGGTGGAGTCCTAACACAGGAAGGGTATGCGGTCGCATATGAATCTAGAAAGCTGAAAATACATGAGAAGAACTACTCTACTTATGATTTAGAGTTATTGGCAGTAATTCATGCCTTAAAAATGTGGTGTCACCACCTTATTGGCAGAAAATTCACATTGTTGACAAATAATATGGGCTTGAAATATTTACTAGATCAGACAAATTTGAATGCTAGACAAGCTAGATGGTTGACCTTCTTAAGGGAGTATGATTTTGAAATTCAACATATTAAAGGGAAGGAGAACAAGGTTGCAGATGCTTTGAGTCGTAAGGAAAAATTGAATTTTATTTCAACCATCAGTACTTATTCAACAGATTTGAAAGACCAGATTCTTGAAAAGAGTGAAATAGATGAAAAATACAAAAAAATAAAGGAAAAGACAGCAAACAACAGTTCTGAAAATTTTATGGTAGATTATAGCATGAAGGAAAATGGGTTATTGCTATATAAAAACAGATTGTATGTACCAGACATACCAGAAATAAAAATTCTGATTTTAAACAAGATGCATAAAAGTCATTATTCTGGTCATCCAGGTTATCAGAAGACCATTACTATGCTCAAGAAAGAATACTACTGGCCAAAAATGAAAGATGAAGTAGCAGAGTACATAACTAAATGTTTGGATTGTCAAAAGGTGAAAGTTGAACACCAACATCCTACCAGATTGTTACATCCATTACCTATACCAAGTTGGAAATGGAAATTAATAAGCATAGACTTTATTACTGGACTATCCAAAAATCAGAAACAAAATGATTCTATCATGGTGGTAGTAGACAAACTAAGCAAAGCAACACACTTTATACCTGTAAAGACTACTCATAAAGCTCCAGACATTGCAGAAATTTTCATGAAGCAGATTTTTCGACTACATGGGATACCAAAGGTGATAATTTCAGATCGTGACTCTAAGTTTATTGGAAAATTTTGGAGGTCATTGTTCAAAGGGTTGAATACAACCTTAAATTTCAGCACAACATTTCATCCACAAATGGATGGACAGACAGAAAGGGTAAATCAAGTTTTGGAAGACTTACTGAGAATGTATGTTAAGGATTAGCTTGGTAAGTGGGAAGACTGCTTACACTTAGCAGAATTTGCATATAATAACCATTATCATGCATCATCTAGACTTATCCCATTGAAATTATTTATGGTAGGGAATGTGATACACTTGTTTCTTGGAATGACCTAGTAAATAGAGTTGTTTTAGGACCTGAATTGTTGCAGGAGTTAGAACTAATTGTGAAACAGGTGCAAGGAAATTTAAAATCTTCCCAAGATAGGCAGAAGAGTCAAGCGGATTTAAAAAGGACTCATAAAGAGTTCCAGGTTGGTGAACATGTATTCCTCAAGGTAAGACCGAAAAAGAGTTCATTGAAATTGGGGAGCTGTGCCAAGTTGGCACCCAGGTATTGTGGTCCTTTTGAAATATTGTCCAAGGTTGGACTAGTGGCATACCAACTAGCCTTGCCACCAAATTTAAAAATACATAATGTTTTTCATATATCATTTTTAAAGAAGTATGTACATGATGCTACTCATGTTGTAAACTGGAATGATGTACAGGTGGGATAAGATAGAGATTTTCAGGTGGAACCGGACTATATCCTCGAAAGGAGGGACACTCTGCTCCAGAATCGCACCATTGGGCAAGTGAAAGTGCAATGGAAGCACCTTAGCTCAGAAGAGGCAACCTGGGAGTTGGAGAGTAGTATGCAGGCATCATACCCAACTCTATTTCAGGAACACTGGAGGAGTGATTAACCAACATCGAAGATGATGTTGAGACTTAAGGAGGGGTGTATGTCACCTACCCGAATTCTAAAAATAATATTTTATTTGCAAAAATACTTTATGTTAAATTTTAATTTCAAATTTTTGAAATCATGACCAAGTTTGGTCAAAGATGAATGTAATTACTGAATTATTATTATTTAATAAATTAAAGTAGGAGACAAACACCCAATGGAACTATTAAATGAGTGTTCACTGACCCACTAGGAGGAATGGAAGTTGTTGGAAGGTATGGGACATATGGCAGCAATTGCACTACACCACTAGCTGTTGGTTATGGGACAACTACCCCTAATAATGTGGCATTATCCCCCAGGTGATGAGAGTGGGCAGTCGGCTCATTTAATGACCAAGTAACAATTGAAAAGGCCTAGGCAGCCTACATAAGGAAAATTCGAATTGAGCAGGCAGCTCTTACACAATATTTTCTGCAGAAATATTTCCTCACGTGCATCAGGTGATCACTGAGAGATTCAAATAGGGAGGCTAGTTGTGAGTGTAATCATAAGTCTGCAAACTATTTGATAAGGAGAACCAGAGGTGCCGGTGCAGGTCCTTTGGACTGCTAGTTCTTGAAGATTTGACAACTATTTCTAGTGCAAGTGGAGATCCTAAATTCCTAAGTTTCTTTCTCCTGGTGGTTCAGTGAATAGGCTTGGGGGTCCTAAGGCAAGTACTTGGCTGTCTTTAGGAATTGGTTGGGTGGAACAGGCTCCTTGGGCTGTTTGTTTCCCTACAAGAATTAATCTAGGTTCTAATGTTTCCTAATTTGTTTCAGTTTAGTAGTTCTGTTAGTAAAAAAATTAGTAAATTATGTTTTGAAGAAGGATTGATCTCTGATTTGGTTTAAGTCTGAATGTTAAGTTTAATCATAAATTGAATTGAAAATCCAATCTCTACATTTTTCCACATGCTGTTATTTGCATCGTACTCTAGTGTAGAGAAGCAAATTAAGTATAGATGAAAAGATAGGAAAACTGCCATTGATTTGATGGATAAGTACAGTAATTTATATATTTCTCATTTTCTACCCTATAGTTAACAATAGTAGAAATTACTGTATAGTATCTAAAATAATATCGAATATCTCATTGTTTCATGAAAAACAAATATTGTTTTTTTTTCTCTGTACAATACATTGTGTTTTTCTTACCTCTATTAATTACATAGGAAATAAATGTAATTCAAATTTCCATACATCATTCTATAAATAGATAGTATTTCTGCATATAAATAGAATTGCTAACAAATGAACTAAGTTGCAAAACACAGTCTTTACATAGTCTTCATATTTCGCACACACACTGTGTTTTTCTTTACAATTTTCCTTAACATCATTTTCCAGCAGTTAAACAAACATGGTCTATACTTTCTCGATCAAACTATAGAATAAAAACCTAGTCATTGCTTCAAGATCTTTCTGGATTTTCACTTACGAAAAACATCTCTTTGCAAATCGAGAAAAAAAAATACAGTTTGGGCGTAACCCCGTTGTATTTCTTTTACAGCCAAAAGAAAATTACTATATTGTTTTCCATACACACTGAGAGTTTCAACTAAAGTTTTTGCATACGGTTTTACATGCTCAACAGACTCCAT
Organism: Larix kaempferi; assembly: GCA_027924585.1. NCBI lineage: Eukaryota > Viridiplantae > Streptophyta > Pinopsida > Pinales > Pinaceae > Larix > Larix kaempferi. The sequence goes on along the minus strand of BSBM01001097.1, from coordinate 18,788 downwards.
TTTTTTTACACAAAACTCAAACGATAGCATAAAACCTCAATTTCCATTACTAATATTTAAAAACGTAGTATACAAAGTTGAACGAGCCTCGGCTCCACTTTCGTATTCATTGAAATTTAACCAAACTATGTCGTATATCAAGTTTTTAAAACCATTACAAGTTCCAACTTCATGAAAGAGAAACCAACATTTCTCAGAACGAAACTTCAATACTTTTTTCAAAAAACCATGCATGGGTCTATCCCCGTCCTTAATCTTTAAAAACAAGTTTGAAACTCTCAAAATTGAAGAACTAAGCATCCAAAGAAATAGGCCAAGTAACATTTAAACTACAAGGGTCTTTTTCCCTGTACAAGTTTTCATTTCATTACCAAATTTTTTTATAACAAAACCTGACTACTAGACATTGCCGAGAGCATGGTGAACATTTTGACTAACTATGTTGATTCATTATCAACCAAGTCCAAATGGGCACCTACGAAGGGTTTGAAACCACCAGAGCTTACCAGGAATGGAGGCTCGCAAACCATTTCCAAACCCTTGCCCAAAGTCGCCCATCGAACCCTGCAACTGATACATCATTTTCCGAGAGTTAGAAATTTGTTTTATGTAAACTGTAAGACATGCTTTCAACAAAAGAACCATTGAGTTTTCGAAATTGTTTACCTTTTCTTAGTGATCATGCTCTATACATCCTCCAGCAAACGACGAGCTCCCTGCTGTACATGAGACCAAGATACCCTCATTCTTGTTGCAGGAAGGTGTGTTCCACTCAAAACAAGAACTATAAACTATCAACTCGACAGCAATTCAAACCAAAGACCCAACATTATAGCACTACGCCATTACTGGGAAGGACAAAGCCTGCAACTTTAACCTAATTCTATAGGTCACAAGGTCGAAGCCTCTTCACATTTCTTTTGGCTAAACCCTAACTTCTAGTAGCGTGTCGGCCTTGCTGCTCGATACACTAGTGATACAATGAAAACACATTAACTCTTCTTCAACCAACATGACGAAGAAAAGCTAGGGTTGCATCCAACGACCTAGACTCATAACAACCGACGATCATAAGAGTGCCAGCAAGGTTGCATTGGGATGAAAAGCAGCTGCATTTAATGTTTCATTCATTAACACAAGCATGGCATTGCCACATTTGCACTGGGTGGATCATTCAATAGCCAGCTCGGAAGAGTTTCCAATTTACAACCATTACACAATGGCTTCCATAATCACCATTACATTGTTGTTACACTATGTGGAATGTCAACAATTCACGTCACATGGAGTTTGGTTTGAGCTTTTAATGCAGGACTGAAACGCTATCTCCACGCCAGCTCGAAGCACATGCCAAGCCTAAAAGCCTGTCAACCTGTCCATTCAATTTTTAATACCATGTCAATACCGTAAACATCAACGATATATTTCTAAGTTATGGTCGCAATTTCGATATATCATTTGGATATTAATGTTTTATACATTTAACTATGATCATAGTCATAATATTTATAAGTTTAATGTTGTGAACATTATTTAATTTTTAAGGTATAATGTTTTTATATATATAGTGAGTAGTTTAATCGTTGTCAATTTATTACATAGGTTAGCAAATTCATAAGAACTATATTGTTAACATGATAATTTTAATTATCATTTATACTTTTTGATAGATTTCATTATCGCAAATACTAAAACGATAAGAGATGCATTTTGGGATTTCAAATAAATACAACGTTTAGATATTAGTATAAAAACCATGCTAATACTATGTATTTCGTACCCTAACTACTTAATGCAATGCATTTGAAGATTTGTGATACAATTACAACATTAGTAATATACAAGTATTAACTACCTTAAGACGACGACCAAAGCCAAACTATAACAACGTCATTGGTTGACGACAACAAACTTAAACAGCATGTAGACTTTCTAGACATCATTGTTTTCCAACAATTATGAATTGTAAGACGGCATTGAAAAACCAGTAAGTAGTACTAAACATTTCATACCTGTAGATACTTTGTTTTTGCAAAAGAATTCACAACATTTTATTATTCGACGTTGATTTGAATTACACACGTACTTTTAAAACTATGCGGTCATTGAACCTCTTACCTGTTGTCTGCACATAGAAACATTTCATATGCCTTAGAGTCGCAGCTAAGTAAACTCCAGGGTACCTCGTAGTACACCCTTGGACATCAAGAAAGCAAACTGTTAGTATCTTATATAAAAAAAAAGCATTGCATCATATTTCTAACTTTTTCATGCATTTATTACTTTAAGCATGCTTGTTAATAGTGTGTTTAGTTATCATTATCAAATCGTTTCTAACTCAGAAATTAAATTATGTTTAGTACGAAACAACTTTTTAAATCAATATTGTCGTAATCAAGCATTTATTATTTCCACAATTATAATTATCTCATTTATTGTTATTTTTAAAAGTTTTAAATTTTTTATGAAAATTCAGGATATTACACTTTCCTATGTTTAAACTATGACATAATACAAAGTAAGAACAGCATTGCCGTGAGCCCAAAATACAAGGTATGCACATAGCTTTTTAACTCGACGATCAACATAATAATATAGCGTCGGTAACATAATCGTGTGTCTCACTATGCAGATTAGGTTTAAACATAAGAAGGCACAATATGAGGAGGCATATATAAAAATTAACCAGGGCTATAGTTCCCATTTCATACTTCTCTATTGAGAGTCATGATAAGAAGAAAATTAACCTAGCTCCATTTTCAAGCATCCTGGCGGATTTTACTATAAAAATAAAGTTGCTAACCAAGGCAGAGATCCCTATTATGATCGCATAGATCGCACAAATAAGAACTACATTGGAAAGAGATCGCAACACTAAACAGAGTTCGCTTGTCATGAAGCGATTATGTCGAGAAAATAAAAGCAGGGATGGAAATAAAAGTTACTACTACCGAAGATTATTCATTCAGAAATCAAGTTACTGCAAGGTTAAGTGAACACAGCCAATGCGAAGATAAATCAATCAGGCATACGACAACCAACCTAATAGAACTCCCTGTTGCAAGGATTGGAAGTCGAACATAAAATACAGGGTATATATCCATATATATATACAACAATAAAACTGAAAGGAAACGCCGAGCAACTATCGGATCTTTCAAGTTAAAAAGGCAAACAGAGCTGGGTCGATTTCGGAGAGAATCACCCAGTGTATGCATAATCAAATGTAGGGGTCACAAGGGTCGATTCTCCAAGAGGAGATCGCCCAGCAGCTATTTGAAACCGTCAAATAAAAAAAAGAGCTGGGTCGGTCCTCCACGCAGAGAGGTTCACCACACTCTTCTGAAATAAAATAATAGGCAAATACTAAATCATTTGAAGAAAAGAAAACTTGGATTAGGTTCTATAGAGGGCCATCCTGTCCCCGCGCAGATCCCAGAAGGCAAGGGTTAACTTCATAACTCCTACTGATGTGGGATTGAGCTCTTTGGATCCATTCTCTCCCCACCACCAGATTCAAGACTCTGCCAAACATTTCCTGTGCCGAGTTCTTCAAATCCACCAAGCCACGATCCCCTCCCTTGCTCTAAAGAGTGTTGCTATTATATAGCATGCGCCCGGCCTCTGTATCCGCCTTCGCTGCACGCCAAGTGTCGAGAAGATCCCTCCCCAAAGAAGACCACCTGCCAATTGGCAGTCTCATGTAAGTAGCTTCCACTTGTATATTGGGGCTCGGTTTTCACCTAGCCCAACCTCCACTTCATCTAAACCCTGGATATTATTCGAAAAAAGTATTTTCAAGAATAAGTGTGCAACATGGATCCATGAGCTAAGTTCTTTAAACAAAAGAGTGCAATCCACTTTAAATAAATCAGATAGAGCTTCCGACTCTTAGAGACTTAACTAAATGAATTTCATTCTCAACAATAGTATTTTAGCTCTTATGGAATTACGCTCCTTGTAGTTTCATGATGAAATATATTCCTTTATACGATACATATTACCATATGAGTTTCCTCTCGGCTCCTTAATAATTAAAGCATTAAATTTGTTTTGGAAATTATTTCATCTCTTCAAAACAATAGAGTTCTCTCTCTCTATATACTTTTTCAAAAAAAGGTATTACATTATGTACAAGACTATTTCACTTTTATAAAGTATAATGGTGATAAATATTCCATATATATACTAGTTGTTTGCCTCATGGGAGGTCTTGTCCTTAATTATAATTAAAAGAAGATAAGCCTTCTTTTGGGAAAATATGAGGAAAATATATTTTTAAATTTAAAATGTATATAAATGTATCACAATTAAATTTATACCTCCACCTACATAAATATATATATAATAATCTCTACTTGATTCTTTAATTTAATGAATGCCCTTCTCCCTTTTCTAAACTAAGGATCATAGATTTACTTAGGATAGAATAGTTAACCTAGAGTTGACCCTTAGGTCTTAGGAGTCCTTTACAGTGCTTTCAGTGGTTAATGGACCGATGTGGGATTCCTTGCCCAAGGTACGGTTTATTGTTGTTCTTGTAGGCAAGATGACTTCTCTTTATATCCTAAAGGGATTAGTTTATTGGCCATTTAAGTAGTTTTCATGTCACTTAGGGAAATGACATAGCAATACTCCACATACCTCTGGTGGGGCCTTGGCCTTGAGATTCTCACCAGGGCCATTTACATAATTTAAAGAATACATTTACCAAAAATTAATAAGGGTCAAATTGGAGGGATGTTACACAGTCTGTCGTCATCGCCCCAGCACTGTGAATGCTCTTCCAAACGACATCCCACTGCAAATATCCATCGTTGCTGCCACTGTTAAGCGGGAAGAGCCTTTTATGAAATGGGTCACCGCGCAAAAGCTCCACTACCTTGCATGCAGCATTCAAGTCTCAGGGGGAAAGGGAGGCAGCCATGGAAGGAACCATGGCCGTTGGTTTTAGCTTCGTTCAACTTTCAAAACCCTAGCAACGACCGAGGCTTATATATATATAATTTAAAAGTTAATTAGATCAAAATAATTTATTATGTACAACACATTTAATTATATAAATATTTTAATGGTAATGAGAGATTAATTTTAAGAGTTAAAACAATTCATTTTTTTATATAAAATTTATATACTCATTAAAAAAAATTATTCTCGAATTGGTTGTATAAAAATATATCATTTAAATCACATAATCTAATTTAATAAAAGTGAAATTTAGAAAATAAAGGAATGTTGGAAAATTTTGAATTAATTTTTTTAAAGTTAAAATCATATTTTATAATAATCCAGACAAAGAAGTGGAATCACCACCGAATCTATTTAAGACTTCCATTTGATAAAAAGTTTGATTAAAAAAACAATAATTTTTTTAATTAAAAAAACAATAAAAAAATTATTGGATGTTCATATATTTAAATATTGTCTTTGATTTTTGACATTAATTTTAATGTTACCTTCCCATAATGGTAAAAACAAAAGGTTTACCAAGATATATTTCAAATATGATTCAACTTTTTCTTCATAAATATATTAACATGGTTTGCATTTGAAAAAAAAATGGATTGACATTAAATGAAATTCTAACTTAACCTTGTCACACATATGAACTAGTGTATTTTTAGATATAATCTACATTGTGTGCAAGTGCGTCAAATATTTTTGTAGACACTAATATTTTAGTAAAAATCATTTTAAATTAACTTGGTATGTGGCACACTAGGGTTAGGGTTGATATATGGAGGGCATTAATAAGGATTGTTTTTTAAATGAATGATTATTTTATAAAATATCTTAAGTTATTTTAGTGTTTTGCATAAGGCTACACAAGTGTACAAGTGAAACAATAGAGTTGAAGCACATCAAACAAAATACATTTGATAAATCCTTCAATTGCATGCCTTCATCACAACCTCCTCTAAAAAGAAGGGAGAGGTAGTTCCACATAACCCTCTAATTGGTGTTTTTCTTGTACTGGATATTACACCCATATAACGTGTCATTCATTTATGTGATCAATTTATATGCATTTATGTTTTTTTGTTGATCATAGGACGTAAAACCATGAATTGTTCATCGTATTACCACATCATATTATGGAAGGCACACTATCAATATCACAATATTCATGTATTTATAAATCAAGTATACTTATACAACCTTTCTAGTACCATATAATAAAATGCTATAAACATAACTTCCACTTTACAAAAGAGACTCAAGAATCTTCCATGTAAGAAAACCTAAAGAGGTAACTCAACCTTGCTTTCTTGCTCCTCTTGACCATATATATCTTACAAGACAATTTTCCTTCTTAGAGGCTCAATGCATCAGCTATAACTATACCATAATCAATAATGCCAAAAAATATTAATTTGGGACAACAAACTTGTATTATCATTGTGATTCATAAAAAAGAGAATAGAAAAACAATTTTTCTATACTTATCTTATGAGACCATTACATCCAATTTGAACTTGCTAGATCAAACCATTACATCTCAATTATTCATTACCAATTGTTATATACTTTATGAGTTTTAACTAAATATTATTTATAGCTATTATTTAATTTCATATTAAAAATATATAGAAAATTTATATCCTAAAAAATATATTTTAAAATTTTAATGATTTTTTATTAAATTTAAATTTAATATTTAATATTTTTAAAATAGATTGAAATTTATTCTCACCACCATTAACATAAAAGGAGATGAAAATCTATACAAAATATTAAGAGATGAAAATCTATAACAAAATGTTTTAGTAAAACTAATAAAAATAAATCAAATCTAATTATAACACAATAAAAAACAAATCAAATCATAACTCACAAACAAGCCAATGAAAATGAAAATCTAATAACAAAATATTAGTAAAACTAAAATAAATAGAAACTAATTATAACATTAAGAAAAATCAAATCAAATCATCTCACAAAAACATGTACGTGACAAACAAGGCAATGTAATCTCATCATGAAAAATAAAATCTAAAATCTAATCATGACTAACAAACAATCTCGAAACTCAAAACTCTACGTTTTTACAAAAGGAAACTCCACCACCTCATAATTTAATCATTACTAACAAACAATCTCGAAACTGAATCTCATCTCTACGTTTTTTTCAAAAGGAAACTCCACCACCTTCTCATATTTGTTGTGATTGCAGGCTGAGAGAAAACCCTCTCTAAATCTCAAATTTAAATTGTAAATATCCGACGTGGAAGCCATGCATCAAAACCTTTACGGTTGCAAAAGATACGGATGAAGCGTTGTCCCATGTCAGAATATTATAAATCACAAAAGCAGTCTGAGTAGCCGTTGTGTGATAACGGCACCAAAAAGCCAACGGTGCTTTATCAATCTAAAAATACTTTAATCGAATGGGATCCAATGGTGAGCGTGCACTTTGAAATTTAAACACTTAGGTCTTCATCGATAGAACAGACTTAGCCATGGGGACTGTTTAAAGATCTGATGGAGAAGGCCGACAAGATATTAGGGTTTCCGTGGATGCAGCTGGGCGAGGGGAGTGCTACCTCTGATAGAACAGAGACGTTGGCCGATGGGCCCTGTTTAAAGATCTCATTGAGAGGGCCGAGAAGAAGATCGCCTCTGGTGCTATATCTGAAACTGCTGCGAAGCTTGACCTGAGCAGCCTTCAACTGATTATTAGCTTCGGCTCTCGTGAAAATGGATCTCTCCAATAACAATTTCTTGGTAATTATTTCAGTTCAATTAATTATTTACAGTATTCTCTGAAGCAGAGGAGTCATTTTTATTTTCTTTTGGTTGTGGAAGTTGTAGTTCTTGCCAGAATGGGCGAATCTCCTTGTGAGTCTGAGGAGTCTGGATGTTACTTCAAATTACCTCATATGTCTTCCTCAGAAGTCTGGATGTTGAGGTGATTGTTTGAAATTGTGCATATTGGTTCTTCAACTTTTATCTTCTGCGTTACCGTTATATTTTTTAATGATCCAAAAATAGTTGTTTGAGGCAATTGTTTGAAAATGTGTCGATTGATTTTCTGTATATTTGGTTTCGTTATTATTAATGTTCACTTTTCTGTTGTTATTGGTGTTTCAATTTTAAAGTTAATGGAAATATAAACACCTTGTCAACAGACTTTGTTGAAATAAATTATTGACAATGTGCTCTTGTTTTCCTGCGTTGCAGTAGAGATGGAATGCCAGAAATGGGCAAGTAAAGGCATAAATATCTGGGTACAAAGCTGGTGCCCTGGAAGATGAAAGAAGGAATAAAGCATATTTTCAGCCCAATCTAGGCATTCTGGGCAGAACGATTCTACTCTCAGAATTGGCCTTAGTTCAAGCTTGCTGGAAGTTTGGTAGGTCATCATGATCACTCACTCTCACTAAAATGAATTTGGTATGATCATGATCACTCACTCCCACTAATGGAATTTTTAATTGTTTTATTGAGCTGCTTCCATGAATTGTTTGTATATTTTGCTGGAAGTATTGATTTATAATAGAATGGTTGATTTGGTTGATTGATGTAATATATGATTGCATCTACTCATCTATAATTATTTGCCACTTTGATAGGCATTCATGTGCGATTAATTAATGAATCTTTGCCCCAGTTATTTATTTTTATGGTGGTAGGGTTTGGGTTTTTATATCGTGCTTGTGGGTAGGATGTCAATGTGTCAATGATCAAAGGTGGTTGATAGTCAAAGTTGTATAACAGTAATAGAAATTCTCACACCATGTATTTTCCTATTTTATACGTGTACATATAGACTAACTACACTAAAGGAAACCTACGAACTTACTTAAGGTCACAAATATATACACAGATTTTAATGGTTTTTTTCCATAACAGCGTGACCGAGTTCGATTGGCATATTCATGAATTTCAAATTAAGATATAAATTATTATTATTAAATGTTTTTTAAATTATAACTTAAGTTGAACCTGAGTCAAAAGTAAATCGATCATGCCTCTCAAGACAGAGCAACGTTTAACTGCATCGCTTCCATCTTGCGGATGATTGTTTGCTCATTGACTGTCAACCCTCTGTTAATTAAAGGTTGCAGTTAATATTTATTGTTGGGCCGGTAAGAAATGTCCCTTAACATTTCTTGCTGAGTTCCTCTAATATTGGTTTAAAACCCTTGGACATACCACTATTAGGCCTTGAATCCATGCCTTTGTGTTATGATCTACATCCTACAAGACACTTGAAATTTTCCATTTCAAACTAAACTTATATGTGGCTATAATTGCAATTTGCGTGTAGTTTGAAATTCAATGTTACCTGTTATTGTTAGTGCTTTTATATTGATTCAGATTTTATGTTATATTGTTTGAAAATAGCTTGTTAATGTTAATGGATTTCTGATATGTTATTTGGTTTGTTATTTTGTGCAGTAATTAACCGGTCGGTATGGGTGTGATAACCTCTGGCCAATATGTGGATGACATTGTGATTCTGTTGTGGGCATAGTGCCTAATGTCTGTGTGGTGATGTCGGCTTCTTAAGTATGTTGCGGTGCAGTAATAATAGTTTTAGCGATGCAGTAATAGTTTTATTTTCATTTTGGATATAGTTTTTTTTAGTGATTTTAGGATTTTTTTTTATGTTTTATTTTTCTTGCAAAATAATTTTAAGATTTAGTTATGTGTAGAGGGTTTTTATTATTATTATCATTATAATAATCACTAGTTTTTTTTTATAAAGTTGGGTGATGGTATAAGAAGACTCAGACTTACTCTATTTCATGTTTGATGATTGAAACCTGTTGGAAGTAATTTCAACAGTGCCACGTCATTCATCGAGCCCAGTGTTCACGTGAAGATCAGCTGAAGATCAGCTGATGTAATTAATGTGATGTATCTTCCCAATGAAGCTAATTCGTGAGCCTTCTAGATGTCTCCATGGAGATTGCATTGAAGATATCAATATTTCCTGTTAATGAAACTGTAGAGGTTGCTGGGCACTTAGGGCCTGTCGTGTATTGTATTGTGCGGCTGTTCTGTCTCTCCACAACTCGATAGCCTCTGCTCTGTTTAGCCTCAATCGCATACCCTGTTTCAAGTGATGCTCTGCCCCTGCACAGAATCTGTCATGGTATCAGAGCCTGGTGTCTGGGCTTGACTTCCTCACGGGAGTGCCCAGAATGATGAGAGAGAAATAAGAGTAATATTATCCTCATAGGACTAGAGGATAGAATAGATTTCTTGTTGCGTTCAAGTCTGCAAAGTATAGAACTGTGTTAGGTCTGTACCTAGAAGATATTACCGCGGAAGAGCAGCGCGGGAGTGGGGGAGCGACACTGTTGAAGGAGTTTTCTTGTTTGAAAATCCATTGTTGCATGCTACCGTGGAAGGAAGAGAGGTAGCTGGAGGTGAGCTGAGAATGTTGTAGCTTTGTTTTGGGTTTGCAAAAAGACACAGAGAGCAGTTGTTCATTGGCAGCAGAAAAAAAGGAGGAGTCGTCGGTTGTGTGAAGAGAGCCACCAAGGAGCTTAAAGAAAACATGAAGAAGAAGGTGAGAATGAAGAAGAAAGTGAAGAAGAACGCTGAGTTCAAAGTCTGGAGCAAACGAAAGAAAAAGAAGCCGCTGCATCAGCATGCAGCAGACAAGAATGGTAAGATAATTTTGAGTTTTGACATAAACTAATGTAAGCCTACCTAGCTGAGACTTAGACCAGCAGGCCATGTTTTTGTAAATTGTGTGTTTTAATGTGGCTGTTGAAATTAAGGGGGAGTGTTGGAAGTAATTTCAACAGTGCCACGTCATTCATCGAGCCCAGTGTTCACGTGAAGATCAGCTGAAGATCAGCTGATGTAATTAATGTGATGTATCTTCCCAATGAAGCTAATTCGTGAGCCTTCTAGATGTCTCCACGGAGATTGCATTGAAGATATCAATATTTCCTGTTAATGAAACTGTAGAGGTTGTTGGGCACTTAGGGCCTGTCGTGTATTGTATTGTGCGGCTGTTCTGTCTCTCCACAACTCGATAGCCTCTGCTCTGTTTAGCCTCAATCGCATACCCTGTTTCAAGTGATGCTCTGCCCCTGCACAGAATCTGTCAAAACCTAAATGAAACTATTTATATATGATTAATGATTTTGCTTATACTATTAATGAAATAAAAGAAAAGAATCATAAATCAAATTAATAGATTATTTTGTTTTAAACACTTTGATAGCTTCATCTTAAATATATATTTTAGATAACTTCGTACCAAAAAACACATGTCAATGTTAAAAATACACAACTCTGTACACGAAAACACATGTTAATGTGTAATGTTATTGGCTTTCGTATCCGTTATTTAGTTTGTTGAGAGTGTGAGGGTTTGCCTACATTTTGTTGTTATATTGCTTGGAAAACCCTGTTAATATTAATAGATTTCATATTTGTTATGTTATTTGGTTGGTTGATTTTGATGGATTTCTGATTTGTTATTTGGTTGTTGATTTTGATGGATTTCAGATTTGTTATTTGGTTGTTGATTTTGTGTAGTAATTAGTTTGAACTCGTCCCATCGATAATATGGTGCCATCCTTTATGTGATTAGGTCAGGTATGTTTATATTTTGTGACATTTTTAAAGTATAAGCATGGATAATATGGTGTTATCCTTTATATGATTAGGTCACCTTTTCAAGGTATGTTTATATTTTGTGATATTTTTAAAGTATGTTTATATTTTGTGTATACTAAATGTTCGGTAATGTAGTAAAATTTTGTTTTTATTTTAGATAAAGTAATTTCAGTGATGTTAGGAATATTTTTGTTTTTGTTTTCATTATCTTATGATATCTTAATATAAATAATTGTTGAAATAATTTTCTGATTTATCTCTTTTCAGTAAAGGGTTTTAGTTTACTCTTTTAGTATTGTTATTACAATAATAATTATTATTTTGTGTTTTGTTTCACATAGTTCGATGATCGCAAAAAAGAGGATTGACTGAATTTTATGTTTGATGATGGACACTTAGAGGTAGGTATATTTATTTATGTTTCTTTCATTTAATTAATATATGAAATACAAGAAAAAAATTAATAAATCTTATAAATGCATTTTACATAACTCTGTACAGGAAAACAGATAAAAGGAAAAGAATGCCATCAAATTAAATTCGATACATTATTTTTATTGTAAGTGCCTTTTACCCTGTAAGTGTTTTTAGAATGTGTGTCTTAATAGAAATCCAAACTTAACGGAAATCCAAACATAACTAGCTCTTTTTGAGAACATTGATTGCATTTTTTTTTAAGCAATTTCGTGGGCCGGCATCTAGGGAAGGCTAAATATTGAATTTTTCATTTTGACTTTTTTTTATCGATTTCGTGGGAGGGAAGTTAATGATAACTGACTGATATCTTCTTCACTCGACATCAGCATTTTTCAGAATTGGTTTACACAGATGGGTGTAATTGAAAAATATAGGCAACAGTACAGATGGTGGAACTACTAGGTGTCAGATTTTGAGAGGGTCGTGGTGTGATTTTCTGTGATAGACAATTGTCTTTAGAGGCTCCCACCCACATCCACAAACATATTATCCGAGCTGTTTAAAGCCATGGCATTAAAACGCTGGCCATGGTCATTGGAATCCTGGCCATCCTCATAGAATTCGTAGGCGGTTTTCCATTGGCCCCTCCAAAGGGATCCATCAGCATGGATCGAGTAGAGGCCGTCTTGTCTTTAACTGGCCAACATTCTCATTATTCTTTAGAGATTACAGCCTATAAAAATTGAGTTTGTAGTTGCCAGGAAAAGACGCCTAATCCAGGTGCTCGTAGTCCTGTACAGCCTTGGGTTCAGCCACTTCATGTACCCTTGTTTGCACCGTTTTCTCTATTACTGCTACAGTTTTTGCCAGGGCTTGCGTTAGCCTCTTCATGCGATTCGATCGTAGGATTTGCACCAGAATAAATGATTTGATATTTACAAGAGATCGATTCAAAGAGGATTAGATTCGTTGTCCATGCCCCTCTTGTCTAAATTAATTTGGACAGTTCGTGTTGAATTCAGAAACCATGTTCATTAAAAAATTCATTTCCATGCGGACCAGAACTGCGCTACAACCGAAAGTAAGCCACGGCCTGCAGAAGAAATATACAAGAAAGCAGGTATGAATTAGCTCGATTAAGTTACAAATCCATCAATGCTAATGCACCTACTAGCTGAGCTCGCACAAGCCGTAGGCTGGGCAGGCGGTGAATTGACCGAGCCAGCTGCACTCGGAGAGAGATGGGAAATTTTCAATTTCCCTCTTTTTATTTGGTCAACCATTTAGGTTATAAGGCATCTTTGATTAAAGAAAATAACTAACTAAGATCATAATGTTGATGACTGTTACAAGGATCGAAATATATTGTAAGATTATTTTAGATTTTATAAAGCAGGTCCATAAATTGACTAACATCTTAGATTGAAAGAGTGAGGCATATAGTCCATCGACGAACAATCATTCAAGGAATGCATCGAGTCGTTGCTACAGTTGCATCATGATTCTCGACCCACAGAAATCCTGCTATTCTTCGAAAAGTCGAAGCAATCACATCCTGTTAGTCCTGTTGATCAACAGAGAATGTTTGGCGAAGAGACTTGACATAGATATCGTCTGCTTCATACTGAGCTCCTCTGTTGATCAACAGGACTAACAGGATGAAGCCAATGCGATTCCAAGAACTGCTTCGCTACGATTTTTCAAGAGATTATTGAGCAGAGACCACTGCAGGAGGTGATTTATCGAATCTCAAATTACCAAAACGTTCGAATTCGCTCCAACCAGCCTAATCCATACATCATCACCACATAACCAATCACTAAGCTCAAAGATCCAACAAGTTAATGGAGTGACAACTGCTAATATAATGATTTTAGTTTATTCATTGCAAGTACCTGTAAAGCTGGTCTCTATTGAGTGGAATTTATGAACAACTCTTATTAGATCTCCATACCCATTTCAACTCTTCTCTTACCTGGAAAGGGGCGAATTTTAGGAGAAGATTCAGTTGGAAGTATTAGCAGTGACTTAGAAATTTGTTGATCAGTTTTAGATTACCCGCCACATTCCATAGGAGATGCCGTGGAGTTAAATTATAGACCTACCGCCCTTACCCACTTCACATTCATAGATTACTTTACAATCTTAGCAATACAATCGCGAAGGCTGTACAGGACTATGAGTGCTGGACCTAGGCTGTACAGGACTACCATCTCATGGAAAAGACGCTGTGTTGATTAGAGAAAATAGTGCAAACAACGGTATAGGAAGTGACTGGACCCAAGGCTGTAAAGGACTCGAGGATCCAAGGCTGACTGGACATTTCTTTAACCTAAGATGACTGGACCCAAGGCTGTAAAGTGACTCGACCCAAGTCTGTAAAGGACTAGTATAAATGTGGTTTATTGTCTCATTACAGACTTTGCACGACTTTCGATTTTATTTCCTGTTGCACACTCGCCGACCAGCACCAAAGGGATCTCCCCGGCCGTGAGTAGTTGATTACACACCTTCCATCAATTTGATACAAAGTTAATCTTCAAATAATTTGATACAAAGTTCACCTTCCATCAATTGAATCCCACATCGAAGATAAATCTAAGACTCATTAACATTATATAGCATCATACACGATATCGTATGTTTTATTTCTTGTCTGCATTGCTAGTTGGTGATTTATTGTTTGTTACACTGTGGCCTGTGGGTCCTTGGAGTTATTGGCAGAGCGCATGGGTTAAGGTTTATGTAACTGGTCGAGCAAAAAAACAACCATGGCCATGTGTTATCATACTAGCTAGCTCCTCAAGAATTCTGTCTACCAACCGTGCTTAGAACAAGTGATGACATTCCTTCACTAAGTGTTTTGATTCAACTGTTTTCCTGTGCGTTGTTGCAAGCTAGTATGTTTCATTTTTGGTAGATTAGATTCCAACGAGCTAGCATGCAAGAAAATGTATAAATGTTGGCATGATAAAGTAAAAAATCAAACGCCTGCCCATCTCCTCTACCCTCTGCGTATCGCCAGTCTTCCAGCATTTCTTGCATGCAAAATTCCACCTATGGTCTTAAACACTGCCCATTGTGCCCGCCGGAATGCACATCCTGTTTGGCGTATGCCAATCCTCCACGCAGATGCGAGCCCATGATAGAAGTGTCCCCGGCGGATGCCACTTACACAGCTTGTCTGTCCCATATAAAGTTCAAGTTCAGTTATTAAACATAATATCCAAAATATTAAAAACAAAATGGTCTTGCAAGAATCTCTGTTACCTGCCAATGATAGGCTCATTTCTTTTCATTTTCATAGTTAAATAGAACTAACATTTGGCTGAGATTGAATTTTATAATTTATTGAAATACAATATGAGCTGAGAAATTTAGACTTTCGAAATTATTTTAGAAAACTTACAACTAACCCCTTTAGTTATGAGTACTTAATAACTACATATATTATTTTGGTTATTAAACAAATGTGATAAATCATTTCTCTAGTTTTAGAAAACTTACCACTAACCTTTTTAGTTATGATTATCGGATAATTATATATATTATTTTTGTTATTAAAGACAAGCACGATTGTTTTTTTTTGTTTAATGAAAATAAGTGATAAATCATTTATTTAGTTTTACAAATAACATCGACAATTCTAGATGGGTTTGGGTTTTTAATTTGGTTTGCTAGTAAATAAATTTGTTTTAAATTGTTTTTAGTGATTAATTTTGTAAAATATTAATAATTGAGTTGGATTGGAATTTGTTTTTACACATATTTTATGGTATGATAGAATATTGATTTTTTTTTATTGAGTTTGCAAAATATTGATAAATGAAATTTATTAGAATTGGTTTTATATATATTTTATGATATGATACTATATTGATTATTTTGATGTGGGTGTTAAAATATTTTAGAGTTTTTTTAAATTATCATTCTTATCTTGTTTAATTTAATGATGATAAAACAAAAGTTAAATGTTTTTTAATAGCTAATGATATCTCTCTTTTATATATAAAAAATTAATTAGAATATTTAAATTAGAATAAGATTGTAGAAAAAAAATATTTATGGATATTAAATTCTATATTTTTCTTATATTGTTTGCATTAGTATGTTGACCATAGGGTTTCTATTAAAGTCATGTGTAGAGTGTTTTCAAAGGACCATTTTGGGAAATTGCCAGGAAACAATTTCCTAACTAGATATCTTGACACATGTGCCTTTTGTTGTAGCTGGGAACTGGGATGTCGTTGCGCTAGTAATAGGTGGAGGGAGGAAACTCCCAGAGAAGCCCTCCCAGTACGCCCCAAGTTGGGTGGTTGACCATGTGTACACAAGGTTTTTAAAGTGGTATAACGAGGGACCCCCCTTTGTTGACACTCTATTCATGCAACCTAGGAGTTAGGATATCTTTCCTTGCTAATTATAACATATACCCCCCTACCACTTACAAAACCCCCACTCTCTCCCCTTCTCTCTTTTCTCCCACCATATACCCCCACTTCTCTTTGACTTCCTTAATTCTCCCTAAAACACTACCCCATCCACCCCAATCTCTAACTCTTTCTATCTCCCAACCCCCTACTCCCCCCTCTCTCCCTCTCTCTCTCTCTCCTCTACTCCTCAACATACTTCTAACCCCCACCCCTCTCTCTCTCCTCTACGCCTCGACATACCTCTAACCCCCACCCCTCTCTCTCCCCCAACCCCATAACACCCTTTCCTCTCTCTCTCTTTCCTCTACTCCTCTACATACCTCTAACCCCCACCCCCCCCCCCCCCCCCCCCTCCTCTCTCTCTCTCTCTCTCTCTCTCTCACACACACACACACACACCTACTCTGTGCCCTACCACTAACCCCCCCCCCTCTCTCTCTCTTCCCCATAACCCTTAAAAACTCTCTCTCTCTCACTCTATCTCTCTAATATGTTCCTCCATCTACACATAACCCCCATTCCTCTCTCTCTCACCCCCAACCCACTAACACCCCCATATTTGTCTCACACTCTCACAACAAATAACCCCATGCTCTCTCTCTCTCTCTCTCTCACACACACACACACACACACACACACACACACCTCTACACCCTAACCCTTACAATCCACCTGTCCCACTCTCTCTCTCACCCATTCCTCTATTTACACGTAAACCCCACCCCTCACTCTCTACACAAACCCCCTAACATCCCACCACTCTCTCCCTTCCTCATTACCACTTGTCCTAAACACCCACTTTCTCTCCCTAACCCCCCTCCTACTCTCCCTCTCTCCCTCTCTCTCTCTGCCCCAACCCTATACCCCCGCATTCTCTCTAATGTCTCTAATAATCCTTAAACACCTACCCCTTCCCCCACTGACATCTCTATCTCTTTATGTCCCCAACCCCCCTCCTCCCCCCACCACTAATCACTCACACCCTCCCCCCTCGTCCTACGACTCTCTCTCCCTCTCTCTCACACACACACACCCTTCTACTCCTCCACCTAGCCCTCATACCTGCTCCCTTAACTCTCTCCCAAACCCCTAACACCTCCCACATCCCCCCCACTCTCTCTCTCTTCTCCAACCCTATAACACCATGCACTCTCTCTCTCTCTCTCACTCTCGATACCCCTAATCCCTCCTATCTCTCCCTAAGCCTCTCTCTCTCTCTGTGTATATAATAGCCCCCCCCATCATCTCTCTCTCTCTCTCTCTCTCTCTCTCTCTCTCTCTATGTACCCTCCTATCCCTAACCCTTACTAACCACTTCTCTCATTCGTTCATTTGCTACTCGTCTCCATAGGGTCAGTGCAAAGCTAATGAGGGTCACTTTTGGCACGTTAGATGCAATAGAAAACTGAAAAAGCAGGCATCCCTCAACTTACTTGGATTTTTTGATTTACTTACGGAAAATATCTTGCATTGAGTAAAAAAGATGAAATGTAGGAAATTGAATCACGTTTCTGAATATATAACTTTTATGTATTGAAAATTTGCATAGCTATGTCAAGTTTCAGTTTTCCTAACAGACACTTTTTATTTTTCAGGCAAATGATAAGGTATATGTTTTTGTGGGTAGAGCCTTTGAGGGCCTAAATGATGGAATCAAGCTACAAAAATCGGCATGCATGTAGAGAACACATAGCACTTGTGCGCCATTATTTTTCGAAAATTAAATTAGTAATTTTATAATTTTTTTATAATTGTCTAAGTGATCAAACCTCAAAAATAGTACATCTTTTGTGGGTAGAGCCTTTGAAGGTCTTAATGCAAAATTCTTGAAATGGGTTTTTCATAGAACGTGGAGGTTAGTGTCCTCTTGTGCACCATACAATTTTTTTTTGAAATGATTGAGAATTGAAAAAGTTATGGAAGAAACACTAACAATGTGTTTCACGAGTTAAGGAGGTAGGACAGAAAAGAAATTGAAAGAAAATAGGAAAAATTAATATTTCAAAATAAAAGTTACATATTTGGAATCTGCAGAAAAAATGCTATTTGTGTCTAAGATTTCGTCAAAAATGACTCTGTGTAGCATATTGTAACGAGAGTGGCTAAGCACAGGCTTCTCCAGAAACTGGAAGAAATACCCAATTAGCTTTGGTTTTTCATTAACATAGCACAGGTTTGGAATTACCGAAGCAAACTCCAAAGCGTACACATAGGATTATTGTTGACATGTGAGCATGTGACTCGGCCTGTTTAAATTCAAAAATATTGCCGCGCTTTTAGATTTAAATAACGCGTACGCGTTATATAACTAAATAACGCGTGCGCGTTATATCAATAATTAACGCGTACGCG